>CM034620.1:12698840-13061340 GCA_020080225.1 Gynochthodes officinalis
TCAAAGCAGCAAAATAGAAATAGGGCCAAACTACTGAATAAGAAAACTAACTCTATAAGATACAACAATGCATTTACCTTCTCCATTGATAAAGAGTGGTTGTAGCACGTCACTGCTACAACACAAAGGGAAAATAAATTCATATTAGAAATTTGCAGCTGTGATAATTTTGAAAGGATGGAAGGAATGGATTAAAACGTTTGTATTCAAAACCACATGCAGCACCAAATTGCACAGGAATGAGAAATATCAATAGAAACTTTACCTCTTAAAGCACAACTTTATCAGCCGATTAGTTTTTCAACACCCATCGACAAGCGAATTGCATTCAATGCACACATAGAAGGAAAGAAAATAGTTAGGATGCAACAAAAGAAACAAGGAAAACATATTACAAGAATAGAACATAAACCAAATTTCTATTCTAAATAAACAATTAGGAAAGAAGAAGAAGAAGCTAGTGTAATAGAGTTGGCATTATATCCTTACCCCTTCAAATGTAGAATGAAAGTATTTTATATATAAAACATTTTAAATACATTCATCCCTTCAGTTTTTATTTTACTTTTTTATCTAAATGGAAAAAAGGTCACAATAGATATATCTATAAACAAACATATATATTTTTTTCCAAAATGAAGAGACCATTTGTTTTCATATCCAAGATGAAGGAAGAGGCGATGGTATTCCAAATGTAGCATGAAAGCATTTTATATATATAACTTTTTAGGCAGGCATACATATTACATTTTGACTCTACATTTTTAACTCAACAAAATAAAAAAAAACATGGAGAAAAAATATATAAAAATAGCATGAGAAACAATCTGTAAAAATTATAAAACATATATTAAAATGGAATCCGTTATAGAAGACAGCAAAATCTGGAATGGCAGAATCTCACAACCAATTACATGCAATTTTCATAATAAGTAAATGATATGATAACATACAAAAGCTTTTCGTACCAACCAACAAGCCAAACTAATGAAAGGAATACTCCTTTTCCCATTTATAATTACTGTGTCCATTTATTTATGATGTTTGTTCAACTTTTGGTTTGAAAATAGTCTGGTCCAACGCAAAAAAAATGTGGCAAGGCCATATAGTTGGTAGTCACAAAACCAATTAGCGCACCAATTAAATGCCTTGAAATCCAATACAAAAAAAGATGAATGATACATGAACCCAAGAACATGAAAAAGAATGCATCCACTTATTATAATGAATCGGCTGGTGGACGGAGCCGACATGGTGGCCGATCGGCAGACCGAGTCACAGAGTGGCAAAAAAGCGACAAAAAACTAGCCAAAATAACACATGAAGGCTGAGTGGGTTAATGGCCCAAAATACGAGAAAATCTAAAGTTAGAGCAACACTCAGACAAGGAAAATAGGTAGAAACTGAGCAAAAAAAAGACAAGAATAAAAAATTGGAACAAGGGCGACCATCGTGCAGGAAGATTTAGGGAAAGAAAACCAACACTAACAAATGGGTCAAAGACATTCCAAAAAAACAACATAGTAATTGAATAAAGGCAAGAGGAAACAAATCAGACTGCCCTCATAAAAGTAAGTAAGGAGATGGCAGAAAAATGACCACATAAGTCAGCACAGAATAGGAATAGCCTAGAACAAAGCAATAGCTTACATTCATGCATCAATAGCACCTGTAAATTGTTACATTCACGCACATAATCTGCAAGCAGAATTTTCTCAATCCAGTCGGTTAAGGTAGCACATGGTTCAATTTTCATGTATAAATAGTAGCTTTATTGACAGCCTTCTAAATGACAACTGAACATCAGAAAAATGGAGAAAGACTTCTACTGCAGTTTGTTTTTAAACTTGAAATTGAAAACTAATGACACCAGTTATAGCATATGCAACTCAAGATCATATGCTCATTACAACAAATTCACCCTATCATGACATTTCAAGATGTATATACTCTAGGATATAATTTAAAATAGTTAAATAAAATTGCATTTGACAATTACAACATCATTGCCATATCAAAAGATTTAAATAAAGAAATTATAGTGATATTACCATTGATGTTTTCCTTGAAGAGGCCACAATCCACATGGAAAAAAATAGATTAAGTTAGAGAGTTATGATTTGTAAATACAATTGTGAATGATGATAATTTTCAACTTAAAGAATGTATGAAATTGTGTTCCGAGAAAAGGCAAAAAAGATGTTAAACTAGCATTCAACAAAAGAACACAACCTCAGGAATAATCTGATAAGAATACTAACATAGCAAAAAACCAATAGAAAATAAGAGAGAAGAGTGGTTTTGCTGTATGGCCAAAGTTATTCTGATTAAATGCATGGAAATCATTACCTCCTTTTTCTCTTCGAAATCCTAGAACATGTAGAGCTGTATGACCTAAATTAGACAAAACCTTATCAAGCACTATTCTTGTTTCCTCTCCTGTTAAATCAACTCTTACCTAAAAGAGGCATAAAAAGGATTTCTATGAATGACTGAATTAACCCAGGGGATATTCTAGTCCTTTAGATACTTTTGGCTAACAACAAACATGTAATATATGCAGACTCTTAAACCTTGACAAAAACTAATTCAACAATAGCCACAAAGCTTCAATTTCTATGGATAGGGCTGGAACAAATGCAATCAATAGATTACTTTTTTAATATTATTAAACAACAGCCTTCTTTAAGTAGCAAACTTGAGGTTAATACCGCAAACAACAAAATCAATACTGAAGAAAGACAATGAAATTTTGAATTCAAAAAACAGTATTTTATGCGTAGCTTCCATAACTTCAAAAGAATTTATTTATTTATTTACTTATGGAAATAGAAAAAAAACAAAGAAAAGGGCTCATGACAGGTACTTATCCACCCAAATTCACAAGGTGCGACCTCCAATATGTAGTCTATGTAGAAAGAAGAAGAATTGTTTCCTTTTTGAAGCTACATCAAGCTAGAATTAAGGTTATCCATCAACAGGTGAAGTTGATGATAACCTTCACAGAATCTATACCCAATAAAGAATAAATTAAAGCTGGCATTCACAAAAGCTCACTTGCATCACGGTGTCTTCTTGAGACTCAATAACTATCTTTGCATTTCTAATATGTATAGTATTGGCTTCAGGCTCTGTAATTGATGCCTCCAAACCTGAGACAGGTATGAAATATATTTAGTTGATGGACGAGTGAATGAAGGCCAAGTTCATAAATGTAACTCATTCCTTCATAAAAAAAGTATTGATGGTGAAGCCATGAATACCTGAACCTGCAACAGAAACTAGTTTCAAAAGAGACCCCAGATACGGCTTACAACAATAGGTCCTTGAAGACCTAGAACCATAAAAGTCCCTAATCAATAAAGCTACTGCAAAGTTCCCCCAATAAGCAAGAAATCCAAGGACACCACAAAATAACCCACAGCATTTATACCAGAAAGGAAAGAGAAAGAAGGCACATCTATTAAAACAAGAGGAAAAGCACAATAAAAGTGCATGGCCACAAAAAATAGAACAAAAAGATTAACAGGATAAACAAAGAAAACTATGCTAAACCAAACCCAAAATGTGCGGTTAGATACTAAAGAAGAGTAATGGAGGAAATAAACAGTTAAAATGGAAATGGGATGCCTTTTTCCTTTTAAAACTGACAGATAACAGTGATTAGAAAGAAGGCCACCTAATAGGTAAAAATTAGACATGACATGACAGCAATTGCATCGAAGGACCAACAAAAGAAGCGTTTACACATCAGACAATAGCCATTAACCAGTCATAGGTAACAGTAAATCACAAGACCTGACAGGGAAAGCCTCATCAGATAGTTAAAAATACTTCATGAAACAGACTCAAAAAGCTCCATCGAGCAGACCCACACATTTCAATCATCATCATTAACAATCAAAACATTAATGCATGGAAAAAAAGACATAATAACAATGCAGATATAAAATATAAAGAAAAACACAACAAGAAAAAAAAAAGAAGAAAAGAAGGACAAAGTCAATGAAGGTAAAGAGAACCCCCATTGTTTTGCTGCCAATATGCCGCCAATATGCCGCCAATCAAGCCACCAAGTCAAACAGAACCCCTATGAATAGAAAATCTCTATGTACCTACAAAACATTTAGTTAGAAAGGTGTATGGAAAGAATAAAAATAAATAGAAATCCAACAATGCACTAAAAATGAAGGAAAAAAACACATCGTCTGATTCGGCCAGCCAAACGACCTGCGACCATTCAAACCAACCACTGGATCGCAAAACCTTGACCACAAAATCTCCAAACACGTGCAAAACACCCACTCAGAAAAATAATTGGAAATCTAACATAGCAGTAAAAGTAGGGAAAAAATGATCCTATTCGGCCAGCCAGACGACCAGCCGTCACTAGGCCACAAACCCTTGATCACAAAATCTCTAGATCCCTGCAAAACATCTAGTTAGGAGTCTTTTTTTGTGGACAATAAACGTAGATAAAAAGACCCTAATGGAGAATACGCGACTTATCCTTTTCGAATTGAGACCTAACTCCAAATGGTGGTGTTCAAATCGAGAGACAAATCAAAACCCTAAATTGGTACTTTTGAAAGGAAACCCGATTCTTACCAACAGCAACAATCGGGCAGAAAGATTTGCCAAGTCACCGAGCAGCAAAAAGGTCACAATCCCTTGATCACAAAATCTCCAGATCCCTGCAAAACATCTAGTTAGGAGTCTTTTCAGAGACAAATCGAAACCCTAAATTGGTACTTTTGAAAGGAAACCCGATTCTTACCAACAGAAACAATTGGGCAGAAAGATTTGTCGAGTCACCGAGCAGCAAGAAAGTCACAAGAAGCGGCCGAAATTGGCACATTAACTGGCTACGTGGGTGAATGGGAAATATCTAAAAAAACCCTAAACCAAGGGCAACTATCAAAAGAGGAAAATAGCCAGAAACTAAGCAAAAAAATGAGAGGAATAAAAAAATCAACCAACAACGAGCATTGGGCAGAAAGATTTGGGGGGAAAAACCAGAAATCAAAAGCATTGGACAAAAAGATTTGGGGGAAAAAATTGATGAACAACAAGAAGCAAAGAAAAGCTGGAGAAGGACAATACCAATCAAATCGACAAATGAGAAGGAAAATAACACGCGTTAAGGGAGATTACACGTAGATGCTAGACGTCCTATTTTAGCCAACGTGGAAGGCCAAAGGGGAGCATGGCGCGAACAGTTCTTGTCCATGTGTCTTCACCTGGTAGTTTCTGTTGAGGCATTTATAATATATGTTAATAAGTAGTGGATCATGTTATAATCCTCATTCACTCTGGATATCATCATTGCCTTTTTCTCAAGAAAATTTATCCTCGAATCTTATCCATCTAACATTGGGATAATTCTATGATCAACATATGTTCTCCAAGATCTATCCTTTGTAGCCACATAAACTAAGGACTAAGGACTCAACTTGCACCAGAAGTACTTTGTCTCTTTAGGAACATCAATTGGACACATATCTCCATTTTCCTACAATAAAGAATTAGCAGCAATAGGAAAAGAAACATTAAATTCATTAGGACTAAGAAACATTCTCTTTTTCCTCTTGCTTTTTTTTTTGTTTTTGTTTTTTTTTTGTCTCTTGTATTTCCATTCCCAAGCTCATCTTTTACTTCACCTCAGTTTTGGTCTCTATCTCAATTGCTTTCTTTTCATTCATACTCTCAGCCTCACTCTTTTTTCATTCTCACTTTTGTTTTCACTCTTTCCATCCCTAATTTTTCTTTGCTCATATTCATGTACCCTTATGTAATATTGATACATTTCTACAAATGAGAAAAATGTCCCATACTTCTTATAGACATTAGTACATGAAGAATGCTGTGTGTCATCTTTAATGGATACTCTTTTCTTCGACCTCCTCTAGCATGAAATTAAATCATTGTAATCTCCATAATCTTTATAGTATTCTTTCACACTCCTTGAACCTTGAGTTAATCTTGGAAACATCTTGTGAAATTCTCTATAGTAATGATTGAAACAAAACGCTTCTGTATCATAGTCTTCATCTTAGTGCAAGTAATGTGAACCCTTAAGGAATTTGTCCTAAAAACCCATAACTTAAATGGATGGGCCCAAAAACAACTTGCCAAAGAATTGAGCTTTTGTTCCAAGGTGGGAAAAACCTCTAGCATGTCGTTAAACCACCAAAAATAAATTCCACTCTCAAAACTTCTGTAGTATAGTGAGAGTCAGCTCATCTCCTCAGGGAATGGTGGATTTATCTCTCAACAGAATAATTGGGGGTTGTTTTTAGACAATACTAAAAATTAAAAATGCAAAATAACAAATTAAAAATAAATGTAGTAATTAACGCAGAATTAGAAGTGGTAAAATTCAATAATTAACAAACTCTAGTCAAAGGAATAATTTTAGAATTAGTTCATTCAATTGGTTATTGACACAAGGTTAATCTTATAAATACACAAATAAACTGGTTATAGTCGCTTAGTACCACCAAACAATCAATTTCTCCTTACTTTGTTGGCAATTAAGAGACCCTCATTAATCACTTCTCTTGTTAGTAAATAACCAAGGTACCATTATAGAATTCAATTTACCCACAACATTAAGAATTAGAGAAACCCAATTCTAACTAACAAACTCACACTGTGCTTGTTTCAATTATATTGTTTATCCCTTAATACAATTGAATCACTTACCAAGTAATGATCATGCCAATTGCCACTTCACTAAAACAATCAAACCTTAACATCCTAGTAAGCAGTAAATTATATTGTCACTCAAATAATGGCACCAATTATCCAATTAAACAATACAATCATAAATAATAAATTGTAAGAAATAAACAAATACCAATGAATTTATAAGAACATTAAAAATAATAAGTTTCACAATTGTTGTAGAACCAGTCTTCAATTATCCTTCAACTAGAATAGGGATTTAGTTCCTAGACATGATAGATGGTAAAACAAAATTAAAAAGGAGAAAAGAGAGTGAAAAGCGATGGAGAGAAGATGATGTGTGCGTGCGGCTACCAATTCCTCCTTTAAGCACCTCTAGGGTTTTCCTTTTATAACAAAAGTTGTGTCTTAAAAGTTTGATAAGTATACTAATTCTAAAAAGTTACTAAAAAATAAATTCTATTCTAAAAGGGAAATATAACAAGAATAGGAAAATTACTCCTAACTAAAATAAAAGATTTGTTTCCTAAAATCTTTGTTGCAATATTTTCTTTCCTTAATTCCTTTTAGTCACCCAAAATATTCCTCTTCTTGATAAAAATTTCGTTTAGCCCATCAGTGCTTTAGGCGTGCCTACGCCAGACAATTGAAAGTTTTTTGGTTGAACTTTTAATCCACTAACGTACCCACGCCTAACACCGGAAGGTCTTCTAGTTGGATTCTCCACAAAATCCTGCATTTAAACCCCTTTTTCTTCAAACCTCTACTTTCAACATCTACAACACAAAACATAACTATGTCAATTAATTTCATCCTTAAATCAACCAAATATTAGGGAAAATAATAACAAGAAATATATACAAATTAAGTTCTATCAACCTCGATCCTAAACCAATAACGTGGATTGAAATCTTGGTATCAATATTAGTCAAAAGCAACGCCACATTTAAGGGAACAAATTTTAACTTGATATGTTATAAGAATAACACAAGGACAACCTTGATGCATTCAAAAGTTCTCGAATGAACTTAGAATTGTGAATATCTCACAAAAAAAAAGAAATTTTTTTTTATTAGAAATCTGCTTATGGTGGCCAACCCTAGTGTCCTTTTATAAGGTAGGGTTGGTCTAATTCTTACAAGAGTTAACTCCTAATTTGTAGCTAAATAAATTCTATAATTGGTTAGACTAGATGTCTTATAAGAATCCAACATTTCAACCTAATTCTAAACTAATACTAAATTAAAAGTTTGACCTCAATGCAGCTTAGAAATTTCTAAGAAGGCTCTTCAAAAATTCAGCCATGGCTAGTTGTCTTAGATTGGAATAACATAAAGAAAAACAATATAGTTAGGATTGCAGTGTAAGAACCCCAATTATGGCCACAACTAGGGTTAAGTTCGAAAAACCTACTTTCAACCAAGACATTAATTTAGGCTTCTAATAATTTAAGGGTTTAAGAACAAGGCCTATTGGTAATTTCATTTAAAATATTAATCATCTTGGGCTTGTAATCACCAATTTTAGACTCTTATTTAACTTGAGCTTCTTGAATGAGCCTATTAAGAGCTTCAATAAGACTTTTAACTCTATGCCAGAAGAGTTGATACAAAGAGCTTTCTAAAAGTATATATTTATTAAAACATCATCTTATCAGAAAACCATCATTTTCTAAAACATCATATTATCAGAAAATGATGGTTTTCTAAATGATAGGTAGATGTCTTAGAAAATGAGCTTTCTAAAGTATATACAAAGAGCTTCCACACAAATTATTGACCTTGCTTCTAAATCAGAGGATTTTTCTAAAATTGTTGTCTGTGAAGTTCATAAATGGAACCTCTATACGATCAAATTGGCATAAACGTGAGGTCCAGGAAGAGTATATATTTATTAGTGCAGTTCTACCACTGTTGAAACTTCTTTCTCTTATAGTTTTTGGTATAATTCTTGCCCATCCCAAGGGTTTTTACAAGTTTGTCCAGAATTTCAAAAAGCACCTATAAGTAATGTACGGCTCTATATACTATCAATACATTTACATTGAGAACAACTTCTGAATTCTAATGCTACGTCATCATTGACTTAACTTCAAAATGTTGGATTATACCCTAAGAACAAATCATGTGATGATTGTATCGGCATACATTGTATCATTATGCTTTTAATTTTTGACAATTTGTTATTATTATGTTTTATTCCATATCTACTCTTTATGAATAAATATAATAATATCCCAAGAATTTAATCATTCTAAAATTATTCCTAGTCAAGTTTTATCATTAAATGGGACAATGATAATGCATTAAAATTAGTATGTATAGTGACTGATGAAATGTGTCATGATATGAGATATCAAGTCAACACATAAGTACATGTTAAAAAAACATGTATTGAATCGACCCACCATGAGAAATGCTACATGGATTATTACATGAAGTGTCATAAGCATATCTCATAGTGATAATGGTGTAAGTGATCCTTAGATTTGAGATCATTAGAGATCTCAACATAAGGAGTTGTATGTTTTGATGCTACTAAACGTTATCCGTAAAAAGGTAAACTATAAAAGTAGCAATCAGATATGATACGAATTCAACAAGCATTGAAGAGACTTCGAACCCGAAGAATGATGACAATAGCAAGGTCTCGAGAACAAGCTTCGATCCACTTCAAGGTCTTGATGGACCGATGACAAGGGCTAGAACAAAGAAAATGAAGGAAGCCTTGAATGGACTTATCCAAACGGCCCAAAAGGATGGGGAGAAGACCAAGATTGACAAGACCATGTTTATTAATGTACTAAGTGTAATTGGGTCTTGTTAATGGGTTTAGTTTTAATTATATGGTAATTTGAGTCATGTAGCCCAAGAGTCATGTAGCCCATTTGGCCCTAAAAGAAACCCTAGCTTGTGCAACCCTAATTTGTAAACCCTACCTTGTATCCATATAGTGGCCGTCGGCCATCTTGGAGGGCAGATTTGATGAAATGAAAATTTGGTTCTTGACATTACAAGCTTGAGAGAATTGCTCTCTAGTTTCTGTAATTACTTGCAAATTACACAAATTCGGAATTTGTGTGTTTGTTGTTCTTGATTTCCTAGATTTGTTCCCTAGGAAATTCGGATTCCATCCTTCAATTGATTCCAAGGTTTCTTGATACGGGTTATCAAGGGGTTGAGGACCTATTCCATCTTCAAGGAACATATCAACTCCAAGGGAAAAATTTTCAGTTGGGTAGATCCAAGGGAATTTCACGCCAGTTGGTATCAGAGCAGTCTTGGTTCCCAAGCTGTTCATATCTTTTCTTTTACCGTACAAAAAAAAAATTCATCATCATTGGTATGTTCTTTATCTCCTCAATCTTCTTGTTGTTTTGAATATCATCATCATTGGTATGTTCTTTATATCCTCAATCTTTTTGTTGTTCTGAATATCATCATCATTGGTATGTTCTTGTATTGATGAAGCAAATTCTGTTTTTGTATTGATGTGTTGGTTTCGGCTTGCTTCCAAATATTAGACAAAACCGTACCTTTGCTTTCTTGATGAATCCATACCCTTGCGGCTGAAAATTTTGTTTATACCTTGTTGAAACTGAAGAAAAAAAAAAGAGATTAAAAAAAAAAAAAAAAGGGAGAGAATCGGACAGTAAGTAGTTGTGGCAAAAATCAAGTTCTTTGTTGGAACTTGAGCAGAAAATTTGAGGCGGACAGTAGGTGGTCTTAGTGTTATTTTTTGACCCCCAAAGTCCCAACGGACTGCCTTCGGCCGTCTACTTGTAGATCTCTCCGAGAGCTTCGATTTGAGTACTTACGGAGCAAAATCCGACATCGGAGTAGAAAGTTATGACCTTTTGAAGTTACCATGCCAAAAATCCTTTTTTTCTGATTTCGGAAAAATAGATTTGCATTTCCGATTGAACTTTGGATTGTTTTCCAGTTTGTGATTATCCTTCTACTTATCCAAATACATCCCTTCTACCATATTTTGAACCCAAAAACATCCTTGACCAATTCCAGAATTTGGAAGGGCTGAGACCGACCACCAATGCAAGCTACTTTGTCCAAATTTCTTTTCTTCAAGTGTCTTGAATTGTGATCTGAAAATTCTTGAATTGTGATCCGAAAATTCTGAAATTTTGTGTGTCTCACTGATTTTTCGTGTAGATTCTGAATTTGCATTCCGTTTGTCCAAATTCCTTACCAAAAAAAATTGAATTCTTGTATTTTTGGTACTGTTTTCATTGATTCCTTGAATTCATTCTTCCTTGCCAAAAAATTTTCGAATTCTTGTGATTTTTGGTACTGTTTTCTTTGGTTCCTTAGAATTCATTCTAATCTCATTGTCCAGCTGCATTAACTTGTTGTAAATTCCTTTGTGTAACATTGTTTGAGTAAGAATAGAAACAGAAGAGCAAATTGAGTGGTGTGAATCCGACCCCTCACTTTTATAAGCCCGAGAGTACTCAAACACTTGGTGAGTGAATTTAGGGAATTGGGAAGGGAAGTGAGGACTTATAAACTGTTTTATTTCCTTTGCTAACCTTTGCAGCTATAATGGAGAGGCAGCCACCACCACCGGGTTCTAAGGAATCCTATGAGGAGATGTTAGCAAAATTTTACACTTTGGTTTCAGGTTTGCAACAGGACATCAAGGAGCTCAAAGCTGAGAGAACCGAATCCTCTCGATCTACAAAGACCACATACGGCAACGACAATGATGATGAAGCCTTCGAGGCATTTCAGGGAAGTCAATACCGTACTCCTAGAATTGATTCCAATTTAGGATGTATCAAAATGAAAATTCCTCAATTCTTTGGTAAGCAAGATCCTGAAGCTTTCTTTGAATGGTCTGATAAAATTGAAAGTATTTTTACGATTGCACAACTATTCGGAGGAAAGAAGGTCAAGCTAGTCGTGGTTGAATTTATGGATATGCCCGTAGCTGGTGGACCAAAATTCAGGCCGAAAGGAGACGTGATGAAGAAGGGCCTGTTCGTACTTGGGATGAATTAAAGAAGCTCATGAAAAAGCGATTTGTTCCACACCAATACTACAGGGAGATGTTCAACAAGTTACAAAAGATCACCCAAGGAAATAGGACTGTGGAGGATTATTACCAAGAGTTGGAGACTACGATGCTTCGAGTCAACATTCAAGAAGACAGTGAAGCTACTATGGCTCGATTCCTAGGAGGACTAAGGAAGGATATTGCCCACATTGTAGAGATGCAAGAATATGAAGATCTCAATGAGATGTATCACAAGGCAATGAAAGCTGAGAGGCGACTTAAGGAGAGGGGTGTCCGAACCTTTTCAACCCCTGCACTTCAAATTCAAACACCTTGAAGTCTACATGGCCTAAGAAGGATTTAAGCACCGACTTCAAAAAGGCCGCAACCCCTAGTACCTCAAAACTACTCCAACCGTGGTCCCAAACACTCAAAAATCAAGTGAAGTGAGAAAACCAGCCAGGGAGGTTACATGCTTCAAGTGCCAAGGCAAGGGACATTATGCACGAGAGTGTCCTAATGCTCGAATTATGGTTGTCAGAGGTGATGGCACGATCGAAAGTGAGAGTGAACATGAAAGTGACTATGAAGATATGCCACCACTTGTAGAAAATGGGAATCGATGAAGATGTTTTTGGCCACGATGAAGGACCATCATTGGTGATTATGCGATCTTTAAATGTTCATATTGAAGAGGAAGACGATGTTCAACGCCAGAATATCTTCCACACTAAATGCACCATCAATGAGAAGGTATGCATACTTGTTATTGACAGTGGTAGTTGTACTAACATTGCTTCAACCTTGCTTGTAGATAAACTGAGATTGCCCACACGTCGGCATCCAAATCCATACCGGTTGCAATGGTTCAATGAGAGTGGAGAAGTGAGAGTCACAAAACAGGTCTTGGTGAATTTTTCAGTCAACAAATACAAAGACGGAGCCTTGTGTGATGTGGCTCCTATGCAAGCTAGTCTTGGTAGACCTTGGCAATTTGACAGGGATGCTTCCCACAGTGGACGAAGTAATAGGTACACCTTCTTTGTTAATGGTAGAAAAACTACTTTACTGCCTTTGTCGCCTACTCAAGTTTTTGAATCTCAATTGCATTTAAAGGGCGAATTTGAGCAAATGATGAAATTGAATTCTGCACTACCTGTGAGAAAAGAAGAAAAATTTGAGAATTCTACGCCTAAGAAAATTGAGTTAAATGAAGTAGAACATATTGAGAGGAAGAAAGTGAGTCCAGTGAATAAGAAGCAGCCGAATTTTTATGCAAATGTCCGACATGTTGATAATTGTCTGCATACTAATCGCGTTTTGTTTCTTCTTATTTGTTGTGAATCTAATGTTCTACTTAGTGCTGATTTGCCATCCAACCTACCGGTTGAGATTTCTGACATATTGCAGGAATTCCGAGATGTATTTCCTGAAGAGTTGCCCGCCGGGTTGCCACCCAAAAGAGGAATTGAACATCAAATTGATTTCATACCGGGCACAAACATACCAAATCGACCGGCATATCGGTCCAACCCTGAAGAGACCAAAGAGCTACAACGGCAAGTTGAAGATCTTTTAGCTCATGGTCAGGTAAGAGAATCTTTGAGTCCATGTGCAGTTCCTGTCATTCTTGTGCCTAAGAAAACTGGTGAATGGCGTATGTGTACTGATTGTCGTGCTGTTAATAAAATCACCATTAAGTATAGGCACCCAATTCCACGTTTAGATGATATGTTGGATGAGTTGCATGGTTCAAAGATGTACACCAAAATTGACTTAAAATCTGGATACCACCAAATTCGAATTAGAGAGGGTGATGAATGGAAGATGACTTTTAAGACCAAGTTCGGTTTGTATGAGTGGCTTGTTATGCCTTTTGGTTTGACAAATGCTCCTAGTACCTTTATGCGTCTTATGAATCATGTCTTGCGTTCTTTTATCAATAAATTTGTTGTGGTGTACTTTGATGACATATTGGTGTATAGCAAAGACATTAACGAGCATGCTGAACATTTGAAACTTGTTTTGATGACTTTGCGAAAAGAAAAACTTTTGCTAATTTAGCTAAATGCTCATTCGTGTAGAGGAGGTTGTTTTTCTTGGTTTTGTTGTTAGCGCAGAATTAAAGTTGATGAGCACAAAGTGGAGGCCATTCGGTCTTGGCCAATCCCTACTTCGGCATCTGGGGGCCGAAGTTTTCACGGCCTTACAAGCTACTATAAGCGGGTTGTGAAGGACGTTTCCACAAAGGCCGCACTTTAATGAGTTAGTTAAGAAAGATGTAAAATTTGAATGGGGTGAAAAGCAGCAAGAAGCATTTGATTTACTTAAGCATGAGTTAACACATTCACCTGTTTTAGCATTACCTAACTTTGATCTAATGTTTGAAATTGAGTGTGATGCTTCCGGGATAGGTATTGGAGCAGTGCTTCAACAAGAGGGGCGTCCGATTGCGTACTTTAGTGAGAAGCTAAGTGGAGCAGCCTTGAACTACCCTACATATGATAAAGAGATGTTGGCGGTGGTAAGAGCTCTAGAGACTTGGCAGCATTATCTTTATCCCAAGGAGTTCATCATCCATACCGATCATGAATCCCTCAAGCACTTGAAGGGACAAGTTAACTTAGGTAAGCGTCATGCTAAGTGGGTTTCTTTTATTGACACTTTTCCCTATGTTATCAAATATAAGAAAGGGAAAGACAATGTTGTTGCTGATGCTTTGTCTAGAAGGTTTGCACTTATTATTACTTTAGGCACTAAAATTTTGGGTTTTGAATTGATGAAAGAATTATATGCAAATGATCCTGAGTTTTCTAGTGTTTATTTTGCTTGTGAACACGGTGCTTTCAACAAATTTTTCCGATTTGAAGGTTTCTTGTTCAAAGAAGACAGGTTGTGTGTTCCGAAGAGTTCCATACGTGAACTGTTGGTTCGCGAAGCTCATAGCGGTGGTTTAATGGGACATTTTGGTGTCTTAAAGACTTACGAGATTCTGCGTGAGCACTTTTATTGGCCTAAGATGAAAGTGGAAATTGAAAGAATTTGTGCTAACTGCGTTGCTTGCAGGCAAGCTAAGTCTACAGTCAAGCCACACGGGTTGTATCATCCATTACCGGTTCCAACTTCACCTTGGACAGAAATTTCCATGGATTTTATCCTTGGACTTCCAAGAAGTCAACGAGGTAATGACTCCATTTTTGTGGTTGTTGATCGGTTTTCTAAGATGTCGCATTTCATACCTTGCAGGAAATCTGATGACGCAAAGCATGTCGCTGATTTGTTCTTTAAGGAGATAGTTCGACTACATGGAATACCGAGAAGCATTGTCAGTGATCGTGATGTAAAGTTCCTTAGTTATTTTTGGAAGACTTTATGGGGTAAGTTAGGGACTAAATTGTTGTTTTCTACCACGAGTCATCCACAAACGGATGGCCAAACTGAGGTAACTAATCGTACCCTTGGGACTTTACTTCGGGCCATTGTGCAAAAGAACCTTAAAAATTGGGAGGACTGTTTACCTATTTGTGAGTTTGCTTACAATAGAACTCTTCACACTGCTACTAACCATTCTCCTTTTGAAGTTGTGTATGGCTTTAATCCTTTGACACCTTTGGATCTTTCACCTTTACCAATCAAGGAGCAGCTTAATTTAGATGGCAAGCGCAAGGCTGACTTTGTCCAGAAGTTACATGAGCAGGTTCGGCTGAATATTGAGAAGAGGAATGAATCCTATGCTCGAAATGCAAACAAAGGTCGAAAGAGAGTCACTTTTGAACCAGGAGATTGGGTGTGGGTTCATATGCGCAAGGAAAGGTTTCCAGTACAAAGGTCAACAAAATTACATCCACGTGGAGATGGACCTTTCCAAGTTGTCGCGAAAATCAATGACAACGCTTACAAGATCGACCTTCCTGGTAAGTACAATGTAAGTACTACATTCAATGTTGCTGATTTGTCTCCTTTTGACGTTACAGATTATGATGATCTGGATTCGAGGACGAATCCTCTCGAAGAAGGGGGGACTGATACGAATTCAACAAGCATTGAAGAGACTTCGAACCTGAAGAATGATGACAATAGCAAGGTCTCGAGAACAAGCTTCGATCCACTTCAAGGTCTTGATGGACCGATGACAAGGGCTAGAACAAAGAAAATGAAGGAAGCCTTGAATGGACTTATCCAAACGGCCCAAAAGGATGGGGAGAAGACCAAGATTGACAACACCATGTTTATTAATGTACTAAGTGTAATTGGGTCTTGTTAATGGGTTTAGTTTTAATTATATGGTAATTTGAGTCATGTAGCCCAAGAGTCATGTAGCCCATTTGGCCCTAAAAGAAACCCTAGCTTGTGCAACCCTAATTTGTAAACCCTACCTTGTATCCATATAGTGGCCGTCGGCCATCTTGGAGGGCAGATTTGATGAAATGAAAATTTGGTTCTTGACATTACAAGCTTGAGAGAATTGCTCTCTAGTTTCTGTAATTACTTGCAAATTACACAAATTCGGAATTTGTGTGTTTGTTGTTCTTGATTTCCTAGATTTGTTCCCTAGGAAATTCGGATTCCATCCTTCAATTGATTCCAAGGTTTCTTGATACGGGTTATCAAGGGGTTGAGGACCTATTCCATCTTCAAGGAACATACCAACTCCAAGGGAAGAATTTTCAGTTGGGTAGATCCAAGGGAATTTCACGCCAAGATATGCAATAAATCATGTAGTAAGAAGTTGAATGATCAAGATAGGATTTGCCCCTCCTAAGTAATGGGAGTGATATCTTTGGATCCCTTGATCAAGTGAGACCATAAAATACATAGCTGTGTTCAAACGAGTTGATATGTGATATCGAGCTCATTTGCTTAGATGTGTCTACTTAGGAATCAAGAAACGCAAAGATTGAACTATGCGAGTATGACACGCTCCATGGCTTGTGTTAAATTAAGATATATAGGGCAAAAGGATTGAATTACATGGTAACATCTATCACAAGAAAAATTAATGTCAAATTACAAACATTCTTATAACTTGGGTAGTTTTGATGTGTTGCTAGACACCGCTCATTGCTTTTGGCATAAAACAGATTTTATGTCATGGCCAACATTATGAGAGCCTATTGGGGTTGCACACTTAGATTGTATCCAAAAGAAGTGTTAAATTCATGTGATGAATTTTTTGGTTAATTTAAGAATCCTATTGCGAATAAGACTCCATAAGGTTTTCCGGTTTAAGGCGATATTTGGATTTGTGACTAAATCGTTTTGGTTTTGTATTAATAAATTTGAAACAGTTTTAGATTTATTAATTCATGTGAGAACCAAAATTAGAAAGCCAAATTAGAATAGGATTCTTGTTTTGGCAGCCACTAAAATTTAGAAAGTTCCAAAATAGATTAGAACTTGTAGTTCAAGTAAAACTCTTTAGAAGACGTTTAACCTTAATCTATTTCTATATATTTGGACTTATAATTTTCAGCAGCCACAACCCCAACATGAGAGACAAAAAAAACCACACGTTCTCTTGCTGCAAAAAGAAGGCCACAACTCAGCTTTCTTAGGGAGAAAAAAATTCTGTAGCAAAAGACAACCCAAAAACCGAACCTTGTTCTTCCTTGTTTAGAAAAGTTATCTTCGGCTTTCCTTTTGAAGAATTAGCCGTTGTTCATAGCAGCATATCAAGAAGCTTTTCGGCTGTTCTTTGAGAAAAATAGCAGTTACTTCCTTGTCAAAGACACAAGAAGAAAATCGAAACTTCAAGAATCTTGAAAGCTGAAAACCAAAGGCAGAAATCCAGGCTAGCACCATCGGGTTTTTGCTATTTCTTTCTTTGGTTAATTGTGTGATAATTAACTTGAATCTTGGAGACGATCATGTGGATACCATAGAGGCAAGGCTGTGCTAATTTTGCTTGTAGTTCAACGATCAACAATTTTCGCAAGAAAATTCTACCGCTACCGATAAGGTAAAATCATTTACTACCGATTTGATCTCAATTCGTAAGGATCTTTGGAGGAAATAAAAAATTTTAAATTTCTACTGCGTGCTGTATTTGATTTCCTACACAAAACATAAGAGGGAGCTGTTGTTTGAACATACTTCTTGATGTCATGTTTCACGAGCACCTTGCAGCCTGCAATCAGCAAGTAAAATCAGTCCATCGCACAGCGTTTTTTAAGTTATTCAAAAGGATGAAGAGATAGCTAAGAATCAAAATCATATACCCTGGCCTGCTTATTCAGAAGCGACATTAAAACGTATTTGGCTTTTCAAGGTATTTTCAATAAAAACGCGCATTAAATATTAATGCACAAACTGAGATTCATGCAAAAACTGATTCACCTCCATCATCATCACTGAGATTCATGGCTCTGCGGGCCTCCAAAAATTGGTCTCATATAAGCATAATCAAATCTCCTTCAATAGTGTTGAATAGTGGAATAGTGTATACAGGCCTTTCTATAAGCATGGACAAACTATCTTTGGCTTGTATAACATTGGTTACCGCAGATTCTTCAAAAGCGAGCAAAGGAAGTTTCATGTCCTCCTTGGAAATATTCAGTTCACGGTAGATGTTACCGGCATTTGCACGTGGAGGAATCAAGTAACTTCAAGTGGCTTTGTTAAAAAACCAAACACTTGTGTTGATAGTATCCCTTATGATTCCATATACATCATGCAATTCTCCAAAAACTTTCATTTATCATTACAAAGATTGCTTTGTTGGAAAATAGTCCAACTACAGAGATTTTTGAAGACTTAATGTAGTAGTGAAGAGAACCACGATTAATGTAGTAGTTGCCATTGTGGTGCTGACTGGATCCCATGCAACACCCTAGTAAGTGAACTACATCAACCCGCAATAAGAAATCTGGAAAATACTAGATATCCCAACCCAGTATTGAACTCAAAAAACATCAACACAGCCCATTTTTCACTTGTACACCATTTATATTTGAGTGGAAAAAAGAGTGCCTGTTTGAACGCCAAAGCTATGGAAAGTGCTCCTCTCATAAGTCCAGCCCAGCAAATTATAACCTGGTCAAATTGAAGGTCAACGGAAGGTACATGTGCATCTCCATTGGAAAAATTATAGAAAAAATATAAGTGGAATAACATACTTGGTGCTTGAATGTGATTGATGATGAATTCCTAGCCTTTCGGTTCAAATAATTAGAAAATGCAAACAAAGAAAAGACAAAAGCAGCATGGCCAAGTAAGACAAGGGACATCACAGTGCTCTAGATGACAAGAGAGCGCCAGACACTGAAACAAAACACACACAAATGGTTACTTGGTCATTTCTTCTCAAGCTGGAAAAATTTGACAATCTCAATTTTTGAATATAAATCAAACTCCCAGGAATTGTCCTTTGTTAAAAAATGGTTCTATTCATCTTATTGAAAAAGTAGAAAATAAATGTTCATTTGCAATATCTAAATTAAATAAGACTATGATTCTTCTAATTCATATGAAATTTGACTAGCAAGAGCACAGGTTTTTGATGGTTTATCCTACATGTCTAAAGTCATAATTTGGAAGGTCTGGATAGTTCGGGACCTGTGAGGTCTGGACTTGTGCGCTCTACACAGTTTGGGACCAGTGAGCCCTGAACAGATCTGGAACCATGAAGTCTTACGCAGATCAAGACTTGTATAGTTGCAAACCCGGATTCTCAGGATGCGCTCAGTTCCAGACCTGTAAGCCGAAAGCCAAGACCATTATGTTGTTTATAATTGAATGATTCTAACCGCAGAGTTCCATTCCTATGGCATACTGAGGTAAATTCATGGGTCTTAAAAGACCACGTGATAATAGCAGAGTAGTGTTTATCCATAAACACGTAATCAAAGCCTGTAATCACAGGAAGATAACAACGACACTCCAAGGGGAGAAACATCTGCGATGGCAAAACCGGAGAAGACTACCAGGTATGGACAAGTAAAAACTGACTAAGAAAAACACTACACTCCGATAGAAGTTCTGACTTTAGCATCGAAGAATCTTCCTCGGAGAACCCCTCCGGGATTTGTTTTGCAGGAATCACCATTCTTACTCGTTTAAAAGCTTTCGAGTCGTGACAACAGGATTGGATCGATGACAGTAGCGAATTACGGCTTTATCAATTGGCGCCGTATGTGGGAAAAACTTTTATTCTTAGAAGACGTATTCGTTTTGTTGCTTTCCGCTCCTATCATCAGCATGGTGGGAATCCAATCAGGGGGACGAAGAGCTGCTGAGGGAACTAGCCAAAGTGGAGCACCCCATAGTCGCTTTGGGCCAAAGGCAGATGACCCATTACGTTTGGACGACATCCCCGAAAGATTAGAACATCACTCTGAACATACAAATGGAACATCCAGGCAAAAGTCTCAAAACACAGACAAGTCTTTTACACATCAGCAGATGGCAAAAGATGAACGTGCTTTTGTTGAATTGCACCGCGCTCAGTTTGAAGAATTTTGCAGAAATAGACATTCCTCGTATCAACGGAAGAATAAATCCAACCCAAACAATCGTGAGGAAGTCCGCCGCAAAAGAGAAGAAGGGAGGAATGATGATAATATTTCTCATGCAGGCAATAATTACGAGAATGGACATCCTAAGACCAGGCCTAACCCAAACGTCCACGATAGGATGACTTTCCTCTGATTAGCAATCGGGTGGCCGATGATATATATGGCTTGCTGGGATCTGACTGTAGGAAACCAAATCAAAGAACGCAGCGGAAATTTAAAAATTTTTGGTTTCCTCGAAGGATCCACACGAAGTGAAATCAAATTGGTAGTGAAGATTGTTACTTTACCAGTAGTGTAGCCTTGTTGATTGTTGGAGATTGTTGATTGTCGAATCACAAGCAAAACCAATCTAGCCTTGCCTCTATGGTATCCACACTATCGTCTCCAAACCTCAAGTTAATTGTCAAACAATTAACTAAAGAAAGAAGTAACAAAATCTCATAGTGCTAGCTAGGATTTTGTTACTCGGATATTCTCTCAAGTTCTCAACTCAAGAATTGGTTTTCTTTCAATCTCTTCTTATAAATTCGTTTTTGGTTCTTATTTCTCAAATAAGGAGTGGTGTCTATATTGAACAAAAGAAGAAGAAAAGAAAGAAATTTTGTGCACCAAGAAAATCATACAATTTTCTTCAACAAAGAAAGCTTAAAAGGAAAACTCTCTCAATGAAAGTGTCCCTTCGGTTTCCTTGATCTGAATTCAATAATTCATCCATGTGAACAGCTGCCCTTTCACATTTCATATTCTAGAAATTGAATTGCAACATGTTGCACATGGTTGCCTTTCCATTTTCCAATGAATGGCTGCCTTTTCATTTTCATAAAATGAATTGCAATATGTTGCCTTTTCATTTTCCAATGAATGGTTGTCTTTTCATTTTCCAATGAATGGTTGCCTTTTCATCTTCCAATAATAAAATCCATTTTGATTATTATTTAATTAATAAATCTAAAACTCATTTTGGATTTATTAATATTAATAGAACCAAAATCTTTTCGCCTTAAATCCAAAACCGTTTTTAAAACGAAACCTGATAGATTCCTATTCTCAATAGGATTCTTAAATTAAACAAAATTTCATCACAGGAATTTTGCACTTCTTTTGGATACGATCTAAGTGTGTGACCCAATAGGTTCTCATAACATTGGCATTGACATAAAATATATTTTATGCCAAAAGTAATGAGCGGTGTCTAGCAACACATCAATACTACCCAAGTCATGAGAATATTAGTAATTTGACATTACTTTTCTTGTGATAAATATTACCGTGTAATTAAATCCCTTTGCCCTAGATATCATGATTGAACACGAGCCATGGAGCATGTCATGCTCGTATAGTTCAATCTTTGCATTTCTTCATTCCCGAGTAGACACATCTATACAAATGAGCCCGATATCACATATCGACTCATTTGAGCACGGCCATGCATTTTATGGTCTTACTCAATCAAAGGGCCCAAAGATATCACTCTCATTATATAGGAGGGGCAAGTCCTTTCTTGATCACTCAACATCCCACTACATGATTTATTACATATCCAATTACTACTTTTATAGTTCACCCTTTTACGGGTAACGTTTAGTAGTATCAAAACATGTAATTTCTCATGTTGGGATCTCTGAGGATCTCAAGTCTAAGGATTATTTACACCATCATCACTATGAGAAATATTTATGACACTTCATATATTAATCCATGTAATATTTCTCATGGCGGGTCAATCCAGTACATTGTTCTCTAACATGTACCCATGTGTTGACTTGATATCTCATATCATAAACAATTTCATCAGTCACTACACATACTAGTCTTAATGCATTATCATTGTCCCATTTTATGATAATACTCTACTAGGGATAGTTTTAGAATAATTAAATTCTTGAGACATTATTATGTTTATTTCATAAAACGCAGATATAAGATAAACATAATAATTAGTGCCATTAATTATGAACATTATGATACAATATATGCATATACCACCATCATATGATTGGTTCTTAGGGCATAATCCAACACTGACGACGAAGGAGACGTCCCTTCCCCGTTTACATCTCACATCATGCAATATCCAACTCTGGCAGATTTCAAGATGCAGGATGGCATTCCATCATATGAGGGGGATACAGACCCCTTGGATTTCTTGTCGCGCTTTAATTACGCGATGAATTTCAAAAACGCCTTGATGGAAGTGATGTGTAAAGCCTTTCCCATATATCTAAGTGGAAAAGCGCGTGTATTGATTGATGGTTTCCCCCGTAACAGCATTTCATCATTCAGGAGGTTAGCCCAACTCTTTCATACCCGCTTTTTCCAAAGAAAGAAGTTTCATAAGTTCGTAGCAGACTTGATGAACCTTAAACAAGAAAATGATGAATCTTTGAAATCATATGTGGAAAGATTCAATGATGAAAGCCTACAAGTGGCCGACAGAACGGATCAACTGGTAATCTCAACCTTCATGAATAGCTTGAATCTAGGTTCATTCTATACAAAACTGGCTAGAGACACCCCAGGAGATACCCAAACCCTTTGGCAAATGGTAGAAGGTTACACTAAAGGAGAAGAAGCCAACAGAAAGAAGAGGGAGAATGAAAAGTATGAAAAGAAAGATAATGCCAAAGGGAAAAACCCTCAGAAGAGTGCCTTCGACAGATTAAACTACAACAAAGGGCGGCTAGAGCCTCAACTTCAGGAAAAAAGCTTGACACCACTCACCAAAAGTCGCACTGAAATCCT
Source organism: Gynochthodes officinalis (assembly GCA_020080225.1). Taxonomy (NCBI): domain Eukaryota; kingdom Viridiplantae; phylum Streptophyta; class Magnoliopsida; order Gentianales; family Rubiaceae; genus Gynochthodes; species Gynochthodes officinalis. The sequence continues at coordinate 12,721,796 of CM034620.1, forward strand.
AGCCATACATAAAGAACTTCTCCGGCCACCTGCACCGTTAACGGCTACATCACACAAAAGACCACGGCACCTTTGGTGTGCCTTTCACAATGACCATGGACACGATACTGAAGAATGTAAAGATCTCAAAAAAGAGATCGAAGACTGCATCTGCAGTAGCATGTTATGCCAATACGTCCAACGATGGCATTCTGGAACCCAACTTCGGTCCGGAAGCCAGGGAAACGGTAACCATGCTGGAGGAGAACGTGGAGGAAGACAAGGAGGTCGCGGTCAACCCACACAGCAGCATGATTATAGGCAAAGATGGGATCATCCTTCCAATCCACCATATCAACCATATCCAAATCATTTACCTCAACAGGTGGCACCTCCACCTCCACCCAATAACAATCGGAATGTTACGGGCGTGATCCATGCCATATTTGGAGGTTATCCAGAAGGTCAGTCCCAATTTGCAATCAAGGCTAATGTAAGGAGGATTCTGCCCCAGGAGCCAGCCAACAAGCGGTTCGAACCCTCCGAAATCATCACGTTTTTGGGAGAGGATGCAGTTCCCACTGTAAGTCCACACCGGTTGGGATAATCACATTAGCAGTCACAGTTAGAGATTATTCTAGAGATAAAACCATCATGACAGACTTCTATGTAGTAGATGCCCTATCCCCATTTAATGTCATAATTGAGAGATCTTGGATAAATAAGGCTAAGGCAATCTGGTCACCATATCACCTTTTCATGAAGTTCCCGACTAAGCACGGAATTGCATCTATCTGTGGAGATAAGTACACAGCACAAGAGTGCATGCATATCGCCCTTAAAGGCAAACATACTGATGCCAACGGGGTACACGCTATACAAGCTGCAGACTTGCCATCCACTGACCCCAAGGTAACACCCAGGGAAGTGAGAGCAATGATACCAGGGTGCCTGCTAAAAATCCAAGCTGCAGACTTGCCATCCACTGACCCCAAGGTAACACCCAGGGAAGTGAGAGCAATGATACCAGGGTGCCTGCTAAAAATCCCACACCTCACAGTTCTGGTAATGACGAACTAATGCCGATTGAACTTTGTGAAATCACTGATGCGGTTGAAGAGATCACTTTAGATCCCAAACATCCAGAGAAAACAATAAAGGTAGGGGCCACTTTGCCCGCAAAGATCAAGGAACAAATTATCCACCTCCTTCGCATGTATAAAGAAGTCTTCGCTTGGGGACTAGAAGACATGCCAGGAATTTCCCCCTCGTTGATGTCGCATAAGCTTAATATCGATCCAAGGGTCAAACCTGCGCAGCAGAAAAAGAAATCCCTGGCACCAGACAGAAATGCAGTTGTCAATGAGGAGATAAAAAAGCTACTTCAATCTAACATCATTAAAGAGGTATTTTATCCTACCTGGTTATCTAATCCTGTGTTGGTCAAGAAACCTGATGATAGCTGGAGAATGTGTATTGATTATACTGATCTAAACAAATATTGTCCAAAAGATTGTTATCCTCTACCTGTGATTGATCAGAAGGTGGAAGCTATTTCAGGATATGCAGTACTGATGTTTCTTCATGCTTATAAGGGTTATCATCAGATTTTAATGGATGAGAAAGACACTGAGAAAACAGCATTTATCACGGAAATAGGAATTTTCTGCTACACCAAAATGCCTTTTGGTCTGAAGAATGCAGGAGCCGCTTATCAGCGCTTGGTCAACCAGGTATTTTCCAACCAAATCAGTAGAAATTTAGAGGTGTATGTGGATAACATGGTGATTAAGTCCAAAAAAAAACAAGGGTGCACTTGGAGATTTGAAGGAAACCTTACAGACAATGATCAATATAGGAATGCATCTAAACCCCAAAAAGTGTACCTTTGGGGTAGGATTGGGAAAATTCCTAGGTTTTATGGTTTCCAAACATGAAATTGAAGCCAACCCGAATAAGATATGAGCTATTACAAAAATGGCACCACCCAGAACTTTGAAGCAAGTCCAGAAGTTGACAGGATCACTTGTTGCTCTGAACAGGTTTTTGTCACGCTTTGCTGATCGAAATCTCCCTTTCTTCCAAATTTTGAGGGAGGCTAAGAGCTTCAAATGGATAGAAGACTGTCAAAGAGTATTTGAAGAACTGAATAAGCATCTAGTTGAACTCCTTGCCCTTATAGTACCAGCACCAGAGGAGACTCTGCATCTGTATTTGGCTTCTTCTGATAATGCAGTTAGTGCGGTACTTGTTCATGATGATAACAGCATTCAAAGGCCCATTTACTATTCAGCCGCGCACTTCAGGGTACAGAAACAAGGTATCTCCCAATGAAAAAGATAGTGCTCGCACTAGTTGATACTGCTAGGAGGTTAAGACATTACTTCCAGGCTCATTCCATATGCGTGCTCATAGATCAGCCTATCAAACAAATATTGTCTAAGCCGGAGGCCTCATGACGACTGACAAAATGGGCTATTGAGTTAGGAGAGCATGATATTCAATACCAGCCTCGAATTGCCATAAAAGCACAGGCCCTAATGGATTTCATTGCCGAGATGCCTACTTCTACACCAGATACTGCTATCCCTACACAACTAATAAAGAGCAGGGAAAACGGGGTAGTCAACTCAAATACATGGACATTGCACTTTGATGGAGCATCAAATGAAGATGGGAGTGGAGCTGGGCTATTGCTAAGAAGTCCTGATGGGATAGAAGTCACATATGCCCTGCGCTTTGCTTTCAAGGCAAACCAATAACGAGGTTGAATATGAAGCTCTAATCACCAGTCTGAGTTTGGCACAGAGAATGAAAGCAAAAGAAATATGCGCTTATCGTGATTCCCAAATTGTGGTCAACTAGGTGCAAGGGACCTACGAGGCTAAGAAACCTCAGATGAAGAAATACCTAGATAAGGTACGGGCTCTTAGCTTGTCCTTCAAAGCTTTCCAAATCGTGCAGATCTCAAGGTCCAAAAATAAAAGAGCTGATGCTTTTAGCAAATTGGTGTCTTCTTCTTTTTCCCACCTCAATAAAAAAGTATTGGTAGAAGTGCTTCCTTGTAGAAGCACAGATGCGAAGCCTTTGATGGTTATTGAAGGGGCAGCAGAAAATTGGATGACGCCTATTTGGAAATATTTGGAGACTGAGGAATCAAATGTGTTGGACTTCAGCAGGCCAACTACATACTTCAAGAAGTGCATCTTGGGTCCTGCGGAAGCCACACAGGTCCCAGAACGTTAGCCAAAGAGATTATCCGGTGGGGATACTACTAGCCGACGCTATTCAAAAACGCCTACGATTTTGTTCATAAATGCCTCAAGTGCCAACTCCATGGCCCTTTAGTCAGACGACCCCAGATGGAGATGGTTAGCATTCAAAGCTCATGGCCTTTTACTCAATAAGGAATTGACATACTGGGACCTTTCCCTGAAACTCCAGGTCGGCTGAAGTTCCTGTTAGTTGCCATTGACTATTTTACTAAATAGGTAGAAGCTGAACCGTTGGCTACAATCTCTGGAAAAAATGTTTTGAAATTTATATGGAGCAATATTGTCTGCATATTTGGGATCCCTTAGGTGATCATTTCAGATAATAGGAAGCAGTTTGCAGACAATCCCTTCTGATCTTGGTGCAAAGAACTCCACATCAAACAGAAGTTTACATCAGTTGCACATCCTTAGGCCAATGGACAAGTGGAAGTCACCAACCGAACTCTCTTACAAGGGTTGAAAACTCGCTTGGATAAGGCGAAAGGAGATTGGATAGAAAATTTCCCAAATATTCTGTGGGCCTATTGCACAGCTCTGCGAACAGCAACTGATAAAACTCCTTACAGCCTCACATACGATTCAGAAGCTGTGATTCCAGTAGAGATTGGGGTGCCTAGCCCCTCACTTATTGCTTTTAACATCATAATTAACGTGGAAGATATTTGCCTTAATCTGGACCTGCTGGAGGAGCGCAGAGACTTAGCTTCTATTAAAGAGGCCAGATACAAGCAAAACATGGCAAAGTATTACAATGAAAGGGTGAAGATCAATGAGTTCGCCCCAGGGGAGTTGGTCTTGCGCAAGAATGAAGTAAGCAGAGCACAGAAGTTGGGCAAACTAGAAGCCAATTGGGAAGGACCATACAAAGTCATTGACGTGTCCAAGATAGGAAGTTATCGGTTAGCCACTATGGAGGGTGAGTACTTGATTCACATGTTAGGGTTGAAGGCTATAGAAATTATAAGTCCAAATTTATAGAAAATAGATTAGGGTAAAACTTCTTCTAAAGAGTTTTAGTTGAACTCCAAGTTCTAATATATTTTGGAACTTTCTAAATTTCAGCTTTCCAAATTCCATTAGTTGCCAAAACAAGAATCCCATTCTTATTTTGCTTCTAATTTTTGGCCATCACATGAATTAATACATCCAAAACTATTCCGGATTTATTAACACAAAATAAAACCATTTAGAAACTAAAACCAAATACCGATTGAAACCGGAAACCTTCTAGAGTCCTATTCGTAATAGGATCTTAAACTAACCAAAATTCATCACATAAAATTTATACTTCTTTTGAATACAATCTAAGTGTGTGACCCAATAGGTTCTTATAACGTTGGCAATGACATAAAATCTATTTTATGCCATAAACATTGAGCGGTGTCTAGCACCACATCAATGTTACCTAAGTTATAAGAAAATTAGTAATTCAGCATTACTTTTCTTGTGATAGATGTTACCATGTAATTCAATCCCTTTGACCTAGATATCTTGATTGAACATGAGCCATAGAGCGTGTCACACTCGTATAGTTCAATCTTTGCGTTTCTTGATTCCCAAGTAAACACATATAAGCAAATGAGCTCGATATCATGACACATTTCATTAGTCACTACACATACTCTCAATGCTTTATCATTGTCCCTTTAATGATAATACTTGACTATGGACTGTTTTAGAATAATTGAATTGTAGGGACATTATTATATTTATTCATAATACGCAGATATGAAATTAAACATAATAATAAATTGCCATAGATTATAAACATTATGATACATATATATACCCAAACAAGCATCACATGATTGGTCTTTAGGGCATAATCCAACAAACTCCCACTTGTACTAAGACCAATCAGTCATGTCACTAATGACTAATGATCTAGCATGACAATCATGTCTTTGCTGGGTTAGAGGCTTTGTCAATGGGTCAGTGAGGTTATCATCGGTTAGTATTTTGCATATCTTCACATCTTCTCTCTCAATCATCTTTCGGATGAGATGGAAGTGCTAAAGTATATGTTTGGATCATTGGTGAGATATGGGTTCTCTAGCCTATGCAATGGCTCTATTATCGTCACAATAGAGCTCAATTGGATTGGCAATTTTAGGCAGAACCCCAAGTTCGGTTATGAACTTTTGATCCAAACAGCCTCTTTTGCTTTGTCTGAAGCAATGATATACTCGATCTCTGTTGTAGAATCAACTACTATAATCTGTTTTAAACTTTTTATCTTACATCACTACTATTTAGGCAAAACACATAACTTGATGGCGATCAATAGTCATTCTTGTTGGCTTGGAAAATTGTGTTAGTGTAGCTAGTTAGATTGAGCTCTTTCTCACCTCCATATATCAAGAATGTATCCTTAGCATTTCTCAAGTACTTAAGAATATTTTTTATAGCGATCCAGTAACGTTCATCGGGATCTACTTGATATTTGCTCATTATGCTCAAAGAATACGAGACATCGAAACGAGTACATAACATGGTATACATGATGGATCTAATAGCTGATGCATATGGAACTTTACTCATGCGTTGTCTCTCTTTTTGTGTCGAAGGATACTATTCCTTCGAGATAGTAAATCCATGCCCCATAGGCAAGAATCCTTTCTTAGAATCTTGCGTGCTAAACCTTTTTAGCACCTTATCTATGTATGTACTTTGATTTAGGTCAATCAATCTCTTTGATCTACCTCTATAGATCTTGATACCTAATATATAGGTTGCCTTACCTAAGTCTTTCATTGAAAAGAAACTTCCTAACCAAGTCTTTACTGATTGTAAAGAAGATATGTCATTCTTAATAAACAGGATATCATCCACATACAATACCAGGAAGACAATAGTGCTCCCACTAACCTTCTTGTAGACACAAGGTTCGTCTTCGTTCTTGATGAAATCAAACTCTTTGATTGCATCATCGAATCGAAAATTCCAACTTTGAAAAGCCTGCTTCAATCCATAAATAGATCGTTGTAGCTTACAAACCTTTCCAGCATTTTCGGGATCGACAAAACCCTCAGGTTGTGTCATGTACACATCCTCGAGAAGATTTCCATTAAGGAAAGAAGTTTTGACATCCATTTGCCAGATTTCAAAATCATAGAATGCAGCTATTGCAAGCAAGATCCTAATAAATTTAAGCATAGCAATTGGCGAAAGGTTTCATCATAATCTATACTATGAACTTGCTTGAAACCTTTAGCAACTAATCACCTCTTAAAAGTGTGTACTTTATTATCCAGGTAGGTCTTCTACTTGAAGACCCATTTGCACCCTATGAGTTTTACCCCTTCAGGTGGATTAACCAAAAACTATACTTGGTTTGTATACATGAATTTCATCTCAAATCTCATGGCTTCAAGCCATTTCTCAAAGTTTGGCCCCAATATAGCTTCTTGATAGGTCATAGGCTCATTTTGATCCATTAGCAAGATGTCACCGTTCTTAGAGGTGTAAACGACCTAGTACGTTCGGTGAACAGTTCGTGAACAAGTTCGGTTACGTTTGTTTATATTCCTTTGTTAAGGTAAATGAACAATAAACGAACGCATTTTACCGTTCATTTAATAAATGAATATGAATATGAACAGACATGTGTTCGGTTCGTTTATGTCCACAAACAAATTAGTTTAGTGTTCATGAACAAGTTCATTTAAAGTTCGTTTATTGTTCATTTATATAATATAATATTATATATATATATATATATTTATCTAGGTATTTGATCTTAACTTTTTAAGGTAAATATATATATATATATATATATATATATATATATTTTAACTTTGGTCTTTAATTTTCTATTGGTAATCTCTTTTCTTTTCTTTTTTTCTAAAACACGATGTGCTGAGATTATAGTGAATGAACTCTAATTCCTGTTTGGAAATTTAAACTGTCTGTTAGGTATTTTTGTGTTCTTTTCCTTGATATTTCTATTTCTTGGATCATGGATGTAATGCTATTATGTTTATTTTTATTGGAATGGTCAAATGGGATGTGACTGTCTTTTCTTGGACCATGGATGTAATGTTATTATGTTTTTGCTTATTGTAATGGTCAAATGGGATGTAACTGTTTTTTCTTGGATCATGAATGGAATGTTATTATATTTTTATTTATTGGAATGGTCAAATGGGATATATCTGTCTTTTTTTGGATCATGGATGGAATTTTATTACGTGTTTGTTTATTGGAATGGTTAAATGGGATGTAACTGTCTGTTTGAATGTTTAATTTATTGTGTTTACTACGTTATTATTATACAAAAATGTTTAATGGTCAAATTGGAATGATCATGGAAATAATGTTAACCGTTCACGAACTGTTTGTTTAATGTTTGCAAACGTATTCATTTACTCGTTCACGAATTTGTTAACGAACTGTTCGTGAACATGTTCATTTAATGTGTTAATGAACATGTTCACGAACACTTAACGAACACTAATAAATGAACATAAACGAACACGAACACATATTTCACACTAATAAACGAACATAAACAGTTTAAAAAATAAATGAATAGTTAACAAACACGGCTCATTCATTTATGTTCGATTCATTTACAGTCCGTTCTGAGTCACTAGAAATCCATATCTCGTGACTCACGATGAATCCTAATGGACCTACGTGAGGCTTGTGTCTATTGAGTAGATACTTGTTCCACAACGGCTTGTGGTGTTTGCTCAATTTCCATCTTATCAAATTCAACGCTATTTTGTGGTCCTTGAACTTCTTCAAGTTCCATTTGTCTCTCACTGGATTTTATGGAAATAAACTATTTTTCTAGAAGAACACTAGTTCGAGCAGCAAACACTTTGTTCTCATTGGAATTATAGAAATAGTATCCTTCTGTTTCTTTAGAATACCCCACAAAATTGCACTTATCAGATTTGGATCCAAGTTTGTCAGAAACTTGACGTTTAACGTATACCTCACATTCCCAAACCTTTATAAAAGACACACTAGGACGCTTCCTAGGCCATATCTCATATGATGTCTTTTGAAATAATTTAGATGGAACTTGATTTAGTGTGAAGATAGCTGTAAATAAAGCATGTCCCCAGAAGGAATTTGGAAGATCTGCATGACTCATCATGAACCGAACCTTGTCTAACAAGGTTTAGTTTCTCCTCTCAAATACACCATTCCATTGTGGTGTTCCAAGATGAGTCAGTTGTGAGACTATCCCACACTCCTTCAAATAGCCATCAAACTCTTAGTTTAAGTATTCACTTTCTCGATCAGATCGAATTGCTTAGATACTTTTGCCAAGTTGGTTTTGTACTTCATTCTTGAACTCTTTGAACTTTTCAAAAGATTCAGACTTGTGTTTCATAAGATACACATAGCCATGTCTACTAAAGTCATCAGTAAATCTAATGAAGTATTAAAAACCCCCTCTAGCCTGTATATTTAATGGTCCACATACATCACTATGTGTTAGTTCTAATAAATCACCTGCCCTTGCACTATCTTTTGTGAAAGGGGCTTTAGTCATTTTGCCTAATAAACATGATTCACATGTCTCATACAATTCAAAATCAAATAAGTCCAGAAGTCCATCTCTATGGAGTTTGGAAATACAATTTTCGTTAATATGGCCTAGACGACAATGCTAGAGATAAGTTGGATTAAATTTATCTAATTTAATCCTTTGGGTATTTATGTTATAGATAGGCATGTCAAGATTTAGGACATAAAGCCATGAACTAGTTGTGCACTACCATAAAAAATTTCATTTAAATAAAAGAGAAATAATTGTCCTTTATAATAGATGAATATCCAATCTCGTCTAAACAAGAAATTGAAATTATATTCTTGGTAATAGAAGACACATAATAACATTTATCTAGTTCTAAAACAAGCCCGAAAGGCAAGTTCAAGTCATAAGTCCCTATAGTTAATGCAGTAACCCTTGCACCATTTCCCACTCATAGGTCGACTTCCTTTTAGTTCGTGCACATTTACACAAATGTGTGAACCACATCTGGTATCTAATACCAATGATAAAGAAGTAGATAAATTAACTTTTATAACATTAATACCTGAAGTGAAAGTTTCCTTCTTCTTTTTCTTAAGTCCACCAGGTTAACTTTATAGTTTCTCTTCAAATGTTCGGTCTCACCACAATAGAAGTGGTTCACTTCCTTAGTTACCTTTCTTTTAGGTTCCTCAGGTAAGGGTTCTTCTAGGACATATCGCTTTTTCTTTTGCTTGAGGACTGTCCTCAAGTTCCTATATCAATCCAGGAAGTTCGTCTCATTCAACTTGTCCATCTTAAGGACAAGTCGCAATGATAGTGTATTAGTGTTAGTGTTTGATCCCATGGTTATCTACAATAGAAATATGCAAAATAGTATCATGAATGCAAACATTTAATATGGACTTTTTATTAAATGTTACTCCCACTATTTTGCTCAAATTAATAACCCTCAATATTAATTTTGAAAGATAAATCTCGTATCTTTCTAGGGGGCCAAGATCAATATTTCACCTAATTTTGAGTTAGCTTTGGCTAATCACCTGAAAGTCAACTATTTAGATAGACAACACTTTGTCAATTGTGTCCCATACAACTCTTGGATAGTTAGGTGAACAACTCTTGTTCTAGCTTATCTAATAATCCAAGGCCCAACTCTATGCCTTTAGGTCTCAATTCTATTGAGTCCATCTAGTTAAGTCAAACCCAATGATTAGCAGTCAGATATTACTATTATCCCGTTGCGTCTCACTAAAATTGACCACGGCACCTTGCTTTGGCAAACCTACACGCAGTCAATCAAAGCCTTGACGAGTGCTAAGCATTGGAAGGCATCTTAGACTTAATATTAGTTTGAGGGATTTGTTAAATACTCACCATTTTATGTAAATTGGTTATTGTAATTATTAGTCTAATTAATCACATAATTTTCTAACTAATTATTACAATCATAATCACATTATGCATTTAACCAATAAACATACATTGCATGCATCTCATCATGAACAATAAAATAAACGTGACATAGTTATAACCCAAACTAAAAGTTCTCTCAAGCCAATAAGAGAACTATAAGGTCAACCTAAGGGTATCGACATCTTCTCCAAATGCCTTCTTGGTTTCTCTTGTATGGTCATCAACTCTTTGCCTCCTTGATTCTAGTCTGGTTCTATCTCTAATCTAACTATTACATCTTTTAGAGAAGCCTTGAGTTACATTCGAGGGGAGTTAGATGAGAAAAGAAGTTACAACCAGAAAATAGAGCAAGGCATGACACGCAAGTCATATTTAAAAGCAATACAAAATTTATCCAATCCTATTGGGCTTAGGGCTATAACTATGCACCATGTTCAAATATCATATAATGTGTATGTCACATATAATTGTCATCCATATTTAACACTTAAATATATTAATCTAATTAATTTATGACAATTATTATTAAATCAAAATTTTGGGTTTCGAATAATACATTATGCATGGAAGGTTCGGGTTTAAAATGCAAATTTCAATCATTCTAACTCATTAGAAATTTGTGAAAAATATATCTCATATATTTTCAGCCATAACATGATACATCACATATATCAATTTTGGCCACACAAAATTCTAAACACATGTAAATTTCGGCCTCAATTTGATATGTCAAACATATGCATTTGGCTACCATAAACTGAACACATATAAATGTCCAAAACTAATTTTTGGTCATGTCATATCTCCATTCAGCTAACCATGATCATGAGGAATTTGTGAAAATTATATCTTATATATATTTTCAGCCACAACATGAAATATCACATTTTCCATTCGGCCAGCCTTTGATCATAATTGATTTGTGAAAATTATATCATATATATTTTTGTCAAATCATAAACCCCGTACACAAGTATATGGCCAAAATTACCTTTCGGCCTCAACTTGATATATCAAATATATTTTAGGCCTCAATTTGATACATCACATATATCAATTTGGCCAAGACACAAAATCCGAAGCTATGTTCAATTCGGCCAAAGATGAAACACATCATATGTATTCCTTTTCCAACCAAACATGATCATTGAAAAATTTGTGAATAATATATCAAATATTTTAGGCCTCAACTTAATATATCATATACACTAAATTTCAGCCAGTCACATACAAATTCAAAATAATGTGCAATTCAGTCAAAAGAATTCAGAAAATTGAACCATTCAAAATTCAGAAATCTAAGCCTTTCAAAGTTTTTGTAAACTTTTTAAATTGGAACTATTATATATCACATATATAATTTGGCCTTAATATTATATATATATCACGCGCGCACCACTATCCGTAGTCACACGAAAAGATTCTTCGCCTTACGGAATTTCATCGAACTTCTGCCAATTACAGGCCAAATGGACCACCTTGTCATCTATATGGTTCCTCTTTTGCTCCCCAATTATAAACGTGTATAGCAATTGCAAGGTGAGGGACACAACAACCTCGTCCGAATAGCTTGCGTTTATTTGATCGTAAGCTTTGAAAACATTGGCGTATGTTGTTTCATTGTGCCTACCTTCTCCAGTTAGATACTTGCTAATCAGACTTGGGCCATCGGGTGCCTGGAATTTCACGTATTTACGAGTAAAGTCGCCCATCTTGAACCCAGTGATGAGTGCGAACTCCCTCCGCCCAAATTTAACCTTCTTCCCAGCGAAATTAAAGAATAGGCTTCCGTCCTTTTGGGATTCCTCGTCTACCTTAAGTTGCCTCAATAGGACGCTGTGGATCATCTGTTTGCACCAAAACGTATGCTCATGATCCAGCGCAATTCCAGCAAGGCTACTAACCTTTCTAAGTATGTCCCTTTGCTATTCTGATAGTTTGAGCCTAATTCTCTGCATATTAGCCTCATAGTAGCAATACTGCGAAACCTTTGCATTGAAGAAATCACACTGAATGACCATTTCCTTCAGAGGGTCCTGATTAATAAATTTGCAAAATAAAAGAAAATTAGAACTGGTAATATCTCGGAATAACACAAAAAGTTTTGAAAATTAAACATTCTGTTTCATGCTCGACTCTTTACACGACTAAAAACTCGACCATAAACACAAGGTTGGATATGAAAACAATAAATTAATAAGCTGGCTCGACCATATACCCGACTACTAGCTCGACCAAAAACATAAAGTTTGAAGTGAAAACATTAAATGAATAAGCTGGCTCGACTATGTGCCCGACTACTAACTTGACCAATAACAGAAGAGGTCTGAAGAACAAAATTTCTGTCTATGCTTGACTATATACCCGACTACTAGCTCGACTAAAAACATAAAAATCTTAAAAAGCAAATTCGCTTTCATGCTTGACTATATGCCTGACTACTAACTCGACTTAAAACAGAAGAGTTATGAAGGAAAAATTTCTGTTTCATGCTCGACTATATACCCGACTACTAGCTCGACTAAAAACTTAAAAATCTAAAAAACATATTCGCTTTCATGCTCGACTATATGCCCGACTACTAACTCGACCAAAAACAGAAAAGTTACGAAGGACAAACTTCCTGTTTCATGCTCGACTATATACCCGACTACTAGCTCGACTAAAAACTTAAAAATCTAAAAAAGCATATTCGCTTTCATGCTCGACTATATGCCCGACTACTAACTCGACCAAAAACAGAAGAGTTACGAAGGACAAACTTCCTGTTTCATGCTCGACTATATACCCGACTACGGGCTCGACTAGAAAAATAATGTTCTTTGAAATCAAAAATTTAATATGCTTGCTCGACCCTTGACCCGACTATTTACTCGACCGAAATATAATATTAAAAGAAAAAAAAACAGGAGCGTTGAAGAACCGGTAACTCGACTATAAACTCGACGATAAGCTCTACTTTTTTTAAGAGGTCGAGTTAAGCTCGACCTAGGGCTCAACTTATCATCGACCCTCTGCCAGACTAGTTTTCGACCATATTCAGACAACCCATTTCAAATCCATATACACAACATCCACACACACTATGTAGGATGAATAAAATAATCAAATTTGGAACAAATTTTACTCATACTTACCGCGTGATGCTGTACTTGTTTCTTCTCCGTTGCGGTTGTCTTCTTAATCATCGTCGATGGTTTTCCTCCCTTTGTGCGTGCCATTGAATGTGTTTCAAATGTTTAGCACTTTGGTTTTTCAAAATACTTGAGGCAGAAAACAACGAAGGTTTTGGAAGGAAATGAAATAGGAAAAGGTTTGCAGAATTCCAAAATTGAAAATGTAAAGCAAGGTGTGAAGACGGCGGTTTAGCTTCAAGAAATTAAAAATGGAAGAACGGTTTCAAGAATTAATTGTGGAAGAAGAACGGTTTCTCAATGTGCATTGGTTTCCCGCGTAGAAGAGAAGGGTGTTGAAGTAATTTTGTGCATTGAAGTGCTATAACACAAAAGAAAAAAAGCAAAGTGCTATTTTTGTAAAGTCAATGGTCAAAGGTGTCATTTTTGTAAATTTCCCTTTAGAGAAATTAAAATAAATATAGTTAAAAAAAACTAGAAAAACATTTGAAACATACACACAAAGATATTTTTTAAAAAAAAATTAAAAAGTTTCATTGGGGATAAATGGCTGGCAATTATTTATACTTATATTGACAAATTGTAATGAGTAATAAAAAATATACTCTCAAAATAAATTTAAACTTATACGCAAATATAATAACTAATATGAATATCAAATTGTTAAAATTTGTAAAGCTATTACATTGAGTTTAGTTGTTTGCATAGAAATTGCTATTTTTTAATATTATTCACTATTAATAATAGTTTTTTCTAAGACTGTATACATGAAGTGCGAATTTGACACCGTAAGACGTGAGGACAAAGATTCCTTGAGTATGCTCGGACAGAAGGTACCTAAGAAAGATATTTTTAGATATCTGGGATCAATACTACAAACAAGGGGAGAGATTGATGAAGATGTAAACCATAGAATCAGAGCAGGTTGGATGAAATGGCGAAGTGCAACAAGATTTTTGTGACTGCAAAATCCCAATTAGGTTAAAAGGGAGATTTTATAGAACAGCTATAAGACCGGCGATGCTATATGAAGCCGAATGTTGGCCAGCAAAGAGACAACATGAGCATAAGTTGGAAGTAGCAGAATTGAGGATGTTACAGTGGATGTGTGGCAAAACAATGATGGATAAGATAAGAAACGAGGATATTTGACGAAGAATTGGAGCAGCACAGGTGGCAGAAAAAATGAGAAAACATAGATTGAGATGGTTTGGGCATATTCTTCGGCGACTTATAGATGCGCTTGTAAAAACAAAAGTTTGTTATAAAGACTATGACGGAAAGAAAAGGAGAGGTCGGCCGAAATTTACATATGGAAAAGTAGTAAAACAAGATTTAGTGGAGTGGGAAATATATTGGCGGATGGTTTGTAGTAGAATAGAGTGGAAGAACACCATTAGTGTGCACTACAAAAAAATTGGCCTTTAGTGACAAGTCAAAGTGGTCACTAAATAGATAATAGTCGTCACATATAGGATTTAGTGACCAAAATCCCACCGTCACATGGTGGTTGGCAAAGGTTGGTTGCTAATACACGTTGATTACATGATGGTCACTAATTGGTACTAGCTGCTGACCACAAAAAGTCGTCACGCTCTTAGTGACGACATAAAGTGATCACCAAAACATAAAATTTTCGATCATTGATAATATATGATGGTCACAATAAAATAGTAATTAGTGACCACTTTTGGTCACCACATATGGTGATCAAGGAACGTAAAAAGGTCAACGCTATTTGTGACCACCTAAAGTCGTCAGCAAATTGTGAACAAACGACCATAATTAGTGATGAAATATTGTTGTCAAGTATTGTCATATGAACAACCATTAGTGACCATATTATTTTTTCACCAATTTGCCATTAAATTTATAATTTGGGACTAATTGTACATAAAGTATTGAACAATAGATAAAACTAATATATCTTCACAAAATATGACAATTATATCATTTACACGACAAAAGAGTTAGGACAATGTCAACCTAATGATGTACAAAAACAAAAACATAAGTATCCAAAGTAAATAATGCACCAAAACAAAAGCAAGATTTCTTATCCTACAAAAATACACAACTAAAGTTTCATTATCTATCATATGTCATATAGAATCGAAATGAGCCATTTAAACACCAATCAAAACTATCATACTCCACGCGAACAGTCCAAATAGCATCCACTCTATGTTTTATGCCTTGTGCTTTTTTCTTTGCAAGAGGCTGAGACTTAACCTCCCTTGGTACAGAATCAATGTCAAATGGTTCTGCAAAGGGTTCCTAGACCTGTTCGACAAAATACCATATGCTTACTATCAATAATGAATAAGCAGAACATAAACATTAAAGCTTATGCCTATCTCCTCTCTGGTACCCCCAAAAAAAAAAAAAAAAACTCAAGCATTGCAAAAGAAAACAGGGTAGGAGTTCAAAGTGCTACAACAAGTCAATACATAAAAGCAACCAAAAAGATAGAAAACATACTGGAAAAATGATGATTAATCTGTCAATAAGCAAATATAGAAGAACAAAAGAATAAGCTCAATACCATTAATTCGCCGAAACATAAAAAACATCACCTCATGATAATTGTGATCAAGAAACCAGATACTAGAATCCCTGTCCTCTTTTTCAAAAGGAACTGCAAACGGTAGCCAAACAGTTCAATGGAAGCCTTACCAGCTGGTAAAAATTGATAAAGTTTACATGTTGAAGATAAACGACAACTAGGGGCACCCAATTATCTTAAAGTCCTCACAACCCAACAGTATAGAAAATCCATCCACAACATGAAAAGGTCAAGCCATCATTGTAACTACTTAGTAAACAAATCCAAGTTTAGAGAGGCTACTATGCAAGATCCAAAAAAACTAAGCGAAAGAATGCTCGCCTACCATCAAGTTCAATTCTCACAAAATTTCAGCCTAACAAATCCCTATAACCAAAGCACAAAAACACATAACATGGCCAGCCATCTAAGATTCTTGTATGCCATTTCCCTGATATTTAAGTCACAATCATATCCATACAAAGTTCTTATACATTCATAAGATTGACAATTCGACTTGTCTTGACACTGCTGCGCAAATTCACACAAAACAAGTTTCTGAAGCCCTAACATAGTAACAACAATCAAATTTCCTTATATGTGCCTCAAAACTAAAACTTTCCCACACACATATTCTAGGGAAAAAAATGGGAAAGTTAAATCCTAAAGTTCCAAAAACCAAAATTACTTGGCAGTTTCCGGGAAAAAACTAAAATAGAAACACTAAGCCATAAGTGAATTCCACCAACAAACAATATCCAACTGAAGAAAAAGACAAAAACTTGGAAGGTAGAAAATAGAAAGGAGAAAAGTTCATATCTGAACCGGCATAGCCGTTGGTGACGTCAACGGTGCTCCTAAAAGATGTGCCGAGCAAAACCCCAACGACGCGTTTCTTGCTGTCTCAAGCGACTCTATTGTAATGATCCACTATGCTGAGCATTAAGAGTTTTCATGGCATGAAATGGCACAGGATAAGAGTTGTCATGGCATCAAATGGCATAGGATAACACCAAAAATTCACTCATCACTTTCAAAATTGTCCAGAGTAAGACAAGTTCATTTGTTGACCAATATAAGCAACATATCACACATACAACCAAGTCAGAACAAGCAATAGACTCAAATTTGATCAAATCCATAGAAATCCATAATTTGCTCCAAATTTGTGTTCCTAACAGCACCATTAAAATTCATGGATTAGTCACAGTCCATAAAAACCAAAGCTTTAAGTGGGAGAACATCAATACAAAACACAACACCATAGACCAAAGAAAAACTGATTTTACCTGTAAACACATGAGATCCAGAAATAAATCCACTATGTATGGAAAATTAAATTAACCTCTAACATTTAGGACAATATTTATGACAACCATCATCTTCAGTCTAAGTACAGTAACTCATCCATCAAACTTGTCAAGTCAACAATGCTAGCTGTAAATCTATAAAGACTCTGAGCTCTTAACCTTCTTCTGGAAAAACATTAATCTACAAATCACTTTTAGACTAACAAGGCATGGGAACCAACTACAAAAGAAGGAAGTCATTCAAACTTGCAATTAGAGGAAGGAAAATTAGTATCCAAACACATAAAAGCCATTAAAAAACAAAAGGAATTGTTTAGCCTTAAATCAAGCCAGCAATTTTGGTAATCATGCCATTAAAAATTCCTAAATACCGCAGCCACCCCACCAAATCTAGACAAAAAGGGGAAAGGTCCAATTAGAGTTTTGTTTCTTTCTAGTGGCTAACTAGAATTACGTGATACAAAGTTGGGAGATCTGTAGTTCTCCACCATATTTGTATCAGATTCTTAGTTATAGCTGTCAAAACCTCAGAAGTAAAATGTTACTACATCAACAATAACAAGTATCAAACATCAAATTGTTGTAATCAAGTTTCCAAATGCAACAAATCCTTGGCTTTTCTGTGAAGAAAGTCATAGCCCCCATCTTTCTACAACTCATCAATAAATATATCATTCACAACCTTAGATACATATAGAATATATGAGGCGTTGCTTCTAATATAGGAAGTCACGAATTCCTAATAAAGTTTAAGTGCTACGTTATATTTACAACTTGAAATATGAAGAAAAAAATCTTTTGAAAACTGGTTGCACTGATTTTAGGTATAATTTCCTATGATTTTCCTATCTTGATAATTAATGATCGATGTCCCCATGTATGGATTAGTTGTACATTGAGCTGGTGAGTGTGGAACCACCCTTTACATACCTTTTCATTTAAACCTCATTGCTAACAAAATCAAACCATTTAAATGCCACTATATATGTTGAATTCTGATGTGTTCAACTTCAGAAAGATAAATGAAGAAGATACTCACCTCTATGGTGTCTTGGCCTTTTTCCATAGTGAACATAATCATACTGAGTTACTGACATCAACACCCATGAAATGTGCCTGAATTCTGCCAGTCCTCACAACATTCGTCCATTTCATGGCAATTTCAGACACCATTTCCTACCCAGAAAGCAAAAAGGAAAAAAATTTACTAGTTAAAATTAATTCCACGAGCCATAATGATAGCCGCAGTATTTAGTACAAGGAAGAAGAAAAAGAGCATACTGGGGTCTGACGAGGGCCAAGTTGGAGCTTGGCAAACCCGAACTCGGCCCGGTTTGGCTTTTGAGCATTTCGGTTTTTCTCGGCCTGCATCTCCGAAACATCCATCTAGGAAAAATCCTCAAGGGGCGGATCGAACTCTGGTGGAGCAGATTTCTTCCTACCCCATTCTCTCCAGGCATCATCCTCCTTGTCATCAAGGACGTTGTCGAGATCATTGGTGATGTGGATTCTCCGCTTTGCTCCATCGCTAAATCTGAAAAAGATCCCGAATTCGGAGGCAACTAAGAGGACGAAGAGGAGGGCCAATGAGCTTCGGCTTCTCATAAGAAAAAAAAAATAATTTCTCAAAAATTAAATTAAAAAAAAAACACTATCGACTATTCAATAAGAAGCGAAAGAAAACAAAATAATAACAACACTCACCAAGATCTCCGCCGCGCTTGGCTGAGCTACAGTCAGACCACCTAGTGGCGACATCCTCAAACTTAGCTCTGCCGGAGACGATGCTTTCACGGAGGGTCTTGAGTTGAGAAACGGCAGCTTCACGAGTGGTGTTGCTGATGACTTGGCCTTCAGGATCCTTCCAGGAGGCCTTGCAACGGGATCCATGGTGCTTTATCAACATGTGTGAAGCCCTAACTAAGTATCATGGGAATATGAGGATGAGGACATTTTGGTCTTCTTCTTCAAATGCTTCTCCGAACGATCTGTTGATGATGGAATCGGAGCAGAATTCTCCTTCCTTTTCCGATCGGAATTTATTTTCGCAGCTTTTCAAAATTCAATTTATTTTATTTTTAGGTTTTGAGCAACGGAAAGGAGCGATTTATAGAAGAGAAGAAGAGAAGTCAACTTAATTTCGGTTGTTGCTTTTTTCTAGGGAAATTATCAAATATAGCAGCGCTCACTGCAGTGTTATAAAAAATAGCAGCCGGAATTTTTTCTTTACAACTATAGCAGCCAAACGGTTTTATGCGACACGAAATATCTAAAATACTCATATAAGATTTGAAAATCGCGCCGATCGGTTTCTTCTCCACTGCGTTTGGTTTCAGCAAAGCATACATCCGCACTTTCGCTTCTTTCATCGCAAATACGATTTTCCGTTTCGTCATTTCACTGCATTCTCAGTCGATTACACAAATCTTCGTATCCAATTCAAGCAATAGTATTATTAATAATGGCGAGAACGCGCGGTGGACCGTCATCTCTTGACAAGCAGAAAAAGGAAGAGCACACATCTCGCAAGCGGACGGGCAAAAGTAAGAAGGTTAGTGACAACAAAGCTTCGTATTTGATGCGTAAACGTCCCCCTTTTGCAATATAATCCCGCTTTGCTTATATGACAGAAGGAATTAGAAAGTTAGGGTTTTTTGCATTTCGTCCTATCCCTTTTGCCATTCATTCGGTCCCAGAAAATAGAATGCGCATGCTAAAAATGTTGAAAACTGCGTTGTAGTTAGCATAATGTCGACAAATAGGAGGAAATGTTGAAACATAGGAAATGTTGAAACATAGGAAGAAATGTCGACAAGTGGCTCAAAATGTCGACAAATGGCGCGAAATGTCGACAAATGGCGCAAAATGTCGACAAAATATGTCGTCGCATCCCTCGACCACACCATAAAATGTCGACAAACACTAGAAATGTGGAATACTACCAAAAAATGTCGACAAACACTAGAAATGTTGAACAATAAACATAAAAGTGGAATGCTAATGAAAATGTGGACAAACACTAGAAATGTGGAATACTACACAAAAATGTGGACAAACACTAGAAATGTGGAAAACTACAAAAAAATGTGGACAAACACTAGAAATGTGGAATGCTACACAAAAATGTCGACAAACACTAGAAATGTGGAAAACTACAAAACAATGTCGACAAACACTAGAAATGTGGAATACTACCCAAAAATGTCGACAAACACTAGAAATGTGGAATACTACACAAAACTGTCGACAAACACTAGAAATGTGAAACAATAGCATAAATGCGGAATACTACCCACAAACAGATTTTGCAAATTACCAAAAATGGCATGACTGTTTATAGGCAAGGGTATATAGTAAAAAAAGACTATATGTACTTTGTATTTCAAATATAATCAATCATAATGCATCTACTTCTTTTGCTTACATAATTGAATTATGTTCTTTATCGCAAAATATGTCCTAACATAAAGGGTTTATAGTATGTCCTAACATACTTATTTTAGCTATATAATTTCTTGTTTGAGTTAATAAAATTTGATAAATGTGAAACATATGTTTGAGCAAAAATAACTAAAAAGACTTGTAAAAAAACATTTTGCAACTTAGAGGTGGTAAAAAATATTATGTTACTTTTATTGATGAGAAAGTGTTTATAGTTGCTAAGTTGAAAGTGTCGAGAAGGTGTTTAAATTCCTTGACATCTGATCTTGATTTGCTTCATATCCTGCAGGAACAGCTGAAGGAGGAAATGCTCGTTCGGGGTGACTTTTTCTCGGCCCAGGTTTCGCAGTATTGCTACTACGAAGCCAATATGCGAAGAATCCGGTCAAAATTGAGTGATACACAAAAAATAATCCTCCGAAGGGAGAGCAGTCTTGCAGAGATGGCGCTTGACCATGAACATACATTCTGGTGCAAACAAATTATCCATTCTGTTTTGTTGAGGCAACTTAGGCCAGCTGACCAATCACATGTCGACTGTTGGTTAGACTTTAACTTCGTCGGCAAGAAGGTAACATTTGGCCAGAGAGAGTTCGCCCTGATTACAGGCCTCAAGATGGGGGACTTTGCGCTTGCATATTCCAAGTACCATGCCCCTGATGGTCCTTCTTCAATCACCAAGTACCTAAAGCATCTTGGCCAAATAGATGAGACGACATACGATGAAGTGTTCAAAGCTTACGGAGTATCAACGCATCGTATCGCACGATGATGTCGTTTCCCTGACTTTGTTGCTGCTATACACATCCATCAATGGCTTGGCGAAGCGAACAAGGATTGAAGATAAATTGCTACATTTGGCCTGTGATTGGAAGAAGTTTGATGAAATGCCGTGGGGTGACCTTTCTTTTAGGGCCACTGTGGATAGTTGTAGAAAGGCCATGATGAATGCCTTGAAACAGACCGAACACCCACAACATCGGACTTACACTGTTGGTGGATTTCCAGTAGCACTCGGGGTAAGGGAAATGCCGCATGTGATTTGTTTTTTATAAATAATAAAAATTTTCCTAACGTAGTTATTACACAAGGGCACATGTTCTATGGTGATATTGTAACACATTTTTTTATATGAGACAATAACACATACTTTTTTCCAATGTTATAGGTGTTCGCTTATGAGACAATGCCACATCTCCAGCGGTTCAAAATGGTTGAGCCTGTTCAAACTATTGGATGCAAGCCCAGAATGTTTAGATGGAAAGGGCTTAATGCCCAGAGAAGAGACCAAGAAAAGAAGAAAGTTTGGTCAAGAAAGACTATTGACGGGGAGGTATGTTATGTTTATTTACTGAATATACCACACTCGAAGCTACTTTTACGTGAATATTAATTCTTATCATGTTTCAGAAGGTGAAGGTGACCCGAATGAAGCCCACAGATGAAGAGAGACAGAAATTCTTGGGTTGGGAAGAAGATGAAGAAGTTGGCGAGCAAGAGGAGTTCGGCAAAGCCGATGACGACACCCATCATCAGGCCGAAGAAAGTTTCTACGTGTCCTATAGAACTAGAAACACAGAAACCGAGGGTGCCGAAACTTCGAGGGTACATTCAGAGGGCAAATCAGAGAGGAGGCAGAAACGAATGGCCTTAGTGGAGGAACTCACCTCCCGAATTGCAGAGTGTGAGTCTCAATTAAAGGAGGCCAAAGAGGAACAGCGACTCGAGCGGGCTCGTTCAGCAGTTCTGGAGGGCAAGGTTAATGCTCTCACTACTAGGGTGGAGTGTCAAACCACCGACCTTGCCAATATGTGGGAATATATACACACTTTGATACTCATCCAGCCAACTGCACATTCTTCTCCTTTTCTGCCCGACTCCCAAGATTCATTCGGCCATGGTCAGCAAGAGGGCCACCGGAAGCCCAATATGGTGAGCATGAGGTTACGGCGGACGCCAAGCCAGAGGGTCATACTGATGACCAAGGTGGTAACGACGAGGGGTCCCAGGGGGCCAATACCAAGGGCCCTCATGATCAAGAAAGTGTTCCGCCGCCAGCGGCCGAGGGTGAACACCCTGTCGCGATGATATCTCCGGGCCAACAAGAGGTGGATAATGTCATTATCCTGACAGACTCACAAGTAACCCCCTAGGCCGAACCACTGCTACCGGTCGAGAGTGCTCCACCCGCACCAATGAAGAAAAAAGAGTTGAAATCTGCGGCTCTCCTGGAGAAAACCGGCCAAAACTTGGACTTGTCTCTGTCCCTAGCCGCGGCCCCCTCGACAGCTTTGGCGTTACCCTATCAGCCATCTGCCAAAGAGATTGCAGCTATGAAACGGTGGATGAGAGCAAAACCACCCCTCTACTTGGATACGCCTGTTTTATCTTTGGATTCCGACCTCTTGCTGCGTATGTGGACGGCAGGCGATTGGCTGAACGATCATGTAAGATATTGTTTTTCCTTTATCCTAGCATGCGTAATTTATGAATACTAAATTTAACCTAATGATGTTATATTTTATGCTTCCAGCAAATTAATTTGTATACGTCCATGCTGAGAAAGAGGATAATTTCAATGGGGCGCGGTGATATCTCCATCATGGAATGTTATTTTGATGTAAGTGTGCGTGATATTTTACAAGTATGCAAATTAATTGAATGTTCTAGACGCATATTCTTTAGATTATTTTACAACAATGGTTTGTCTTTTCTTTTTCTTTGTGGTAGATGAACATGAAGGAACTGCATGGGGCCCAGAAAGTTCCACAATATGATGACTTGGCGATGAAGCAGTTCGTTGGTGATTGTGGCTTCGAACGCGACTGCCGAACTGTTGACATCGTCTTATTCCCCTGTCACATTGACGGCAATCATTGGATGCTCGCAAAAATGGATTTGTACACACAGAAAGTACATGTGTACAACCCATCGCCCCAGGGGACTGTCGTCGTGCCAAAGTTGGATTACCTCATTTCGACAATCCCCAAGCTGTTGGAGGTGTGCGAGTTTTATAAGTACTATGCCAAAAAACAGCCAATGGGGGATCAATGGACAGTGGTAATAGAAGAAAACTTGGTCCACCAAGAAGGGGGGTAAGTTCCTCATCTCTATTACGATCATATTCCCACGTAAAGGATGTACGATTAATGATGTTAGAACTGCTTGGTTCATTTTGTAGGAGTGGCGATTGTGGCATATATGTATTAAAGTGGGCTGAATGCATTATCCATGGCCTCCCACTAAATTCAATTAGGCCCGAAAATGCTCTGGAGATCCGCAAGGAGATGGCGGCAAGACTTTACGTTCACGCCAAGGAGGAGCATGCTCTGCAAAAAGATACAAGGCCCAAAAAAAGAAGGAAAAAGTAGTTACAAAAGTGTGTAAATAAATGTATGTGAACAATTGTTGTAAATAAAATGGACCCTTAAGTTACTTTAATTAGATCACTGTAAATATACACAAAATTCATCATTTTTTGCAAAAAAAGGATATTTGAATTACAAAAGGTGTATGTATGCAATTGGTCATATCCGGATCATTAGCAAATGTATATGCAGTTTTACTCTATCTAGATTATGCCGAATTATGTAGGGAATATGTTATGTTCAGCTAACGCATTTGTTTGGTAAGGAAAAACAATTTTTAAATATCCCTTTTAGACTAATCAAAACATGTATGGACGGATGACTATTTAGGCTAATGCAAGCGGCACATAATTTAAAAAATGGATTTGTTTGATGACGGGGGATGTAAATATTCCCTTTGTAGTTGAAATTTCTGTCCTTAGGCACAAGATTATTGTTAAATTTACAAGTTTTCATAACGGGTGTCGACATTTATTACTTTAAGTCGACATTTAGTACCTAAATTCGACACTTTTTATTTATTGTCGACATTTATTACTTAGAATCGACATTTTGACTTGGTGTCGACATTTATTACCTACCGTCGATATTTTTTCTTGTAGTCGACATTTATTACTTACGATCGACATATTTTGCTTATATTCGAGGTTACGGCCTTTGTGTCGACAGTTTGTTACCCCAAATTTTTGACATTTACGTAACTTGTTTATTTCTCAAATTCTTATCTTCCAAACTGCGAATTTTTTTGTCTAGTTCGGCAAAGCGAAAATATAGCTCATTTCCCTTAAATTGATTACTTTGACATATTTATTAACATGTTTAAGAAATCTTACTGCCATTTTAAAAGAAGAAAAATTATTTACTAATTCTCAAAGTCTGGGCCATTTCAATTTTAGGCATTACAAATAATTTTGACCTCACCAAATCACGAAATATGGTTTCCAATATTAATTCTTATCCAAAACCGCGTAACAAATAGTGAAAAGTCTGCACAGTACGTATTACTCCATTTTACCTTACCTTACTTTCAGACCTAAGTGCATTCCAATTTGTAGTCACCAACGTTGGGTACATTTGCTTCCCTGCGGTCTGCCTATCCTAAATCCGGCGTCTGCATAGCCTGACATTCGCAAAGGGAAAAGGAGCTTACACTGTAAAGGTACACATTTCTATACCATTTATTTTTTCTTAATAATGGGTTGCGGGTTTATTGTAAGGGATTTCGCTAATTAGGAACGGGAAGATTGTATCGGCCTTGTTTCAATTTGTCAAGGGTAAAATGAAATACACGTGCAAAAATTTGATGTGTAATGTTGTTATGCCAAAGGGTTAACTGAAACATTGAATGCATACAGCTGTCGAAGGTATGGCGAGTCAAAATGTATGGTCTGTGCATGTTCTTTATGGAGGAGAATGGACTATTGATGCATCGTCAAATGAGCATCGATACATCAATTATAAGAGAGTTGAAACTATATTGATGGAGGAAGCTGCCATTTTCTCGGAAATGGTTAATAAGATCATCTGCGTCCTTGGCGTCGATCCGACAATTAAAGATACACTTGTAATCCAATACCTACCGAAGTACTTGTCAAATATTTCTGTCTTGCCTATCAACAATGACTACCACGTGAGATGTTTTATGAATGAGATTATAAGGCATGGCAGGATACCGATATGTGTTACCATTCGGGAGGTCTCACCTGCTGATGATGAATACGGTGGCAGTAACTCCCCCACAAAACGATTGAGCTCTGATAGTCCAATTTGGACGAATGATGTAATCCATTCAAGACACTTGGATGAGAACAATGTTAGCAGACTGAATGGAGATCAAGTCGGAAGCAAGGAGGATTATGTGCCGCCGGTACATGAACCAATCGTTGTTGACGATGAAGGAATAATTGGCTCGGCAAGAAGCAAGGACCCTGTTCTTGGGCCAAGGCCTCAAGATATTCATTGCCTTGAGGCGACAAAATCTTCTCGTGCGGGAGGGTCGGCTTCTGATAAATTAGACGAAGTCGTAGATGTTGCAGGGGGCGATGTTTTTGAGAGTAGGCATCACCTGTTCTTGAGGATGTCAATGCTTGCCGTCAAACATTTTTTCGAATGGAAGGTTCTCAGGGCAAATAGCAAGTTTTGGTACCTAAGGTGTACGGATGTTAATTGCAAATGGAGAATGAATGCATCGGCGATTGGGAATTCAGATGCATGGAAGATTACAAAATATGACAACATCCATACATGCCAATCATCGTTAGTTCATAGTGATAATCGGCAGGCAAGCAGCAAAGTTATTGGTTCATAGATCAAGTGCAAATACCAAGACGCAGCAGCCGTGCCGAATGAAATAATTTCGTATATTCGGCGAGCTTGGGGTTAACATATCCTATCTCAAGGCTTGGAGATCGAGAGAATCCGCACCGCATCAAGTCGTGGGCAATTATGAGGGTTCAGATACAATACTTCCAAATATTTACACGTGATGCAAGAAGTAAACCCGCACGTTATTGAGCCGATTCGACGGTACCGGTAGATTCAAGTATTTATTCTTTGCATTTGGTGCGTCAATTCGTGGCTTTCGCAGCCACATGCGACCAGTTATTGCTGTTGACGCTTGCTTCCTTAAAGGAAGATATCCTGGGTCGTTAATTGTTGCGACGTGCATGGATGGTAACAACCAAGTTTATCCTGTCGCTTGGGGAATTGTTGATTCTGAAAACGACGCATCGTGGGAGTGGTTTTTGCAAAGGCTAAAGGCTGCTATTGGTAATGAAACCGACGGATTGGTGTTTGTTTCTGATAGACATAAGAGCATTGCAAAAGGCATAGCGAATGTGTTCCCGGAATCTTATCACGGCGCATGTATTTATCATCTAAGCAACAATCTACGAGCAAAGTTCAAAAACAGTGCCGTGATCCCATTGTACTTTAAGGCTGCAAAGGCTTACACCATGGCTGAATTCAATGAGCACTTCGCGCGGATTTCAATGCAGAACTCAAGGGTAAGTGAGTATTTACGAGAAGTCGGGATTGAACGGTGGTCAAGGGCACATTCAGGTGGGAGACGTTATACAATAATGATGACCAACATTGCAGAATGTCTAAATGCATTATTGAGTGATGCCCGGGAGTTACCTATTCACATATTGGTCGATTACATCCGCAACACACTCCAAAGATGGTTTCACGAACGGTGCACCGCGGCTAGTGAAATGAAAATATTGACGACCCCATACATTGAACAGCTAATAACATCAAGAATGAGAGAAGCACAATCTTATGTGGTTGAACCGGTTGATATACACAGATGGTTTGTACGGGACATTACAAACCGGACTGCTACGGTTGATTTGCTTCAAAAAACTTGCACGTGTCGAGTGTTTGATATGGATCAAATCCCTTGTGTTCACGCACTAGCTGCATCTCGGCGCAGACAAATTGACCATTACACCTTATGTTCGCGACTGTATCACACTGAAGCACTTGTAGGTGCTTATGCCGATTCTATTATGCCGGTGGGAGACGCTAAGGATTGGAATGTGGCCGCTGATGTTTTGGCAATTCAATTATCACCCCCGGAACCTAGGTGTAAGGGTGGAAGGAGGAAGAAAAAAAGAATTCCTTCTACAGGAGAGGAGAAAGTAAAAAAAAAATGTGGTCGTTGCGGAGGGAGCGGACATAACCGACAAACTTGCTCAAATGCTTTCGTTTCTAGGGACAACATGTAGAGCGAGTTAACTTTATTTAGTATTGGATTTTACTTAGGCAATAGGACATTTTGTATATGCAAATTTTGTGGTCTTCTTTATTGAATATTATTAAATTTAAGAACGTTTGATTTGTATATAACATTACCAAATTACACAACACATAATACATCTGTTATTAGTACAGTACGACACAATACTAAAATGAATAACTAATATACGGCAATAAGATTATACATCTAATAGTTGAATATTACCATCATATTAGATTATGTCAAATGAATGTACAACAATCATTGTAGATATTAAATAGCTAAAAAAGAAAATGCAATCAATATTCATTAATGCAAATTATTCTTTACAATTTGCATTCATAATTTTTTCCAATTGTACATTTATATACATGTACCTAAAAAAGTAACATCAAATTATGTTACTAAACTAAAAAGTACTTACACATTAAATTATGTGTCAGTAGTAAATAATGTGCCGCCGGTAAGTGATTACATAATATTTTGTGCAACATGTTAACTAATAATAAATTCTAAACTCTCAAAGCTATATGCCTATTAGGTATTAGCAATTTAATATTTAGTATTAGTTGTACAAAAATTTTAGATAATCTAATATGATGTTGTTAATATTCGACTATTAGATGTATAATCTTATTAGTTGTATATTAGATATTCATTTGAGTATTGGTTGAAATTAGTATTAGTTGTACATTTCCGTGGGATAATCTAATATAATGTTACTGTTAGACTATTAAACATGTATAATCTTATTAGTTGTGTATTAGTTATAGTTCGACATTTTCAATCATTTCGTCGACATATATGTTGACGTTTTAGAGACCAGTGACGACATTTTTGAGCCCAGTGACGACATTTTTTATCCCAGTGACGACATATATGTTGACATTTTAGAGCCCAGTGACGACATTTTAAAGACCAGTCACGACATATATGTCGACGTTTTAAATCACAATGTCGACATATATTCATTAATATCGACATTTTATATCATATTTGTCGACATATATGCATCATTATCGACATATTTTGAACATTCTCAACGTATGGACTACTTACTATCTCGTTCACGTTCAAACCCAATTCGGCCAAAAAATTAACACACACTTGACACCGTACCCGCAAAACAAACACACAACCCACACCCACACACCCTCTCGCGTGATAGCAGATTCAAATCTAAAAGCAGACGAAAATTTCCGCTACTCAATCGGCATTTTTTTCCTTCTTCAACTGCATGCCGTGGTTGAGCCATAGTTGATTTCGGTCATGTGGGTTGTTGAATCAGTGGATGATGAATGCTAATTGGCGACATGCATTTAAGATACGCGGGAATGAATGTTTGTCTAACGTCTTTCTCCACATAGAAGGGCTTTTTAGTCATTTCAGTTGGTCAAACACCTTGACCTGCTATATTTGTGAAGATAAATTACCTGCTGCTATATTTGATAATGGAGAAGACAAAGGTGCTATTTTTGATATTTTCCCTTTTCTAAAGGGTGAAGTGTAGTCTTGAGTGGGAAATTTTCCAAGTGTTGAAGATGTGCCTTTTTTTTGGTTTGCTGCTTTGTTTTTTCATTGAACATTTTCTATTCTTTTACCTTTTTTAAGACCTTGTAAATAATAAATTATAAGAATATTCAAACTTATTTTTTTATACCTAGTCTTCTACTTATTGAAATTCATTACTTTATAGTTGGAATGAAAAGAAAATTTATTTTTGAAAATAAAATTATTAAGATTTTTAAAAATAAAATTCTAATTAATTATTTAATGACCAAATTAAAAATTATTTTAAGGTAAATCAAAGGAAAAAATAAAGTCTAAATTTTAATAATGAAATAAAAAAAATTATATATATTGGCCATTTAAGTCTTATATAAATAATATTCAAATTAAAAGTTTATCAAAAATTTTAAATAATAAAATATAATAAATTTCACCTGACTAAAAGTATGACATTCCTTATTGAATAGGAACAAGCTTTCTCACACAAGCCAACAATATTAGAGTCTCAACCGCATAAAAATTGTTGATTGGTTATTTTACTTTAAAACTAACACAATCTTCATTAATGAATAGTTATTTTGTGAGTGGCTCTTTACGTTTTTTAATTTGGATTCACCTTTGACATTGTACAAGAATATATAGAATTCAACAAATCTAGAAACATTAGAAAATATTATTTTATGAATATTGTTACCAATATTTGATATTGTGTCTATCTATAACTATATACATATACGGACTACTTATATAATGTACCCACTATACATAAGTATTAAAAATTATGTACTTAAATTAATTAAACTTATGTGCACATGTTTATAAATATTAAGGTGTCATAGTATAATTATTTTAAATTAAGAGTCATAACATAATTAAGCCAATGAAGCTCAACCCAATAAAGAATATACTTAGTCCATTTGTTACTCTTAGCCAAAGAAAGCCAATTAGTACTAATCAATAATGTATTGTAATGCTAAAAAGACTTTGTGATTAATGTACAATTATATGGATAAACAAAAATATTAGGATGTCCTAGTACAATTATTAGAAATTAAGAGTTATAATATAAGTAAGCTAAGTTTGGCATAAGGAAAAATAAACTTAGTCTAATAATTATTCTTAGCCAAAGAAATCCAATTATAATTAATTTATAGTGTATTTAAAAAAGTTTCTATGTTTGAAGTAAAATAATGTAGGCAAATTCATATATATTATGGTGTATTTGTGCAATTATTAGAAATTAAGAGCCATAAGTTAAAAAAGTTAAATTTGGCCCAATGAATAAATTACATAGCCCAATTATTATCTTTAGCCAAATAATTCCAATCATTATATCAGTGGTGACAATTAAAGAAGGTTTTTTTTTTTTTTTGGTTAGTGTAAAATTATGTGGACAAATTCATAAGTATTATGTGTCTTACTACAATTATTAAAAATTAAGAGTCATAATACAAATTAGCTAACTTCGGTTTACTGAATAAATTGTGTAATCCAATCATAATTTTTGGTCAAAGAAGGCTATTAGGCAATAGTGTATTTTAATGCTAAATGATTATGTACTTTAGGTAACATTATATAGCAAATGTATAAATATTAGGGTGTCAACATACAATTAATGAAAATTAAGTGTCATAATACAAATTAGCGAAGTTCGACCCAATAAAAAATTTGTTTAGCCAAAAACTTATTTCTTATAATATAAGCCCAATTAATATACAGTTAGGCCCAATCATACTAATTTGTTAGTCCAATCATAAGTCCATTTGTAAGCCCAATTAATTTGTAAGCCAAACCAACGCAAACTCAATGGTAGATCCATTGTTAGTCCAACCATAACCTTTTAGTGAATATAAAACATTGTCACCAAAAGTCAAAAATTTAGTGATGATTTTGTTGGTCACCAATACATATTTTGTAACTTTTTTGTGACAAATGAAATCGTCGTCACCAATACTGGTCATTAAATGTGGTTAACTTTTGGTTGTCTTTTCCACACTATAACAAGTAGTGACAACTTTTTCTTTCTCATCATTAAAGGATGTCATTTAGTGACCACTTGGTGACTACTTTTTCGTGTGGTCAAGAATAAATACATTTGTGACCAACTTTTTGTGACTACATTTTTCTCGTTGCTAAAGGCTACTTTTGGTGACGAAAAATGTTGTTGTCACTGCTTTTTTAGTCACTAAAGACCAATTTTCTTGTAGTGGTGGTGGAAGAACAAAACTCTCATTGTTCCGACTGCCCTTTATAGTTTTAGCATTTTTATTTATTTCTTTCTCTATTTATTTATTTATTTTATTATATTTTTTTAATTTTATGGATTTATGTTATTGGGTTCATCGACTGCCGACTCCAAATAGTTTGGCTAAAGGTGATGATGATGATGATGAAATAAAAAAATTCACTATTCAATTTGTAATATACATTAAGATTTATTCTACATTTAAATTAATTTTTAAAAAATTTATATAGTTTAGAAAATAATGTAAAAATATTTAAAATAAATACAAATTACATTTTTTTTAAAAAAAAAATACCGTGATTTTTCTTTAAAAATTTTAAAATTAATATTTATTTAAAAATAAAAAAAAATTGGGCACTTCCCGCGCGAATCCAGAACTAGTTTTGATGAAAAGAAAAAGTACCGTCATGTCAAAATGATTGAACCAAGATCGATCTATACTTAAAATTGACAAATTGTTGTGACCAATGTTGTTAAACTCTCGATTTTATTAGTACGTTTTTACGATTTTACGATCCCAAATCAAGTGTCCAATTCAGTTTATAGGTAAAAACTAAAATAGGTAAAATCGGGTAAACTCTCGATTTTACTAGTACGTTTTTACGATTTTATGAGCCAAAACCCAGTGTCCGATTCAGTTTATAGGTAAAAACTAAAATAGGAAAAATCGAGTAAACTCGCGAGTTTGACACTTAGAATCATAAAATCGGCCAACGATCGGTTTCTACAAAAACGCAAAACAAACAGCGTTTTGACTAAACTTTTGAATTCTATTTTACTTAGGGCTTTTTCCCGTCTTCTTCAATTTCTTTCCGCCTCAACTCTGCCTCCCCAGTCCACCGTCCGTAACTTTCCATCTCCGCCGACCGGCCGAAGTCTCTTCTCATTCTCCTTCTTCCTCTTTCCTTCCTTCCTTCCTTTATTGCCCTCGTTTTCTCAAGGTATTTTCTGTTCTCATCCCCCACCAAAAGCATCATCAACTTCCTCCTCACTCCGCCTTTCACCAATCCTCTTCATTGCCATTAGCTTAAACTTCGATGATTAAGGACTTATGATTTGTTATGCATGGTTGTTAATAAATTATGATTATTATTAATTTTTATGTGTGATTGATAATATTTTTTTTGAAATTTGTGTATTTTTTATAAGTTTGAACAAGTTTGTAATTTATAAATTAAACATATATTATATATAATATATTTATTATATTATTTTTCATAATTTGTAAACTCTTACGATTTTGCAATCCGATTTTGTGGAACCTCTACTGATTTTACGTAAAAACTCGAATTTAACAACCTTGGTTGTGACTATTAGAATTG
This sequence comes from Gynochthodes officinalis, assembly GCA_020080225.1. NCBI lineage: Eukaryota > Viridiplantae > Streptophyta > Magnoliopsida > Gentianales > Rubiaceae > Gynochthodes > Gynochthodes officinalis. The sequence goes on from CM034620.1 coordinate 12,754,573, forward strand.
AAACCAAATCCAGGGCAGTTATTGTGCAATCAAGAGAATAACTCAGGCTTTCGTACCCCTTACAAAAATTAAACATACCGTGGATGGAAAGCATAATGTGTATGTTTATATAATTCGCTGTAAAATTATAATTGGGGAGCTTGGAAACTAATCTCCAGAATAGCACCTCCGAACTCTAAAGGTTTATTTCAGATTTCGAGTTGGTTAATGTAATTCTTAGTGATCATGTATATGCAGCTCTTGAAAGACTCAATACCACTGCAATATTTCAAATTCATGCTTCTATGCACCGACTTCAATCCAAAATAAACCACAATATATTTTTATATTTAACCCAAAACTATACATCATTTGATAGCATAGGTATACATATATGTAGTTGACATAGCTTCAATATTCGTATTCACGTTACCATAATTTTCATGTAATTGTGCATATAAAGAAACAAGATTAGTCCTCACTTCTCAGACCAAGTGATGTCGATGGAGCCGACATCATCAGGGTTAGAAATACCCAATGCTTTCCACACGGCTTTTGAACCATCCACAATGTTGTTATGACATGGTGGCTGGTAGTCATGGTCCTCATCGCATCCCATTGTTGAGTCGCACTCATCAACTACCATAGCCCGCACACTTCTGCCATTGTAACGGATGGTGATGTTGTTGAAGCATCTTTTCCCTCCGTCATACCACCCAGTCGAAAGGGCTACAATTGGTTTGCTATCGGAGTGGTACTTTCCATCACACTCTGATGGACCGCCACCGTCTCCACCTTTCTCAAAGCTATTTATAGTAAGAGTAGCCTTTGTTTGTGAAGTAACTGCAGGTGAACACGTGTAAGTTTTATACCTCTCCCCTGACTTGCAGCAATCAGAATCATGTTCCTGATTGCATTGCCCTGGAGGAGGAGTTTTGCCTGTTAATGTCCCACTTGGGCTGCAAGCCGCTTCAGAAAAATTGTGATTTGCGAGAAGAATGAAGAGGAATAGAAAAGAAGCTAAGACGCTGAAGTTTTTCATTTTCTTTCTTGGTTAGTTTACAACCTCACAATGTCTTAAGAGCTATATGATCGGGGATGCAAATTGCAGGATCAGTGGAATGCTTTTTATACAGTTCATGCTTTGAATTTTTTCTCATAATTTCCGACGGAAAATCCGTCGGAAATCCGTTAGATTTCCGACGGTTGACCGCCGGAAAATTTGTTGCAACGACCATTTTTCCGACGGAAACCTTGATTTTCCGTCAGAAATTGTCCGTCGGAAACTATCAATTTTCTTGTAGTGAGAGTATTTATTCCACCATTATTCAAGTTATTTGAGTTTAAAAGTTTATGAAAATAACCAGTAAATGCTCTATTAAACTGTCAAAATAATAATAAAGTCCACACCTAATTCACCAATTCTCACCAATAAGTGATAGCACACGCACCATGCAACATAGTTTCGAACTATAAGTGATTCAATTAATTGACACTTTCTCAAATATTAATACCTCTATCTCATTCCTACTCTAATTATGACAAATGTGCTAGTGTTATTAAACCAGCCGAAAATCTAATCAATATAGTTCGGTGTTAACAACGGCGTTGTTAACATCATTAGCACGAAACTAGGAAATTAGCATGATTTTTTTTCTTGTAAAAATAACTAACAAATGCTCTATAAACTGCCAAAATAATGCTACCTCCATTCTAAAAAAGAGTTTACTTTAAAAAATTTCTTTTGCCCCCCCCAAAAAAATCACTTTTTGTGTGAAATTCTTATATTACCCTTACTAATAATCATAGTATATAATTCAAATTAAAACGTAAGATAAAAATATAAAATTATATATTTAATTATACATTAAATGTATTTTATATTATAAATTAAAAAATTTGTACTAAATAAAGAAGAAACTCTTTCTTTGGAATGAAGGGACTACACACTTAATTCACCAATTCATAGGATAGCACATGCACCACGCAACATAGTTTCCAACTATAAGTGATTCAATTAATACCTCCAACTCATTCTTACCATAATTATGACAAACATGCTAATGTTATTAAACCAGCCGAAAGCCTAATCAATATAGTTCGGCGTTTTTGACATCATTAGCACGAAACTAGGAGAATTAGCATGATTTTTTTTCTTGTGAAAATAACTAGCAAATGCTCTATAAACTGCCAAAATAATGCTACCTCCATCCTAAAAAAGAGTTAATTTTAAAAAATTTCTTTTGCCCCACAAAAAAATCACTCTTGGTGCGAAATTCTTATATTACCCTTACTAATAATCATAGTATATAATTCAAATTAAAACGTAAGATAAAAATATAAAATTATATATTTAATTATACATTAAATGTATTTTATATTATAAATTAAAAAATTTGTACTAAATAAAAAAGAGACTCTTTCTTTGGAACGAAGGGAGTACACACTTAATTCACCAATTCATAGGATAGCATATGCACCACGCAACATAGTTTCCAACTATAAGTGATTCAATTAATACATCCAACTCATTCCTGCCATAATTATGACAAACATGCTAATTAATGTTATCAAACCAGCCGAAAGCCTAATCAATATAGTTCGGCGTTTTTGACATCATTAGCACGAAACTAGGAGAATTAGCACAATTTTTTTTCTTCTAAAAATAACTAGCAAATGCTCTATGAAACTGTCAAAATAATATTAAAATCCACACCTAATTCACCAATTCATCAATCAATGATAACTATGATAGCACCCGCACCATGCAACATAGTTTCAAACTATTTAGTGATTCAACTAATACCTCTAGTTCATTCTAACCTGATTATGACAAACATGCTAATGTTATTAAACCAACCAAAAACCTAATCAATATAGTTCGGCGTTTTTGACATCATTAGCACGAAACTAGGAGAATTAACCACAATTTTTTTTCTTCTAAAAATAACTAGCAAATGCTCTATGAAACTGTCAAAATAATATTAAAATCCACACCTAATTCACCAATTCATCAATCAATGATAATTATGATAGCACCCGCACCATGCAACATAGTTTCAAACTATTTAGTGATTCAACTAATACCTCTAGTTCATTCTAACCTGATTATGACAAACATGCTAATGTTATTAAACCAACCAAAAACCTAATCAATATAGTTCGGCGTTTTTGACATCATTAACACGAAACGCCGAACTAGGAGAATTAGGCAACGTTGTGTTCTTGACTGACTACAATTTAAAATTTTTATGTGGTTAATGAAGTTTCCAAACTGTTCGAGCAAGCAAACCAACTCCACTATCAATTTTCGACAAAACTTGTCTTAAGTGTGCAATAACATGGAAGATATTGCATGCATGGGATGTATTAGGTTGGATGGTATAGTATAAATAATTTAAAGGTTAAAAAGTAAAATCATTGATTAAAATATGCAAAAATTAAGAGACCATGTTTATTTATTCTTATCTCAATTGACTTATTACATGAAAATTAAAGATATAACTGATGTACAAATATTTAGTTCGGATACTTGCATTGGTAAAGATCCGTCACGCACTTGGGAGTTGGTGATTCGGGCAACAAATATTTACGTGTACAGTCGAGAATGAGTATAACAGAGGATCAAAAGGACCAAGTCCCTAATGGAATTTTGGTTTTATTTTCTAGTGCTAGTGATACAGATATCTTTGATGTTTGAATCCTTTTAATTTCAAAGAATTCTTATCACAGTATTCCAGCAAAATTAATCTGCATGTCAAACAAAAGTTTTCAATTCTGCAGAGTTCTATAGCCAAACAAACAATAAACAGTTTCAAAATCCCGTTTTGGCGAGTTGCATTTCCTATCTAGAAAATTTACTTAATAATTGCTTACATCATGGATTGAAACTTCTTGTTGTTGGAATTACTTAACCATTTTTAACAGTACAAAGTTTTATAACAGATTATGATTGAAACCATAAATCATTATTTTTGTAAAAAAGGTGAAATGTCAATAATTCCACTCTCAACTAAAATCTGGAATATTTGTTATTTCTGTCTTTGGTTATATATTCGCGTCAATCCAAAAATATCCTTGGCTTTATCTACTGTCTAAATAGGAGAGTCAATACAATTTTTTGCCATTGGGTTTCATGTAAGTTTTTTTTCCCTATATTGCCTTTGAACAAATGTTACTTTATTTTAGTTTATATGCAATAATTTAAACTTTGTATTTAATCTTTATAATTTTTTTAACTAATAGTTTAGTTTTATTAATCTTTAGAGTATTTGTTTTAATCTTATTTGAATTTTTTAAAATTATTTTTTATTATTTTAAGTACAAAAGATATTTTTGTTATTATTTAACATTTAAAAATAATACTTCAATTTCATGACCCATGTACATTTGCATATTTTTCTTATAAATATTTCTATCAATTTAAATTTTTTATTTGCAATTTTTTTATTTATTAATTGTTAAAAATGTGACAAGTGATTTTTTGTTGAATTATTATTCACATATGTTTTTATTGATCATTGTAAAAGTAACTAAAAATAAATTATTAAAATCTTTTAGGTTCATACAAACATAATAACTAATAAAATATCTACTTTTTAAAATTTAAATTTCGATTGCATTAAATTCAATAGTTCCAATAGATGTCACTTTCTTAATTATCTGGTGACCATTTTCATACATATTAGTTGCTATAAACAAAAAAAAAAATTCAATAAAAATTTATTAATATTTCAATTATCACTATTAGTATAATTACTTTTAAATTATTTCAACAAAGTAATTATATTGTTCAAAGATAAAATAAAAATATTTACAATAATAGTAATTATATATTCTTAAAAACACAAAAAAATTGAAAACTAAAGCTTACTAAAATTTTTAATTTGACACCCTGTATATTTGAGTGGGTATTAAAAACTAGTTATATCAGAAAAGATATTTGTTTTAGCATCCTAAACATGTCAGAAGAAGAAAAAACCAAAATGAAATATTTTCACAATTTAATTTTGACCAAAGTAAGGGTTTCATTGATTCAAAGAAACGTCATTGTGTGATTTGTGTCCATTAAAGGTTCTATAAATACCTCAATAGGTCCAGTCGGAGACAACTTCACATCAAAACCAAAAAACCATGGTGGGCGTTCTCTTGTCTCTGTTATCCGTTTTAGTCTTTTTTTTTTTCTCTTAGAGTTTTCTTCTTTCAAAAACGCAATTCCAGCCCATCAAAACTACCCCCAGGCTCAACAGGATGGCCGATCCTTGGAGAAAGTATGGAGATGGGCTCATCAGGGCCTGAAAATTTCATTCAGACGAGAATGAAAAAGTACTCAGAAGAAGTATTCAAAACATCCTTACTTGGAGAAAAAATGGTAGTCTTTTGTGGAGTCTCAGGGAACAAATTTTTATTCTCCAATGAGAACACTCTTCTCACAACATGGTGGCCTGCCTCAATTTTAAAGCCTTTTTTTATTCAATCTTCTAGTGATAAGTCATTGAAGGAACTAACAATGAATAATCGTGGCATTGTTGCCGCAGAAACTCTGAAGCCTGAATCTCTAAAACAATTCATTCCCATTATGCATAATATGGCACATCAACAGCTCGAGACTGATTGGGCGCCTTTTAATGAAGTAAAGGTTTATCCTTTGTCAAAAAAGTATACTTTTACAACAGCATGTAAATTGTTTTTAGGCTTAGAAGATCCAGTACATGTTAAAAGATTGTCGGATTCCTTCAACAATGCTTCGTCTGGGATGTTCTCAGTGCCGATCAATTTGCCAGGGACTGCTTATAATCAAGCTATGAAGAGTGGCAAAATGATAAAGAATGAGTTAATGAAGATTATTAAAGAGAGAAAAGAGGAACTTTTACGGAGCAGGGACGAAGCAAGAGTGGATTTATTATCTCGAATGCTGCTTCAAAATGATGAAATTGCATATTCTACGAATGAAATGGTGATTGGAGATACTATTATGGGTCTATTGATTGCCAGTCATGATACTACAAGTGCTGCAATAACATTTGTCCTGAAATATCTTGCAGAACTTCCCCAAATCTACACTGAGGTATACAAAGGTACAAATCCCAAATTCAATCGTCAAACCCGAGGGAACCAATCTGATGAACTTTAAACGGCAAATCATAGCAATGGATTAATTATATATATATATATAGACACACACACACTTTTCTCTAAGTTTCAAAGTCCTCCATTAATTTTTCGTCGAATAAGGTATACATTTTGGACGATGGTTTCACCAACATGTTCTGATTTTCGCTTGAAAGAAATGATGGAGATTGCGAAGTCTAAAGGTCATGAAGAGGAGCTGAATTGGAGCGATATTGGGAAAATGAAATATTCATGGAATGTGGCGTGCGAATCATTACGGCTAACACCTGTAGGTCAAGGAACCTTTAGAGAGGTCATCACTGAATTCACGTATGCAGGTTTCACAATCCCAAAAGGATGGAAGGTATGTATGTCAACAACGATTCTTGTCATTTTCAAATTAAGGATAAATGGCATCATTTTTCTCTACACTTGGCTTCTAGTTTGATTTAATTTTCAATAGTCAAAAAGTCAAAACTTTGTGTTTTTTAACTTGCAAATCTTGATTTCAAGTTATCATTCAATCAAAATCAAGTCAAATCTAATATAATTGGGAGTTTGGGACCATCACGTGAGATACTCTTGTTTATACTCTAGGGTAAATTACACCAATTGTCCCTAATATTGAGGATATGACTCCATTTAATCTCCAAACTTGAAAATTACCTATTAACTCCTCAATGTTGGAGATTTGACTTTAATTGGTCCTCAAATCAATATTTAGACACATCAAGAATCCCTCCAGGGAAGTATAGCATGCATGATTAACACAAATGATTTGGAAGAAAAAAAAAATTCAAACCCTTGTCTCCATAAACAAACATTTTTGTGGTCGTTATTTAAATCTGGAGTATCAAAATATTTTTCCACCACATTTTTCACTTTGACCATAACTAAAAAATTCATCCTAAATTACGCTCAGATTGTCTGACCTCCCAATAAGCCAACGGTTGGAAAGATAAACATACAATAAAGATATTTATTTTTTGAGATAAGTGTTTGACTTTCTCTCTCTCTTCTTTTAATCCAATACCTTTGTGTTAATGATTGGCGCCCCATGACTCTTCATGTGCCTAAATATTAATTTCGGAACCAATTAAAGTCAGATTTCTAATATTGAGAACTTAATAGACACCTTTTCAATTTTAGGTACTTCATACCTTCAATATCAGGGACAATTGGGATAATTTACTATATGTTTTATTTTTGCTTTGAAGTTGCTCCTACTGTATTTGGCTTGATTTTGACAAAAGAATTAATTAGAACAAAATTTTGAATTAGAAGACCAAATTAACACATTTCTTTTAAACAATCGAAATAAAAAATGAAATGAAAATGGAAACAAATTAAGAGAATAACGTTATTTAACCCTCAAGAACACTGAACTCTTTCTCAAGCCTTGACAAATATTGTGTGGTGCCAGACGCAGTGGAGCCCGTTTTCAACCCACAAAAACCACACATATTTCCCAAATCCTGAAAATTTTGACCCTTCAAGATTTGAAGGAAGTGGACCTAAACCATGCACTTTTGTACCTTTCGGCGGAGGACCTCGAATGTGCCCTGGAAGAGAGTTTGCTCGGGTTGCGATGCTAGTCTTTACGTACAATGTGGTAACAAGATTCAAATTGCAGAAACTTATTCCCAATGAGAAGATCATATATCGTGCATTATCTCCAGTTCCACAAGGTGGTCTTCCAGTCCGTCTCACCCCACATTGAGAATCATCATCATCATCACATTTATCCCAAACTAGTTAAGGTCGACACTCCACATTGAGAATATATATTCAAATATTCAATTGAAGTTTCTCTGTACGATCATGATTCTTGATCCTTTATCTATGACGTATTTCTGCATTATGCAAAAATAAATCGAATCCCTTCATTGGGATTCGTTTCATTGTTTATCTCTACAATATTTGATGTACTTTTTCCAAATAAAAAGTATCTTAATTTTTAAGATTAATTTATATGTGTAATTTAATTTTAACTTTTGACAAAGTTTTTATTATTTTTAATTATATGAGGAATAACTCTACTATAAAATCTTTGTCAATATAGAACAAACTAATTTTTTCACTTTAAAAGAAGTTTTATGATATGTTAATAAAAATATCATATATCATTAAAATTGCTTGATATATCTATTTTTAAATATTAATAGAAAATTTCATATAATTAGTTATTTAATTAATAACTAATAACTAATAATTAGTTATAAAATTTAAACTAATAAATTGAAATAATATTGGATACTGTTTAAAGTTAGAACTAACATTTTGGTGTCAAAATATTTAAAATCGTAAATGACAAAGAAGTTAAGTTATGTTGAATATTATACTTTCTATTGTTTTTAATTTATAGTCATAAGCAAAATTTTATCAATATAAAATGTAAATTTTTAATTATTCACTAACCACCCTATTTAACTGCCAATCCAACCAATCATCTAATTATTCTACCAACTCTTGCTGACTTAACATTACTAACTAACTAAATATTATTGTACTTTATTAATTAAAAGAATAGGTAATCTTTTTTAAATCTAATAAAGTGGGCTAATGAATGATGGGCCAAAAAAGAAAAAAATAACTTTGTTTTAGGAGAAAGTCCCCCTTGCGAAGGCGAAACTCCTCCCACCGGTACCAGAGGCTCCTTAGCCAGGTGGAATGTAAATCGAGAGATGTGCACGAGTTGACATAGACCTAAGTGAGAGAGCCAACAGGCCAAACCCATGACAGACTCCCACAATATTTCAGCGAAAAATCGAGTTGACATAGGCAGAAAGCCAACAGGCCAAACCCATGACAAACTCCCACAATATTTCAGCGAAAAATCTGTTCAACGCAAGGTTTGAACTTGCGTTACTGGAGGATTTCTCCCCACATCATCCCAACCTGACCAACTCGACGAAAGAAAAACATAACTTAGTTATTCCTTTTTGTTTCGTAATTTTTAGAGTGTGATAGGTGGTTTTATCTTTTTCTATTTCTACAGAAGGCACGGTGAATTTTTACTTTTATTTTTACTGAGGGTATCACAATTGTAATTAAAACTAGTGTTTGACATGTTCAAATGAACAGGAGATTATTATTTCAATAGTAAAGCTATTTATTTTATTTTTGAGTAAAAGTAAAAAATAACTTTAATAATGAATATTGAAGAATTTTTTATTTAATAGAATTATTATTATTGCATGCAACAAAATATTAAATTAAATAATAAATACTTATTTAAAAGTAAAAATAAAATTTCTCACACCAATAAAAGAAATTCTTAACACCAAAATAAATCCATTTCTAGAATACCCGATACTAAAAGGAAAAATATCATTTTATCATTCACAATCAATAATATAAATATACAACTAAATATAGCTGAAAACAAATAAATAAATAAATAAATATTTACACTGATATGTAATTATAAAAATAAACTAAAAAAATTCATATACAACAAAGTAAGTAGCAAATTCTCTACAAAGTAATTTTTTCATGAAGAAGCCATCTAATTTTTTAATTTGTAATCTACTAATAATAAATAACACAAAATTAAAAAAAAAATAATTATTAAATTCTATGCTCTAAACACTACAGCCTTCTAACATACACAAATCCCACCTTCACCTTGATGTTTGTCATCAGATTTTTTTTTTTAAATCATTATCATTATTTTTGTAAAATAAAAGTAAAATTTGTTAGCAAAACAACTTACACATACTACTAACAAATTCTTAATATTATTTTTACAGGAACTTGATTATAAAACTCAAAACGTGAGAGAAAAAATAAAGGTCAGGTGAAATGATAAGAATAGTATATTTTATATTAACAAATGGTGAAACTTTGACTTCTAGATAATCATAACAATTCTAATAGATACTATAGATGACGATAAGAATGAAATGGAATTTTACAAATTAACTAGTTTAATTGGAAGATAACTTCAACAATTTTAAATTACTTGTTAAAAAAAATTTATGGTGTGATGATAAAATACTTCAATATATTTAAATTAAAATGAGGTGATTAACTATTTAAATTAATTACTTGATTAATGATAAATTGTGATAATAACATGTTGATAAATGATAGGTCAGATCCTCTGTCCCAACTTTGTCTCACTTGTGTGCAACTAGAAGGACATAGCTTTAAACCCAAGTTTGAAACCCATTTTAATGAGTAGCTAGTCGGCTTCTATCAAGCCGACTTGCATGAAGCCAATTGGTTTTTTGTTTTTCTCTTTGATTTGGAGAAAGTCATGTGCACGAATTGGCAGAGGCCTAAGGGAGAGAGCCAACAAACCAACACCCCAGGACAGACTCCCACAATATTTCAGCCGAAAATCTGTCCCACGCGAGGCTTAAACCTGCGTTGTCGGAGGATTTATCCCCACATCACCTTAGACTTACCAACTCGCCTATACCCCTGGGGGCGGTTTTTTGTTTTTCTCAAACATGGCTTCTCTTGTTCTCTTCTTTTTGCCGCCATTTTTTTTCCCAACAAGTCCATTGACTCTTCTTGTCTTTCGTTTATTGAAATCGTGAACACAAAAGAGCAGAGTTTATTTAAATAGATCAAGGGAGTCCAAAGTGCTTTTCTTGTTGAATTCTTCAAATTCAAATTTTATTTTTTCAGCTCTAATCTCCTTGTTGTTCGATGATGGAGTACCTTCCTCTTAGTACTAGATCCAGAATACACTTCGTGATTTTCTAAATTTTCTTCATTCTCTTCACTTGAAAAGACCAATGCTTTTTCACCTTTAGAGGGAATATACTCCCGGTCATCTTCATCCACTTCTCTTTTTTTTTATCAATGTTTTTCTTGGTAAGTTTTGGAAGAAAACTCACAAAAGAATATTTGATTTTCTTCAGCTCAAGTCTTCACCATTTCTCTGTTCTCTTCAATCCTCCCCATCTGCCTCTCTCTTATTCTTACTCTATTCTTTTTAATCCTCTCCATCTTCTCCCTCTCTTATTTAGTAATTTTCTTTTGGACTGCTTTGTATTTTGAATTTCATATTTTTTGTCTACGATTTCAAGAAGAAAAAAACTGACTATGGCCATAGGTTAGAGGTGGAGGAAGGGATTATTGATAGAGAAAGATAAGAGGGGAAGAAAAAAAGATAAAAAAAAACTGTTAATAATGCAGTAGGCTTGATGGAAGGTGGCTTGATAGAAGCCTATGGTTTCTCATTAAAATGGGTTTAAAACTAGGGTTTAAAATTATGTCATTTTAATTATAGTACACAAGTGATATAAAAATTTGAAGAGTAGATGAATGATTTAAGTTTAAAATTTTCAACTATATCCTTAAAAAATGAATATTTTGATATAAAGTTTACTTTTTAGCCATGCCAATTTAAAAATCTAAAAGGAAATAAAAAATCATAACCATACAAAACTTTTGACAGAAATTAATTCATGCTTTTGCTAATTTCAAACTAATAAAGAAAGTTTTGGTCATTTAACTGGTGAGAATTCAAGGTGTATTAGGAGTTTGTTAAAAATCCTAAAGGTTATTGTATTTTTAAGAAAATATTGGTCCTTCAACTTTTTGTCTGCCTTTGACCACATAATTTTATTAACTTTTTATTTATTTTTTATTTTTACTTAAAAATAAAATTATAAGGGCTAAATTAATAGAAAAAGATAAAATTATGAAAAAAAGAAATTAAGGCAATCTTAGAGGAGGTGACACTACAAAAAAAAAAAAACCTCTCTTTAGTGACGGAAACCACCGTGACGGAAAAAAATTCCGTCACCAAATGACACATTTAGTGACAAGAATTCAAGCCGTCACCAAATTTTCACCATATCACCATCTTTAGTGACGAGTGACTAATACTCGTCACCATTTCATCACTAAAAACTTTGGTGGGAAGTTTCCCGCCAATATGGCACATTTAGTGACGAAACATTGATGACGAAAAAACACTCTTGTCACTAAAAGTTTAAAGTTCTGCCATTGGTAAGGGTATTCATCGGGCGGGTTCTTCGGTTTTTCTGGTTCTTCGGTTCGGGTTTATTCGATTTTCGGCCGAACCCGAATTTATTTTTTTATATTATATGTGATTATAAAAATAATATATATTCATATAAATAATACATAAATATATATTATATGTAATTATACGTATAATATATATACATATAAATAATAAATAAATATATATTCGGGTTTCGGTTTGGTTTTGGTTTAATCCAAAACCCAAAAATCTAAAAATTCGGTTTTCGGTTCGGTTTAAATTCGGGCAGATATTCGGGTTATCCAAATATTGAATACCCCTAGCCATTGGTGACGAAGTTATGGTCGTCACCAATTGGATGACTTTTAGTGACGAAATTCATGTCGTTACCAAAATGGATGCCTTTTATTATTGCCCTTAATTTTTAATAATTATACAATGACACCCTAATAGTAATAATCTTTTAATTCATATATCTATATATAAATTTTTAATGTATAATATTATTAAATATTGATATATAAAAGATTTGTTTTGCTGTGTAATGAAATTAAAAATTATAGGATGTAATAACAATATATGTATGTGGGCATATAATTAGGGATAGATTGAATAAAATATTTTGGCCTAAATTGATTTGCGACAACTTATATAATTATTTGACTTGTTGGGCTAAGGATCATGATTGGGTTATGTTATTTATCTATTGGGCCAAATTGAAGATTTTAAATTTATGACTCCTAATTTTTACTAATTGCACTAAGACACCCTAATGTATATGAATTTGCCTATTTTACTTTTTTAAGATACAACATCAATTAATTATGATTGGATTTCCTTGGTTAAAAATAATGATATGACTAAGCATATTATTCCTTATACCAAATTTAGCCTACTTATTTTATCGTGGCTAATTCTAATGATTGTACTACTTATAAGAGTTTGACATAAGGACTCAATATTGATTAGTAGTAATTGGTTTCTTAGATGAAGCAATAACTAATGTAATATTATAACAGAAGTAGTGACTAATACATATGCGCGTCTAGCTAGATGTACAATGTATCACAAAAGTAATATGAACATGTATACTCCCCCTATTCCAAAAAAAGATATTATGTTTCAACAAGTGGAGGTATAACTCATTTTATGACACTAATTTTTACATTAAGGGTATTATTTATTAATATACCATTTTATAACATTATCTCATTAAGGATATTTTAAAATTTTTGTGGAAAAATCAATTTTTACTTTTAAAATTGAACTATTTTTTTGGACTGGAAGAAATATTTATATATGTGTATATATTTTTTGGACTAATAAATATGCCTCGTTGCTATTCAATTTGTTGCGTTTCGCCCCTTCCTCGCTCGTGCTACTACTAGTCATCGTCTATTGTCCGCCGTCAAGCACCAGTGAAGGGTCGCCGCCTAATCTGTTTCGTAAACCAGGGGAAATAATAAATCGGTCAGTAGTTTTTTGAGTTCCATATTTGTAATGCCAACATATGTTCAGAAGGGAATTTCCATGTCTCTCTTTTTGTTTTTTTTTCTTTTTCAAATTGTTGCACATTGTTTAAATGAAGTTTGATTACATCATGTGGATCATTCTTTTGCTTAGATTTTTTGTTTAGCATTGTCGTTGGGGATTTTTTTTTTTAAGACAGAGGGAGTATATATATATATATATAGTTAGAAGTTAATACTTATATATAGTAGTTAGTAAATAATATAGTTATAATAAAAGTAATTATTACATAACATAAGCAGTTTAGTGTATATATATACACATAGTTTTTATATATACACATGTTAATTATTCATCTATTTGTTTATTTTTTAAGTAGTATATAATCTTAAATATATATAATCTACATAAACTTAAATATATAATATACATAATTTTTTTAATTTCAAACAAAAATAAAAATAAAAATATTATTTTTTTCTTTGAATTATTTTAAAACGATTTTATTTTAGCTATTTAATAATTAATTAGCATTTCAAAATTTAAAATTTAAAAAAATTCAAGTTAGAATTTTTTTAAACTAATATAATATTGTAAAGTGAAAGATTGATTATTAGTTAAAAAAGTAATTTTTTATTATGAATAATTAAATAAAAAGTTTAATTGCTTAAAAAAAACAGAGAGGGAAAACTAAATTATTTTAAAAAGCAAAGAGGGAGTGTGAAAATAAAAGGCCGGTTCAATAGTTTAAAAACGTTTTTTTATCCTTTGCCAATATAACAAAATTGCAATTCCTTTACCATCTCTCAACTCAAATGGCCGCTGCTCACCTGAAACCGTCTTCACCATTCTTTTTCTTGCTCTCATTCATTTCTCCAAATCTAAAATTGTGGTCTTTCAATTCCAGAGATGTCTTTGTATACACCTCTGGTATTCCATTCTCTCCTTGCTTGTTTTTCTCCCCCATCTGTTTTTCAACTAATCTCAGCAAATCTCAAACAGATTGAAAATGAGAGAGTGCATTTCGATCCACATTGGTCAGGCCTATTGGGAACTCTGGAGGGCATATCTTCTCCAGCAGTGACAGTAGCAGTAATCTCCGTTCTTCCTCGGCCATCATGAAGTTCAATATCGCAAATCCGACCACCGGTTGCCAAAAGAAGCTGGAAATCGATGATGACCAGAAACTCTGTGTTTTCTGGGACAAAAAAGATCTCTCAAGAAGTGAGCGGGGATGAATTGGGTGATGAGTTCAAGGCTATGTGTTCAAGATTATGGGAGGCTATGATAAACAGGGTGTATTGACTCCTGGACGTGTTCGTCTTCTACTTCATCGAGGAACACCATGTTTTTGTGGCTATGGAAGGCGCAATGGGGAACGCAGAAGGAAGTCTGTTTGTGGTTGTATTGTTAGCCCTGACCTCTCTGTTCTGAACTTGGTTATAGTTAAGAAAGGTGATGCAGATCTGCCTGGCCTCACTGACATTAAGAAACCAAGGATGAGGGGTCCAAAGAGGGCCTCAAAGATTAGGAAGCTCTTATGGCTGTTTAGAGAAGATGATGTGAGGAAGTATGTCAACACATACTGTCAAACATTTACCATAAAAGCTGGAAAGAGGGTGAGCAAAGCTCCAAAGATTCAGAGGCTTGTGACATCGTTGGCTCTTCAAAGGATTATTGCTTTAAAAGTTGGTGGGAAAAATGGAGAGTACAGAAATCAGGTGCTAAAAATTATTTTTGGTTTTGCTGCAGCAAGCATTTGAAGAAGGTGGAGAGTTGTATGGGAAAAAAGTATATCTTTTTTAATGTAGAGAGTGTAAGTGTGCTAGTGGAGCTAATTTTACTTGGCTCTTTAATTTTTAACCGTTGAATAGACAATTAGAAATAATTTTGTCCTTTCTGTTTATCGGGTTCTATTTTAACCATGTGTTTATTCCTGCAGCACAATTTATCTCTGTCCAGGGCGAACAAAAATTGGTTGTCACACCTGTTGTGGTTGCTGTAAGTCCATTACTTACCCTAAAATGCTATCTAGTAAGAGCTATTTTGCGTTGTGAGATTTTTTTCACATAAAATACATGTGAATTTTCAATTTAGTCCATTTTCAAGTTATAGCTTTGCGGCCTTGTGGTCATAATTTCTATTCTTTTACCATTGCCATCTCCAAAACGTTTACTTTGATATTTTGTAAATTCAATCTAATTTAGCAGCTTGATATATTGGGAGTAGTTAATTCTGCCTTGTACTGTTACTTTAAGATTTCATCCTTGCTTGATAAGGGCTGTGTATGGTTTGATTATTGGGAGTGCATCTCTTTTGCTGTAAAAGTTCATATAAAATTTGATTACTGGAATGAATGGCCGTGGGGAACTTTTTGGCTGAAATGTGTTGATGAGCAGCCTAGTTCATCCAATGTTCCTCACCCTTATGCATGGATCTTAACTTTAACCTGTTTCAATTATGAAAAATTGGGGCTACATCCAAGCTATTTATGCTTTATAGATTTTTCTTGTAAAAATTGTAGTTTTGCATATATTTCTATATCTTTTAAATAGCTGTCCTTAGTTTTGGAACTCTAGGGATGCCTTATGTGAAATTATTCTGAACTTATTTCATCTACTTAGGCTTGTTTTGGGAGTTGAGTATTGTGAAGTGTTGTTACTGCATTCTGGGTGAGGAAGTGGCTGAATAAGGGAAAAGTAATAATTTCAAATGATAAATTAGGATATAATTGTTAAAAGAAAAACCTGTAAAATTATTTAGTTTTAGGTTTGGTTTTAATATTGCAGTTAGAAAACACATCCAAGGACATTTTGAAATTTGCTATATATACATATATTATAATTCACATTTGTATTGGGATTGAAAATTCTTTTGTGATCTTTTGTCATTGTATTAGGCCGCTTTCTTGGCCATACAGAGCACTGGATGCAAACTTCTTGTATTTCAATCAGGCAAGCTCATCAAACCATTACATAGTAGTAGAGATTAATGTGTATCTTTTGCATCTTTATGGTTATGCATGTTATCCTTTACTGTAAAGGAAAGCCTTGCACTGTCTTTCTTTTGATGAACAAATTTACAGAGCTTGCCCTTGTTATTGAATCTGTATAATCTATATGAAATATGCATCTTATAGTTGAAGAGAATGTTCACTGGTCTTATAGTTCTTGAGAATTTAGACAAAGCTCCTTGTAAATTGTTCCTTTTTAGTTGTCCATGTTCTATAGAAATTTGGCACTTCCTTTCATGGTTGTTTGAATTATGTTTCTTTTTATAATTATGATTTATGTGTTTTCCTAATTTCGTTATACATTATGCTGTAGTCTTGCCATCTGTTAGCATTGGAGCACTTTCAGCAAGAGAGGCAGAAGGAAGGACAAATGCATCTGCTGGAGAGAAGGTATTTTTACTGCACAACTGCTTACTTTCGTCTCAATCTGTCTGAGGCAATTTCGTTCTCTTCCTTGCCCTATTTGGCAGTGCTCTTCTTCTTCTTCTTCTTCTTCTTCTTCTTGTCCCTCCCCACACCCCCCTCCCCTCTCTCTTGCAAAGAGGAATTTTTGAAGAAAAATCAAGGCGAGCCGAATATAGTTTTTGGTCATAGAAAGGGGGACAAAAGCCAAGAAGTTTCAGACAACTATGATTCTTGTTCCTACCCTGTTGTTTTTGTTGTTCCGAATTAAGTTGGTCATCATCTACTACTATACTTAAAATGGGGATAGAAATTTGCCCATGGCATTTGCCACAAAAACTGAATTTGTGAGATCCCATCTGATGGTTTGAAGGCCAAATTCGTGAGATCCCATCTCCTTCATTATTTGATATATTGCCATTTTTCACTTTTTCTCTGGAGTGATTTTTGAGTTTGTAGCTTAGGTTAACCTCAATTTAATGCTGTAATGTGAAGACAACTCAAGCCACTTAAGGAGATAAAGGAAGGACTTTGAAAATGGCCTTCCCAAATTTAACCAAGTCATTCAGTTCTTGTTAACGAAGATAATGATAAGTGAGTAATTAACACTTTAATCGGCAAATGCACTTCTGCACAATCTAGTAGTAAAAAGATAATTGGAATGCTTTTCAGAGTAAATATAACAAGTTTAGATTGCTTGATAGCAAAGGAATAAGTTTAGTGGTCGTACACTCAACAAAACATGTAATGGACACGTCAAAATGCGCATAATGTTCTTATTTCTGGTCCATTATCCTTGGAGTTTGTGTATCTAATGTTAATTGATGGTTAAGCTGAATGTTTATCATGCAATGTTGTTGTTCCTGAAGCTGAAAGCTCAAGATTTTCTTGGTGAAACTACTTGTGTTCTGCCTGAGGTGAGTTGCCGCCAGTTAATAGGAACTTAGACCAATTAATGTTGCTTTAGAAGGAGAAAAAAATGTTGCTTGTGAAGTAGTTCATGCAGTGTTCTGTGTTATATTAATTCCTATGCTACCACCTCTGAACTACTGCAATGCAATGGGATATTGTGAGAATAGTGCTGTTAGTTTATTTTTCTTTATGGGCGGACTTAAGATGGGTGTTGATGATGGAGGGATGCAGCCCTTTTGTCTGGTTTTGAGTTATGACAGATTCAAATCCTAATCCATTAGTAACTTATTTTTGGGATTACTTCCCTCTTTTTTTAAATCCCAAAAATAGTCCCTCTTGTTTGGTCATATAATCTTTTTTGTCTTTCACATTCTAAAATTTTTCAGTCCTTTATGCTGTTTTACGATCTTTTTTCTTTCCTCACATTAGAGCAATTTATTTAGTCCCTTACATTTAGTATCTTAAACTTTTTCATGCTTTGACTGTTTTCGCTGGTGGTTTGTGGATAAATTGATCACATGTCCTCCACTTGATATTATTTATGAGTGCAGTCTATGCTAAAAATCTGAATATTCCATTTGCTTGGTTGATGATATGACGATAATATTGATAGGATTTAATTTGTTATCATTTAATAAGAACAAACCTATGGTGTTAATGGTTTTATTTGGTATGAAAATGGCTAATTTGAAGTGTTTTTGTACTGGGGAGTGAAGTTGATGGACTAAGGCGAAAAGATGGAATTTAATGAAGATTTAGATGATTTTTGGAGAAGGACTTTTGGAGCCAAAATAGAAGACTATTTTGGATAAAGCTTGCCCATGCCTTAAAGGATGAAGCCTTGAAGGTGAAACTCAAGAAAATGCATGTGACCACGTCTTGAGCTGAGATAAAGAGCTGATGAGTTGAAATTTCAAGATTTGAATGTCTTTTGATTTCAACTTTTGTAATTCAAGTTAGAATGGATTGGAAGGCATTTGTTAGGATTAGATAGGATTAGATAGGATAAGATGGTTGGTTGGATAGTTAGTTAGGACTTAAAGGTTTAAAGACTTAGGATTTGTTGGAAAGATTTTAGAAAGTCTTTAAGGGAGGTTGTTAGAAAAGAAGGCTATAAAAGGGCTAGTGAACTTGGAAGACATAAGTTTTTCCTTCAATTTTCTGCAGAAATTTTCCTTTCTTTTGTACTTTTCTTTCATTTTAGAATAAAGTTAGAATAGTTTTGCTACCATGAATGGCTAAACTATTTCCGTTCTAAGGGGTGTTAATACCAATATATTTAGTGAGGTTTTGTTCATAGTTTCATAATCTTTTTGTATTCAAGTAATCATTATTTCTTGCATTCTATTTTTATGGATTTTGAATGTTAAATAAATTGACAACTTATTTTCATTCTTCTCTCTATAGCTATCTATTTGTTCTTGATCCGTAATTGTTCGGAACAATTAGTACAAGTAGCACTTAAATCTTTTTGCGTGTGTAAAGTGACAGTAATCATGCATTTATGATTTAAAGGGAATTAATGATACAAAGATTTTCAATTGCAGCTATCTCAATTGTTGGTTTTTGTTTTAACTGTTTTCAAGGTTCTTAGTGCTGCTATCAAATGATATGGAACGCTATCGCCCCAGTCATTTGTTAGTAAGGTTTGTTGTGAATGATAGGTTCAAACAAATAGAATAGGAAAACTAAAATTTTGTCATGGCTATCTTGGAAAATTTTCGGTTAACTGCTTGAATAGAAAAGTGTCTTAAGCATCCTATGATCTAGATATATTCGGTACACTACACTTCCTTGGATCGGAGCCTGGTAAGACTGAAGTAATTCTTTTATATATTTCCAGTGATTTCTTTTATAATTTTTCTTTATTAACTACAAATAGATTGGTACTAAAAATTCTTCTTTTATTTTTCTCCTCATCTCAATTGCTAAGAAACCCCTTTAACACATAGCTCTCTGTGGGATTCAAACTGGTCCACTACTACTACAAATTAATTGTAGCTAGTCTGAAGATCTAAATTAATTTTGGGGGCTTCGACAACCCGACCAAATATACTCTGCTAGAAATGAAAATGGCTGCTGGAATTTAATATTATTGTCTTATTTTTGGCCACTGGGAATGGATACCAAATTTTCCTTATTTGTGATTTCATTTTTAATCTCAGGAATGGGAAACAGATCATTAATTTATTTGTTGATATGACAAGAATATGTTATGCTAGAAATTAAAATGGCTACTGCAATTTAACCCGACCAAATATACTCTGCTAGAAATGAAAATGGCTGCTGGAATTTAATATTATTGTCTTATTTTTGGCCACTGGGAATGGATACCAAATTTTCCTTATTTGTGATTTCATTTTTAATCTCAGGAATGGGAAACAGATCATTAATTTATTTGTTGATATGACAAGAATATGTTATGCTAGAAATTAAAATGGCTACTGCAATTTAAAATTCCTTTAGCTCATTTGTGGCTACTCATAGCTTATTGCTTTCTGAATTAATTGAGAATAATTTATTCTGAGCTTTTGTTCATCGGTATTCTGCTATGGTGGAATGTGATGAAATCTATGTTTACTAATTATCTATGGTTTGCTTTTTGTTTCCTTTTCTTTTTGGCCTTTAATTGTGCTGTGATGATGTGGAAATGGATTGTTTGATCTAGAATATTCGTAGTATGCAAGATATTGCAGGATGACATTGGATTTTGAATGTATTTGGATTAGTTTCAGCTGTTCTCTATCTTTGCTGTTAGGCGCTAATTTTGCATATTGTGTATTTCAAAATTTGTATACAAGCTATATATGATATAGTTGAATGCAATTAAAGAGGCTTGTTCTTGCAATCTACAGGTGATATGCTGACAGTATTGAAGTTATTATAGTGAAGTAGAACGGTTGTTGAGTTGATAGCAATTATGAAGTATTTAAGTTCCAGAAAACAATGAAGAATGAACTTGTGAATTTGGGTTGAGATTTGGATTGAAAGAGATGAAGATGCTTTTTTTTTTCATTTTTTAAATTTAATTTTATCTGGATCCTTTTTTTCTGAATTTTTTAGAAGAGGATTCATCATTTTCATAAAAAAGAAGAAGATTCATCTTAAATTTCTGGTTACATGAGATGGAAATATTTTTCTATTAAATTTTTGATTGGTCGTGGTGTATTATGTTATGCGATACATTTCGTGGTCATTTTAGTTGTCTTTGATTGGTGGAGAATGTTGTATGATTATTGTCATTTACTAGTGAAATTGGATTATGTCATGATATATAATTATGGTTGTTGCTTCTTTTGTATATATGTGAGTGTTATAAAGATGAGCTTTGTTATCGCAACATGTTGGTCCCTTAGTACGATCTCGCTTGTACACTCAAATGTTGCATATCATTATTATCGATGCGTGGCACATTTCTAAATTTTTCTAAGAAATAAGCATCAGTAACATAATGATGTCTAGTTAATAGGATGTTGCTATTTTTGTAGATATTAGTGTTTTATGATGATGAGATTAGTTATCGCGAAGAACATGCTCCCTTAAGGAATTGTTGCATGTCTAATCATAGATTTTATATCAATATTAGCAATGTTTGTGACATTTCAACTTTGTACTTGAGATACGAACATTATGTAGCATATTGGTGCTTACATGTCTGGGTTGGTTCATGATTTATATATGCGATTAGTGGTTTATATTATGTCACGAGATGCATTTGGTGGTCAGTTTCTTTTTTTCAATTTTTGAAATTTTAGTATGACTATTATCGTTAATTGGTGGAATTGTATTCTGTAATGAGATATAATTATGGGATGTTGATGCTTCTGTATATATCATTGTTTTATGAAGACGTGCTTGGTTATCACGAACACATGATGTTCTAATAAGGATTGTTGCATGTCTATACTTTCATTTCATATCATTATCATCAACGCATGGGACATTTCTATCTTTCTATGAGATATGAACATTATGTAATATACGGGTGACTAGTTAATATGGTTGGTTTATGAAGATTATATTTGATTGGTCGTGGTGTAGTATGTTATGCGATACATTTCGTGATCATTTTAGTTGTCTTTGATTGGTGGAGAATGTAGTATGATTATTGTCATTTACTAGTGAACTTGGATTATGTTATGATATATAATTATGGGGTGTTGCTTCTTCTGTATATATGTGAGTCTTATAAAGATGAGCTTCGTTATCGCAACATGTTGGTCCCTTAGTACGATCTCACTTGTACACTCAAAGGTTGCATATCATTATTATCGATGCATGGCACATTCTAAATTTCTCTTAGAAATAAGGATCATGTAACATAATGATATCTAGTTAATAGGGTTGGTTTACCAGTAAAATTTGCAGTTTGTGGTTTTGTATTATGTCACGTGATACATTGCGTGGTCACATTAGTTTTCTTTGATGGTGGAAAATTCTGTAATTGCATTATGTCATGAGTTTAAGTTATGAGGTGTTGTTGTTTTTATAGTTAGTCATTTGTGCGAATGGATTGGATGGATTTTTAAACATTCATTGTTTTTTACTTTTCTTGTCATAGTGACGCATCCACTACCACATAGCCAAGCATCCATAGATTGAAGGCATTACAAATGGCCCGTTGGTTGGTGTTGTCAAGGTCTTTTTCATTCCTTTTAAAATGTGAAGGGAATTATGTGTACACTACTATTTTGTGGGTATATGGTGTTTGGATAATATTTTATTTTCATGCTACAATTCGGATATTCGACTTTTATTTCTTATGTAGTGGGATATTAAAATGTTGTCTCTAGCATTGAACAAGTTGAAGTTTTGTGCCCTTTTTCAGATATTTTTTGAATGTTCAATGCTCAGTATGATTGCGTTCAGTACTTTTCTAACTTTGATGATGTATGTATTATAAGAATAAATGATATGACAATCAATACTGTGATATTGGTGATATGATACTAAAACAAACCACATTATAACGTTGGTTAAAATTTGTCACTAATGACCCAATTTAGTGACAAATTTTTGTCGTCACTAATTCCATCTAAGAACAAACCTTTGGTGACGACAAAATGTCGTCACCAATGAACAGTGCCACAACTTTTTCATCAAAAATTGCATATTCGACAAATCTTTTGTGACAAACTTTTTCCGTCACCAATGACCAAAAAAGAATTGGTGACAAAAAACTTATCGTCATTAGCTCGTCACTAAATGCGTTGACCAAGTCATAATTTAGTGACGAAATTTTTTCTCGTCACCAAAAATGTCACAATGCCTTGCTGTCCAGTCACACTTTCAGTGACGACCATATTTCGTCACTAATTTCACGCTAATTAGTGACGATTTTTATCTTTTAGTGACAACATTTTCCTCTTTTTGGTGGCGACTTTTTTTCGTCACTAATTTTTGTCACCTCCACGTTTCGTCACTAAAAGCAACCCTTTAGTAACAACTTTTTTTCCTATCATGAAAGACCTTTAGCGACGGACCTTTGCTAACGACGAGTGACCAAATTTTTTTTCATCACTAAAGGCCTCTGTAGGGCTTTTGGTGACAAAAAGCAATCCTTTGGTGACGAAATTTCAGTTGTCACTAAAGGGGGATTTTTCTTGAAGTGTGACATTGGCCATGGTAAATATAAATAAAGTGATAAGAATTAGCTAAAATGATGAGAATTATAAGTTATATTTGAACTTAATCTGAAAGTAAATATAATGTGTTTAGATTTTTTCAAAACAATTAATCAATGTCAATCAAACATATACTTAAATTAAACTTTTATAACACTTGTAACCCAATTTGATTGGTAAGGAAACTTAACTTAGAAAATAATCTGTTTCTTTGTTTTTAAATTCCAGTATTTGGTTGGTCTAGAAAAGTAATCAAATTCCTAAAATCAATAAAAATAAATGCAACATTTCAAGATTCTGATTTCTTATCAAAAGTTGTTATTTTGATTGTTTTTTTAAGATTTTAGTTTAATAAACATATTTTTGACTTTCAATCTTATTTAATTTATTTTTTCTCTTTTAACTCTCATATATCTTTTTTTTTTAGTATTAGTTATATGATCTTCTATTTTAATTATTGTTAGTTTTATTTTTTTTAAAAAAAAATAATTCAAAATTTTTTTCTATTCAAATTCATAATTTAATAAAATATTCATTTTCCTCATAATTAAATTCATAAAAATCATTTTCCCATCTAACTTTACTTTCCGGCCAAAGAAATGAGCTCAAGGTAAATAAAGATGTAGAATAAGAATTCTACACATGACATGATTAAAATAACCAAATTAGCATACGTGTCGAAAGGAAGTTAAATGGATATTTTATATATATATCATAGATATGTGTAATTCTATGTATTCAAATTTAATTTTAAGGGTTGAAAATTTTAATAAACAAAAGAAATAACAAAAAGTTTCAAATTTTTTAAAAAAATTTAATTTCATTAAAATTTTTAAGAACCATAACATTAATTAGATTCATTCCCAGTACGTTAAAAGTTGTACTATAAAACTTCCTAATATATTAATGAGTAATGATAGTATTTGTGAGAATTCCTAAAAGAAAAAATCATAGTAACTCATGCAGAATGGTAAAGAAAGATAAAATCATTTACCATATTTTTTAAAAAGTAAAAAAATAATAAGGGATAATTTGGTATTTTTAAATATTTTATATCAATTACTATAGTTTTTTAGTATGAATTTTCACTAAATGTATGATTACTCAATATAAAAATCAAATTAGTTTCCCAACCTACCTTGTCGACTAAACAAAATAAGCCAATAATAATGAAAACATTACTCGTATAAACTAAGGGTGCGCCTGGCTTACACGGGGGAATGGGAAAGGTAATGGAAATGATAGTAGTGGGGAATGATAGTGGGGTCTTTCATTATAATTCTGCTGGTTGGTTTGTGCTGGGGAATGGGAATAATTACTAATAATAGTGGTTGATTTGTGCTTGGGAATGAAAATGATTATAAATTAATTGTAATAATTAGTATTAATTAATTAGTTATTATTAGTTAATTATTTATTATAATATTAAATTAATTAATTATTAATAAAAATATTATTGATTAAATTAATCTTAAGTAATTAATTAATTATAAATTAATTAATATTATAAATTAATTAATATTAATTATAATAATTAATATTACTAAATGAGATTAATTAATTATAAATTAAAAATTAATTAAATGAATAATTAATTAAATTAATCTTAATTAGTTAATTTATTATTACTTAATAATAATATGTTAATAATAAATAAATTAATATTAATTATAATAATTAATATTAATTAATTAATTAGTATTAGTTAATTTTTTATTATAATATTAAATTAATTAATTATTAATAAAAATATTATTAATTAAATTAATCTTAAGTAATTAATTAATATTAATTGAATTAATTAATTAGTATTAGTTATTTAATTAGTTAGTAATAATTAGTAACTAATTAATATTATCAATTAATTATTTATAAATTAATTATACATTAATTATAATAATTAATATTAATAAAATGAGATTAATTAATTAATTAATATTATTAAATAAATAAATAATTAATTAAATTAATATTGATTAATTAATTTATTATTACTTAATAATAATAAATTAATTAATTAGTATTAATTATTTATTTATTTAATTAAAAAATTTATTAGCATTCCCTAGTTTCATACCCCCCAATATTGGGGGGTATGAGGATTACCCCATATGGGGTAATCAAAAGTGGGCATTTCATTCCATTCCCCCTTGCCAAGCAGAAGAAATATTATCAAACCCATTTCCCCCTCAATCAAACCCCCCTGCCAAGCAGCCCCTAAGTTTCTCTACCAGCCCAATCGGCGTAAAGGATTTCAACTTTATTGGTTTTACAATTTTTGATGGAAGGAAGAAATGGCAAGCAATTGAATGATTTAACATAGTACATATACAATAGTGACAATTTCGCATCATCCTTTTAGTTTTACATTAAGGGAAATGATATTAACAATTCATTTATTAACACACGTCATGGACATTGAGTGCTAATAATAGAAAAATATAAAAATTAATATTAACACAATAATATTTTGCGCATAACAAGTATTAATTTATAATATAGATATTATATAGCATAGTTCATATATAAACAAACAGAATATATAGAAGAAGTTTGCCATTGGTAATAACTTAATACAGATTAGTTTGGTTAAAACGTAAAATTTTTTACATATATAATTAGTCGTGCTATTAACCAAATTAATAGTGCAAAAATTATGAGTTAGTTGGATGAAGATCAAAAAATCTAAAAAATATTTAGGCGGTAGTATAAATATAATAAAGTTTATTAAGGTATTACGTGTATTTCTAAAATTAGTGGGGCAAATACTGAAAATAAATGGCAGTACGAATAATTTTTTCTAAAGTTTAATTCCACCAGTGACTTGAACCATATGCCTTTGTTCCATTTGTCTGAATTTAGGGTTTAGGAATAAGAATTCTACACATGACTTGATTATAATAACCAAATTAGCATATGTGTCGAAAGGAAGTTGAATGGATATTTTATATATATATCATAGATATGTGTAATTCTATGTATTCAAACAATTGTTATTTAGTGATTGGTATATGGTGATGAGAATACAAAATGTATATTAAATTGTGAGAAGCTTGGTAATGAGTGAATACCAAAGTAATTAATGATTACCTAGTTCTATCTAGTATTTACTCATTATTTCAAACTCATAAACCATTTACATCATCACATTTCAATTTTACTTCTAATACTAATCACCCTTGTTCATTAGTCTCTCCTATCTTGCTCTCTCGTTTCTATTCATGGTTTCTTTTCTTCTTCTTTTTTCCTCCTTTTCATCCATTTTTTTTCCTTTCTACTATTTCTTTCTTTGTCTTCCCCTTTCTCTTATTTCTCTTATTTCTCTCTCTCTTCTATTTCTACTATTTATTTTATTATCCTCTCACTTGTCTTTCTTTATCTTCCACACTTCTATTACTTTTTCTTTTATCACTTTCTCTATCCTCTATTTCATATCCATTTTCTAACTCTCTAGTCACTTTCATCCATCGCCACTTTTTCTTCCTCCATCTTTACTCATCTCTTTCTTCATCTTCTATTTTAGTCCTCTTTTTCTCTCTTTCCTCTCACTATTCCTTTTCTTTCATCCCTTTTACTATTTTTTTTCTTTATTCCCTCTCTCTAATCTCCCTCGCTCTTTCTCTCTTATCTCATTCTCACTCTCTCTTTCTCTCATTTCTCTTTCACACCCTTATTTCTCTTTTCTATTGTCGTTTTTATCTTTACCCATATCTTTTTTTTTATTTCTCTCTCTTTCCCTCTCATCATTTCTTTCTCTCTCATCCCTATCTCTTTTATCTCCCTCTTTTATCCCCCTTTCTCTCTCACTTCTTTTTGTCTATTTTTCATGCCTCAGAAGGTTATTCTTATTATACATTTATGGATAGGGGTAAAATTGAAATTTTCATTGATTCTTATTTTCAAGTTGGATTAAAACATGCACAACCATTTACAATAATATCTATTACCAAGTTTGAACTAAGCAATAACAATGTAATGGGGAGTTCCTATCATGATTACACACCTTAATCGAACTCGTTGCAATTTTGATCTAGGAATTCAAACTAAGAATGCCGAAAAGTGTCACAAATATTAAACATTGGGAACTATATATTTTGTCTTTAAACCTATTTATATTAACCCTTCAATTTTTGAAACTAAAAATGTGATTTTTCCTTTTAACTTTGGTAAGGGTACATCACTACTATATAAAAGAAATAGCAAACTCTAACCGCGCAAGGCGCAGTTTCTTGAGTGCCCACTGTGCCATTTAGAATATATAAAATGTAATTATAAATTAATGATATTCTTGATGAAATAAAATAAAATTAGACTGAAATAAAAATTAAAACATACATTTAAAGCGTCGAAAATTAACAAAGAACATAAGTCTCAATTTAATTAAAACCAAAAACTAAAAAACAAAATCTAAATTGATTCAAATTTGAATTGCCACAGGTAAAATCTTTCTATCCCATGATTGTTAAAGATAATAACAAGGAAGATGTTTTTTATTTGCAGTATAAAAACTAAATAGTCACTTTCTTCCAAAGCATGATCTTGTACAAATTGATGCCAATTGCAATGCAACAAGCACCACTTAACAATGATGTCGGATACTTTGTTGCCAAATTTCAACTAAATGTCACATTATTTTGCTTCTTCCAAGTCAAGGTTTGAATATTTTGGAATATTCTATTTAGGAAAAAGGTAAAAGCTATAAAATTATTCAAGTGGAATATAAAATAATTTGTTAGCATTAATATGTAAAATATTTAGAAGAATGTAGTATTTACCAATCTAAAAGTATTTGTTGTTGCTACGAGCAAAGTTTTTTTTTTTTATTGTGTTCTTTTAGTGACTAAAAGTAAGTTTCTTGAATGTCCATGTTTGGTGACCTGTCAGAAGTAAGTATAATTGTAACTCATTTTCAAAAAGTTACATTTTGTATTCTAAATAGATTGTAATATCCTAAAGAATTTTTGGCAACAAATTTTCTTTTGTTTAGTTTGCACTAAGGATACTAAAAATATTATATTTTGAGTCCATGGTAAAGAAATGTTTGATTTGGCACATGTTAAAAAAAAAAGAAAAAAGAAAAAAAACCCCTACACATCACACATACATAACAACACAAAAAAAAAAAAAGAACAATGTTAAGTTATTCTAATATTAATCAATATAAACACAATAAGAGGATAGATAATACCAAACATAAACAAATAGATCTAATGGAAGAAGATTATATATAAGTGCATTTTTAACTTGCTACCAAGGGGATAATTGTTTTTTTTTTCCAGCTTTGGCAACGTTATGTACAACCATGACACAACATTAAACAACACTATCCATACAGAGAGCTTAAGTACTCATATATTAAGAAGATTATTGGTTCATCCATAAGACAAAGAAAGCATGGACAACATAACAAGTAATGAACTAAACCAACCAAAACAAGGTTCTTTTTCCCATTTATACTAACAGCTTTTATTTACATATGTTTGACTCTCATTTTTTTTGGATTGGAAACATGGTGGGCGTGTGCGGAAAAAATATTGGCACAGCTATATAGTTGCAAAACAGAGAAGCAATCAGTCAAATAAGATGTCTTGAAATCCAAAAAATCCTAAACAAAACAAGATGAATGCTACAAACGCTAGCCATATAAACCACAGTGTAGCTTCTAGTTACAAACTGGGAGCACAATCGTAGAAATTTACAGAAATCAGTAGTCCCTTTACGCATGAATTATGTATATCATAGTGGCTCGTTAAACATATTTCACAATAGTGGCTTATAAAGTAACTACAATACAACCAAACCAATACATTTCTCATATACATCTTGTTCAAAAATGCTAGAAGAAACATTACTATAATTTTATGTTGCATATATGTATATTTTCATCTATAAACATGCACCAACCAATTTGAACAGGTACAAAGTTCAGACAAAAACGATTACCAAATTTTTCAGAAGTAATAATTATTCTAGAAAGCAGTAATCATGTAATCTTTTAAAGTAAACAAAAAAGTAATCATGTCATCAAGGACAACAAAAAAAATGAAGAAAAAGAAAATTAGTAGGCATTATTCAACACACATGTTTTTTTAAGTATGCAGTAAACAAAGCCATGAATAGATTAGTATAAATCATATTCTTGGTGAATGGACAAAGGATACTCGATGATGGATCCAGCAAGTGTTTAAAGCTCCAATTGATTACTTATAGACTACTACTTCTAAGAAGGAAAACAAAGGCAATTGTTAAAAAGCTAGAAAGGAGTAATTTTAGTGAACTAAACGATAGAAGGTGAAAATAGGAGTACATTACCTAAGTTCACTATTTCTGGGGCAGGACTACAATGACTGTCATGGTTCCATTATATTGAAATGCTATTACACTGTGGTAGATGGTGATGTGACCCGTTTTGCATCTTCACAGCCGTATTTCAGATGTCAAATCAAAACTGCCTAGTCACATGTCTAGGTAAAAAAAGCTACACAAATTAAAAGTTGCAAATTTTGTATTGGAAATGATGAACACAAATAATATTTTTTTATTGAAATAACAGATTGGAAATGCCAATCCTTTTTGCACAACCATAATTCCATAACCATATTTAACCAATATGAACTTCCACGTGAGCAAAAAACAGTGGCAAAAAAGTTAAAATGGGCTTGGGTTAATTTCTGAAACTTTTTTCATTGCAAGAAATGTTTTTTGGAATAAAAACTTCTCTCATTTGCTCTTAGCACATATAGAAAACAAACAACCCAACATAATGGGAAGTACAACATAGAATGGAGATAACCTATTTGACAAATGTAAGACAGCTCAAAATGATTATTGTTCAGGCAAATTCAAAACCACAATATAGAAACAAGTCCAAACTACTGAATATGAAAACTAACTCTATAAGATATAGTAATAAATTTGCCTTTTCCATTGATAAAGATTGGTTGTCGCACCTCACTGCTACAAAACAAAAGGACAATAAATTCATATCAGAAATTTGCGGCTATGATAATTTTGAAAGGATGGGAGGAATAGGTTAAAACGTTTCTATGCAAAAACCACATGCAACACCAAATTGCATAGGAAGGAGAAATATCAATAGAAACTTTACCTCCTGAAGTGCAAGTTTATTAGCCGATCAGTTTTCCAACACCCATCGATAATCGAATAGCATTCAATGCACACATAGAAGGAAAGAAAACAGATAGGATGCAATGAAAAGAAACAAAGAAAACGTATTACAAGAACACAACATAAACCAAATTTCAATTCTAAATAAACAAATGTCCATTCTTTAACTTTCAAAACACAATTGTAAAGATATTTGTAGTAAGTAATCATTTAAACTAAGCAATGATCACAAAAAAAAATAAGGAACTAAAGATTTATTGTCTAAATATACACGACTGACCAAAAAAAAAAAAAAAGAAAGTCACTATTCTTTAGCTACTAAAGTAGCCGGTAGTATAATATATTTTCGCAAACCAGTAACTAGTTAGATATGCGCGCAATACTCAAGTCATGTGTACATGTGTGAAGACATTAGATAGGAATTAAACTTGGCATTTATTCAGTAAATACTCTCATCACATGCATTAAACATTTTCTTATATTTCATTTCATACACACAGGCATTATACTTAACACAAGAATAGCAAAATGGAAAAACCACAAACAGAACCAAAGTGCACAGGAAGAAGGGATATCAATTAAAATTTAACATTGAAGCACAACTGTTTTAGTCGATCAGTTTCCCAACAACCATCAACAACCGAATATAATTCAATGCAAACATAGAAGGGAAAAAAAACAATTAGGATACAATGGAAAGAAACAAGGAAAATGAATTACAAAAAAAAAAAAGTAACTAAATTCCATTATAAATTAACAAGTTTCCATTTTTTAACTATCAGAAGAAGAGTAATCACTTTTCTAATGCTTTACTTTAATTGATCACCAACGTCATAGTTCACCAATAGGTATAACATAACAGTAATATACATGCTTGTGCAAATGTTAATTGGCTATTAAAGTTGACATCTAATGACAGAATGGTTGCAGCAGTAAACTTAACATAAAAGAGGCTAAAACTAAATTTTGTGTAGTAGTAAATCGCACGAAAGTTAAGAGCGGACGAAAAAAGTAGCAACCCAAGCCACATAATAGAATAACCAAAAAGGAAGAAAAATAGTCAATCATCACAGGGATAAGAAACACCTATTAAAATGACACAATAGACCAATAGATCAGAGCAAACAACACTCTCTTTAGCAATTAACTTAACTAATTGTTTCACAAATGCATTAAGGAGAATGATAGATTATGTTTTCTTTCCTTGGGAACAATAAATGTTTAGTGCAAGCAACGTATTTTCACATACAAATTGTATTTATATTTTACTTTGTTATCTTTAGGAAACAAAAGTTACGAGAACAAAAAAAATATGAGAGCAGATTTTTTTTTTTTTGGTCAAAACGAAGGGATCATATTTTTTTTACATACAAATAGGAGTGAAGAAGAAGCTAGTTTGATAGAGTTGACATTGTATCCTTGACCCTTCAAATGTAGAATAAAAGTATTTTATATATAAAACATTTTAAATACATTCATCCCTTCATTTTTTATTTTACTTTTTTATTAAAATGGAAAAAAAGCTACAATAAATATATCTGTAAACAAACATCTATTTTTTTTCCAAAATGAAGAGAACATTTGTTTTCATATACAAAGATGAAGGAAGAGGCGATAGTTTTCCAAATGTTTCATGAAAGCATTATATATATAAAACCTTTTAGGTAGACACACGTATTATATTTTTATTCTACATTTTTAACTCAACAAAAAAAATGGAGAATATATATATATATATAAATAGCATAGCACGAGAAACAATATGTAAAAGTTATAAAACATATATTAAAATGGAATCTATTATAGAAGCCGACAGAGTGGAATGGCAAAATCTCATGACCAATTACAAGCAATTTTCATAATAACTAAATGACATGATAACATAAAAAAAACTATTCGTATCAACCAACAAGCCAAACTAATGAAAGGAATACTCCTCTTCCCATTTATACTAACTGTGTCCATTTATTTATGGTGGTTGTTCATTTTTTGGTTTGAAAATAGTCTGATCCAACGTGAAACAAGTCTGGCAAGGCCATACAGTTACTAGACACAAAACCAGTTGGTGCATTAGCGCACCAATTAAATGCCTTGAAATCAAATATAGAAAAAGACGAATGATACATGAAGCCAGGAATATGAAAAGAATGTATCCTCTTATTATAAATTGGGAGGGCAACTGCAGAAAATTTCACAATCAGTAATCCATTTGCACGTGAATGATGTGGATCACAATGGCCTATTAACCTATTTCATCACACTTGCCTATTAACTAACAACATTACAACAATGAAAAAAAATGTATTTCTCATAACAAACAACAAACAACAAATATTAACAAATGCATCAAGGTAAGAGGAAGCAAAGGAAACTGATTCTATAAAAGCAGGCAAAATGGTGGAAGCAAAGATCATTTTTTTTTCACATACAAAGATGGATGAAGAGGCCATGGTTTTCCAAATGTAGCATGAAAGCATTTTATATATTTAACCTTTTAGACACAGACACATATTAGATTTTTATTCAATATTTTTTACTTTCACATATAAAGATATAGCAGGAGGTGATTTTCCAAATGAATCATTAAATCATTTTATATATAAAACCTTTTAGACACACCCACATATTACATTTTTATTCTACATTTTCATCTCATCTCAACGAAATAAAATTCATGGAGAAAAAACATATAAAATCCATTATAAAAGCCGGCAGAATTTGGGATGGCACAATCTCAAACCAATTACAAGTAATTTTTATCACAACTTAGTAACATCATTACATGCAAAAGCTATTCATTTCAAGTGACAAACCGAGCTAAAGAAAGGAAGACTCCTATTTCCATCTACACTAACACTATCCATTTATTTATAGTTGTTAGAAGACTCAAAACCAGTTAGCACGAAACCAATTGGAAGATTCAAAACCAGTTTACTCAAAACCAGTTGGAAGACTCAAAATGGGAAAATCCATATAGTTGGAAGACTCAAAACTAGTTAGCACATCAATTAAATGCCTTAAAATCCAAAAGACAACAAGTGGGATGCTACATGAAGCTAGGAATATAAAAAAAGAGTACATCCACTTATTATAAACTAGATGAGCAAGTGCAGAAATTTTCACAAATCAGTACTCTATTTGGACACAGTGCCCTATTAACCACATTTCATCACACTTTCACATTAACAAACTATATTAAAATAGATAAACATATATATTCCTCAGAACAAATATTAACAAATGACTCAAGAACATTCCAGAAGAAGAAAGGTAATAATTGAGCAAAGGCAAAAGGAAGCAAAGAAGACCCATTCTGTAAAAGTAGGCAGAATGGTGCACGCAAAAATGACCACATGAATCATCACACAATAGGAACAAGTTAGAACAAAGCAAGAAGCAACAAAGCAATAGTGTAGGAACAACCAAAGCAAGGGCTATTTCAAAAATGGTAAAATCACGTAGGCAATATTGTTTTCATTTTTACTTAGCACAAAAATATATACATATATATATATATATATATATAGAAAAGGCTCATCTAAGCAACCAAGGGGAGAATTGCAATAAAGGTACATAGGGGTGAAAAAACATAACAAAAAGATTGCGAGGAAAAGCAATGGAAAAGGAACCTAAAACAAGAACAATACAGCCAACCTAAACCCTAGATGCATAGTTAAGAAAAAAACAAGAGTATGCTAGAAATCATTTAATGTGCAAAACAACCCACAGCATTAAAAGCCAGGAAAGAAAAAAAAAGGGTCATTTAAGCAACCAAAGGAAAAAGAGTAATAAAAAAACGACAAAAAGATTAAGAGGAATGGACAATAGAAAACACACCTAAACAGTGTGAATAAAGCTAACGCAAACCCTAAATGGAAGGTTAGACAAAGAGCAAGAACAATGGTACAAATAAGAAGCGATAAAAGCATGCATTGGATGACTTTTTTCCTTTAAAAATTGTCAGATCAGCATGATTAGAAAGAACCAGCTATAATAAATAAAAATTAGTCATGAGTTGACAACAGGAAATAAAAGATTTGACAGCGACAACCTTATCAAGTAGTTAAAAATATTTCAGGGAACAGACATAAATCTTTCATAGAACAAACCAACACATCTCAATCAAACATTGATGCATGTACCAGAAAAATAAGAATAATGATGCAAATATAAAATAGATGCAACAACCATCAATGCCAGTGGTCGGGAAAGGGAAAAGGGCTAGCTTCCCTTCCTCAAACCTACCGTCAATGCTAGTGGTCGGGAAAGGGAAAAAGGCTAGCTTCACTCAGCGAGACAGAAGCAAACAAACACGTTAAATGTGTTTCTCCATTCATTTTTTTTAGTTTGGTTAATACAACAGAATTCACATCACTGCTCATTGCAAGAACGTTTGTCTTGGTTGACTCACTGCTTTTCTTACTAGCTAATATCAATCCTACATTGGCCATTGCACCTCCATTTCTAATGTGAACTCGGCTCTGACTTCCCAACCTTCGACTCAAAGATTTGCAGCTCTGACTTTCCGACCTTCGGCTCATATTTCCTGGCCTTCGACTCAAAGATGCGAACTCAAAGTCAAAAATGTGAACTCTGCGGCCAGAGATGCGAACTTAGCCCCAACTTCCCATCCAATTCAATGGAGCGAAGATCCAAGTTCAAGTGTGCATCTTATCCAAGTCAAAGGTCAATTTTAGTCCAAAGTTGGTCCAAATTCCAGCCTACAATTATTCACGTAGTCAAGTGTTAAAGACTTCAAATTCCATGGTCAATCATCCATTTTAAAGCATTAAAAGACGAAATTCAACCTTGGAAAATTCAGTCAAAGAAGAATTTAATGAAGTTTTGGAAGCTAACTCAAGATTCATAAACCTACTCATTCTAACACTTGGTCAACGTACCATTCCAATGAGCCTTGATTTCAGCCAACATATCATCTAGAATTATGCATAGTTAATGTATTAAAATGCAGAATTTTTATTGGTCTTGTTAAAGTCTAGTCTAGAAGTTAGAAAGTCAAAATTAATATTCTAGACTAGGATATTTAGGATTTAATTATTTATTTTAAGACTTATTTTAGCCTATAAATAGGCATCTTTGTACTACTTTGAAAACAAGTTTTGAACAGTAGAAATTGTGAGTTTAACTCTTTTGGTTCTTTAAGAACTGAGAACTTATCAAGTTCTCCTTGGAGACTTGTGGCGTTCGTACAAACTTATCAACCAATTTCTAGTGTAATTGGTTGTGGTGTTTTATACCAAAGTTCCTATCTATTTCATAGGTAGTGGGTTGCGGTTTTATACCATCCAGTCTAAGCTTCCCTTAGACATATCCCGGGCAACTTCTAAGTATTTTCGATCTTTCCGATTGTGAATCATATCATCTGGGTCAAAACCACATCCAAATGGAGAAAAAGTATTGCATAGTTGTTAACTATGATGGAGTAGTGGTTACAAGTCAAAAGACCATTTTTTATGGGCACTTAACTAATAGTTTATGGACCAAAATAGGAAAAAAAAAACCCAAAGTAGAATTGATACAATAGAGAAATTGTAAAAATACTGTAGCAATCATGGTGATTCAGTCTAGTGGAACCTAATATGAAAATCCAAAGCAAATTTACTCATTGTGATCAAGTAGGTAGAGATTTGTTGGTAGCGTTGCCTTATCTTTAGTTAATGCACTGTTTGTGGATCTAGGACCTCAGACAAGGGCTTATGCACTTGCATGTTATAATTTTGGTGGCCACTTCTGAAATCATTACTTTTATGATGACTCATGCAAGGGTCAAATTTTCATTTAATGATTTATGGAATTCATGTTTGTGGAAGAAAAGCCATGAGTTTATTTCTCATCATGGATGCATGCAATAAAGATAATCAAATTGCTACCTCTAAATATAAGGCTTCACAGAGCAATGGGTGCACCACTGCCCTTTTGTGAAGTATTACGTAGGATTTAAAACTGTTAGGAATTCATGTGCCTTTTAGATGAATTAATATATTTTTAGCAAATATTCGTGTCTATTATTCTTTTGATAGGCCTAGCTATTGTGGTATTTATTGTGATAAAGGATTGTGATTAGAGAGTGCAGTTTGTTACACTAGTGATAGGACTTATAAAGTCAATATTTTTTATTCATATTTCCCCACTATTCTAGATTGATTCGTAATTTGGTTCTTCCCACAGGATTACATTCACATTTGTGCTTTGGTGGCAACTCTTGCATTTTTGTAGGGCTCGTGTAAATACGAGAAAAAAAAAATCGAAAGGAAGCCCACTAACAAATGTATTCGGAGTTCTTTTGGCTTTCACTTTGAACATGTTCAAACCACTTTCAGGCGGTTTAAAACTCTATGCAAAAACCAAGAATGATGCTTAGAAATTACCCCATACTCTTGGACTTAGGTGTGATACACTTTCCACGCTTCATGTTTACCTAATTCAAGCACAAAAGTTATACAAAATTTCTTGTATATCTTGTATGTGTCTTCTTGTTCTAAATGATTTCTTTTATTGCTGTTGTTTGCTTACTCTCTTGGACAAGGCCGCCATTGAAGAAGGACCTGAGAACAAAAGATCATGGCAAGTCTGCATAGTTACAGAAGTGGAAGAAACAAAATTTGTTATCTGCATGATTCCAATTTGGAGCACCCTAATCATTTGTTGAATCGTGACTTCAATTGGAACCACATTCTTCGTAGAGCAAGCAAACCACATGAATTTTCTGAATACTTATTGTATCTTGACGTTCTCTTTATGGAGTCGAGTGGCTATTACTTCCTCATTTTATACTTGAAATAATTTATTCTCATTGTTGGAACCGTTGGGAACACATGTATGAGTTGAAGTGTCCTTGAATTTGCACAATGTTTTACTTCCAAATCTTTTAATTTTGCGTCTTGTTGGATTAAGCTGACTACTTTTAATTTTTCTCTTGATTTTCGAATCAGTGTGGCATGAATCTGTTGTTCAGTTGCTTGAGTGCATGACATTCGTTATTGCTCGCAACCTCTGTATCTAACTGCTGAGGTTTTCTATATAGTAATTAGGAATAAGAAAATGAATAATGCAGTATTAGTTACAGTTTCATCGGATATTTGGTTTTTATGGTTATGTATCTTGTAGGCTCATGGGATTCGTAATTTGGTTCTTCTCACAAGAGATTACCTTTTTGCACATCTCTGGATGACATTTGCTAAGCTGTAGATTTTATTCATACTGAGTGTTTTTGACATAACAGAATAGTCTGTGTAATCAAGCATGTTTAGACATTCCAAAATTGTGCTACTGTTATCAACTAGGTTGTGGGATTATTTTTTATGCTTTTCATTTGTAATGGTTCCATGTTTGGATTAATGAAGTTTGTATGTGGTATTACATTGGTTTTGTTTTTTTGGGTACTGGAGGATATATATGAATATCTTTTTGCCAACACATAATGTAGATGGATGCAACTAGAAATGTGTCTTTTTTGGGCATCTAGTTAGCTCATCTGCAGCATTTTATTGTTTTGAAACAATTGAATCTAGTTTTATTTCTCCAACTTCCAGTTAAAATGTTGCTTTATTATATTTTCGGCTTGGATGATGTATGTATTGCAAGGATGAATAGTATTATGATCAATACAGTGATGTTATTAGTGACAAGATATCAAAACAAAAAACATGTGACTCTTTTGGTTAAAAGTTGTTCCTATGTACACTATTTAGTGACTATTTTTTTCATCACTAATTTAATTGGACAAAGTACCATTTGGTGACGAACTTTTTTCATCACCAATAAATGGACCAAATCTAATTTGGTGACCATTGGGAGTTGTCACCAACTCATCACAAATAGCGTTGACTAAGATATCTTTCATTGATAACTTTTTCTTCACCAAATGTCGTCACTAGGTGCTCGTACTTTTAAAGACGAGATTCTATAGACACTAAATTTCATCACCAACCGGCTGAAATTAGTGAGGACTTTTAGTTATTAGTGACAAAAATTTCCACCATTTGGTGACACCATTTTTTCGTCACTAATTTTGGTGAAACCATCATTTCATTATTAAATTGTCAAATTTGGTGACGACTTTCATCGTTTGTCACAAAAAACCTTTAGTGACGAAGTATTAATAACAAGTTGGTGACAAATCACTTTTTCATCACTAAATACTATTGGTGATGAAAAATCGCCTTTTGGTGACGAAATTTCTGTTGTGAATAAATGCCATTTTTCTTGTAGTGCCAGTTAGAAAATATGCTAGAATTATAACTGCTAAGATTATTGTAGGAAATGAACTTATAAATATCATAGTCCATATGTTTCTCAAATAGGATTAGATGAATATATGAAATTATGTTTTGACAAGACTTAAGGCCTCGTTTGGTTGGTAAGGAATTTAAGATTGGAAATTAATCTGTTTTCTTACTTTGAGGTTCTAGTGTTAGGTTAATTTGGGAAAGTGATAACTCTATTTTATATAGAGTTTTCTTATTCATTTTGGTTAGAAATTGGCTTGTGTTTTAATTTGTTTTTACATATTTTGGCCAAATTATCCTTTGAAAACTCACTCATCTTCCGGAGTTCATAACTCTTGATACATACGTCCAAATGAGATGATTCAAGATGATATGGAAAGCTAAGAAAGAGAGCAAAAACTTTCATGAAGAAAGTTTTCTCAAATTCCGGAAGCAAAGGGACCAAAACTGGACAGAAACTTGAAGAAAAATGTTCAGTTTTTCTGGTTAGCTCTTTGGCTACGGGTTTTCTGATTTTAACAGCAGTTTGGGTACTTTTTTTTTCAGCATCAATCAACAACCCAAAGTCTCCATAAGAAATCAATATTCACACAAAGAGAAAGAGCACAGAAGCAGGTTGTAAAGCAAGAAAAAGGTGGAACACAAAACAACATATGTCACAAACCTTTCATTTGAGGGAAAGAGAAACATCTGCACATGAAGGCTTTGAGACCAGCTGCCATCTTTTATTTTTCTGAAGAAAGAGTGCATGAGGACAGCAAGAAAGTCTCTCCAAAATGCAGTCTCACATGGGCAAAAACAAAGCTCGGAAAAATCGGGCAGAACATAGAGAGAAACAAGCAAGCAGTAGAGCATGCACACAAAGAAAGAAAAAGAAAAGAGAATCAAGTCACATGAATTGCCAACTACAAAAGCAAAGCTTGGGCTGTTTTATTTGCTGGAAAAGAAACCAAGCACATGGCAGCAACAACACCTTCGCAGAGCAAAGAAAGAAGAGCAAATCCTTGCTTATAAATAAGAAAGCTTACAACGGAGGAAGACATCCCATTTTCATTGAATCCATTCTTAGCAAGATCTTTCTTTTCCTTTGTTTGTTTTATTAGTTTAGGAGTAGTTTCCTTTCTTTCCTTAGCAATTTTTCAGTAGTTTAGATTCCAAAGACATTCTTCACGCTTTTCTTGAAGACATGTTGTCTTTTTCTCTTGGGTTTTCTTGAGAAATGCAGTGACCTTTCTCGGTTGTTTTTGCAGAAATTTTTCAGCCATCCTTTTGTTGTTTTCTTCATTATTTCTTCATTGTTTTGTTCTTATTGTTTGCAGTAGTTTAGCAAATAGAACAGCCACCAAGCTTGAAAGATAAAGAAGAAGCAATTTGTTGTTTTTGTTCCTTGGAAGCTACGGGTGCAAGAAACAAACCATGCAGAATTCTTGGTCTTCAAGTCTACGGGTTTTATCTTTTCTTATTTCCTTTAGTTTTGTTTAGTTTAATTTAGTTATTTTATTTTTCTTTCTTTGTTTTTGTGTTTAGTGTTATTTAGCAATTTTAGTAATTTAAGTTTTGTATTTTGTTATGAAATTTTTGGCTACCACCTACGGGTTTTGTTGAAGTTTATTTTTATTTTTTTTTCTTTTTGCAATTATGTTTAAGAAATTGGTGTTGTTCTTCTATTTTAATATGAACTAAATTCTTTTTCTAGGGTTTCGATGTAGCCTAACTATGAAGTCTTAATATTTTTCTATTAATATAATTTGATTTAATTTTCTAATGGTTGAGTATTTATCTTTGTGCTTAATGCTTCTAATTACTTGATCACTAATTAGATGATTTGTTAATCATAACGAATTGGAAGAGGAGTTATGTGTCAAGTTCATTGAGATAAATGCCATAAATTGCATGTAGGATAGGAATATACCTACATGGTTTGTGTAGTTGCTATATGAGAATCCATAGAAATTAATGACTTCATAATTGTTGTAATTCATATAGGAATATAGTGAATTAGCAATTAGGAGGATTTTTATTAGATCTCGGGAGGGACTAGTAAATAAATTAGGGAATCTCGACTATCAACCAAGAAATTAAATTAGATTATAGAAATAGATGAATATTAAGATGGAATAGTTATGGTGAAATCGAAAACTCTAGAGCTTTAGCCAATTTGATTTATTACTTTACTTTGCCTTGCTTTGTTTTAAATTTATTTTTTTTATTCAAGTTTTAAATTTAGTTTTAATTTAGTTTATTCATAAAATATCTTTTATCATTCAAATAGAGGTAGAATTAACTAAATTTCGGTAGTTGATAAACAATTAGTCCTTGTGGGAACGATAAATTTATATTCACTTTATATTACTTGTTAACGATCACGTGCACTTGCGTGTAAAATCGACCAACAAGTTTTTGGCGCCGTTGCCGGGGACTAATTTGATTTTATTAATATCGATACCAAGTAGTTCTACCTTTAATTTGAACTTTTATTTTTATTATTATTATTTTAATTTATTTACTTTTGTTCTTTTATCTTTTGGATGAGATGGCATCTACAGACTACCAATGGTCTTCAGGGAGATCCACACTACCGAAAAATCATGGCAACTATAAGGTTGATGCCCTCACTGCACTATCAGCCCAGGTTGCTATACTGTCAAAGCAACTTAGTACACTCAATGCAAATGCCATCCATATTCCTCCAAAAGCTTGTGATATTTGTGGTGGATCTCATCCTAGTGTTGATTGTCAAGTGGGAAATCCTTTCGCTCAATCTCAGATGGAACAGGCTCGGTTGTGGGAATTCTAATAGACAATATAATCCCTACTCCAACACTTACTTTCCGGGAAGGAGAAACCATCCTAACTTTTCTTGGAGAAACAATCACCGTTGATAACACCCAAGGATTTCAGCCTCCAACCAATTCAACCCCATGCACAAAAGATGTCTTTAGAAGATGCTCTTGCTCAATTGAGCATGACCACCTCACGATTCATGATTAAGACCAAGCCACATTGCAAAATCAACAGATCCATCCAAAATTTGGAAGTTCAAGTGGGACAACTTGCTAGTGCATTAAATTCTAGACCACAAGGGTCTTTGCCTAGTAATACAGAAATCAACCCTAAGGAACAAGTGAAGGCAATTACACTAAGAAGTGGCAAAGAGTTACCTGAACCTGTGACACAGAGAAAGCCAGAACAAGAAACAGTGGAAGTGCAGACCAGAAAATCTGGAGAACAAATTGCGAAACCCAAGTCGGTTGT
Source organism: Gynochthodes officinalis (assembly GCA_020080225.1). Lineage (NCBI taxonomy): Eukaryota > Viridiplantae > Streptophyta > Magnoliopsida > Gentianales > Rubiaceae > Gynochthodes > Gynochthodes officinalis. The sequence continues at coordinate 12,796,684 of CM034620.1, forward strand.
TTCCGGATAATCCACCTCCTTATGTGCCACCTATGCCATATCCTCGATTCCAGAAGCAAAAGCTAGATAAGCAATTTTCTAAATTTCTTGATGTTTTTAAGAAATTACATATTAATATTCCTTTTGCTGATGCTTTGGAACAGATGCCTAGCTATGTGAAGTTCATGAAGGAGATCCTCTCCAACAAAAGAAAGCTAGAAGAGCAATACAAGCCAGTCATCCAACCACAAAGGAGGCTTAATCCACATTTTAAAGTGATTGAGAATGCAATGGTGGCTTTTGAAAAATCAATAAAAATCATGCAGATATGGTCCAAGCAATTGGTAAAAATTTGAGCGATAGAGGACGTCGAGCATAACGACGTTAACCAATTGCGCTAATTGGGAGGCAACCCAAGTTCTTTTACCTGTCTTATTTTAGTTTGTGTGATTTTTATTTTTATTCTTATTTTTGTTTTTAGAGAAGAAGAAGAAAGAGAACATTCACACAATTTTGCTGCACTAATTAGAAGATAAATCTGGTTCAAGGCCTTCCCAATGGATTTTTGTGCTGAAATTTTACAGGAAAGAAGAAGAATTCTCCAGCTTCCTATCCACAAAATTTCAAAATTTTTGGAGCTGTTTTGGTACCTGAAAGAAATTCATCTTCAACAGTTGTTCACAACAGGGCAGTTTCCTAATCTTTTGTTTTTCTTATGTTCTCTTTCGTTGCTATATTTCTACTTACTCCTTGTTGCATTGAGGACAATGCTCAATTTTAAGTTGGGGGTGGGATACATTGAAATTTTGTGCTGGATTTCTGTCAAATTTTTGCAAGATTTCAATTTTATTGGGTTAAAAAGGAAAGTCCTTCCAAGTTTTTAATTTTATTGATATCTTATTTGAAATTCCTCACTCTTTTGATACTCATTTAGAATAATTTTGAGTTATATGCATTAGAGATTTGGGTTGGAATGTATGAATGAGGCAAGAATGATTAGTCTTTGTTTTGAAAAATTTTAAAGCATCTTGTTGATTTTAATGATTGAATTGAATGAGAATGTGCAAGATTTGATATACATTAAACCCATTGTGAGTATTTGAGCCTATGAGCATTTTATTTACATTGCTCACATATTTCTTTGTCGAGTGTTGTCAAATATGGTATGTTCATTCTAGAACTTGCTTTGTTATGCATGTTGAGATCACATTATGAATTTATGCTTTGAGATAATAAGGACACTTAGGATTAACCATTTTTAACTTTCTAAAAGCCATCCCATTACATATACCCCTAGTCAACCAATTTTGCGCCTTAACCTTTCTTTGTTATAAACACCACATCATTAGCCTCAAACCATTGTTTTTGTTTATCATGTTGAAACCTATGTCAAGAGTATGTGGGAATTAATTGCATGATAAAATGCCAGTTTCCAAAGAAAAGAACCATTGAAAAAAAATAAAAAAAAAGAGAGAAAAAAACGAAAAAAGAGAAGAGTGAGCAATATTCCTTACGAAGATTGGACAAAGTTAATTGTGTACAAGATGGTCCAATTTATATGTTGAAGTTGTTAAAAGGGATGTATGCTACTTGAAAAAAAAAAAAAAATTGGTTCTAATGTGCTATTTGTTGCTTTATAGTCATGCAAGGAAGTTTATACATATCTTGATTTGTGAAAACCTAAATTTTCCTATCTTTCAACCTACCCTTACCTAAGCCCCGTTACAACCTTTAATAAGACCCTTTGATTATTGCATGGATTCATATTTATTAGTGGTGGAGATGTGATATATAAGCAAGCTTATGGCAATGACATGCTATTTTTGATTTGAGTGTTGAATGAAACCCCTAAACACTTTGAGTGATTAGAGTGCAACCTATGAGAGGTTATCAAATTTTGTGCATTTGATTTGACAATTGTTGGAATTAATGAGATGTGTATTTTGTTTAGATTAAAAGGGCTATGAATACTTGTTCTTTGGCTTATTATTCCAGTTTGAATTTTTAATGTAAAATAATTTGGCATTATTTATGAGTGAGTTAGAAAGGGTATGGAAAGAAAAGAAAGATATTTATCTAGTAAAAGCTTGAGGACAAGCTTTAATCTAAGTTGGGGGTAATTTGATAACTCTATTTTATATAGAGTTTTCTTATTCATTTTGGTTAGAAATTGGCTTGTGTTTTAATTTGTTTTTACATATTTTGGCCAAATTATCCTTTGAAAACTCACTCATCTTCCGGAGTTCATAACTCTTGATACATACGTCCAAATGAGATGATTCAAGATGATATGGAAAGCTAAGAAAGAGAGCAAAAACTTTCATGAAGAAAGTTTTCTCAAATTCCGGAAGCAAAGGGACCAAAACTGGACAGAAACTTGAAGAAAAATGTTCAGTTTTTCTGGTTAGCTCTTTGGCTACGGGTTTTCTGATTTTAACAGCAGTTTGGGTACTTTTTTTTTCAGCATCAATCAACAACCCAAAGTCTCCATAAGAAATCAATATTCACACAAAGAGAAAGAGCACAGAAGCAGGTTGTAAAGCAAGAAAAAAAGGCTGGAACACAAAACAACATATCTTTGACCTTTCATTTGAGGAAAGAGAAACATCGCACATGAAGGCTTTGAGACCAGCTGCCATCTTTTTATTTTTCTGAAGAAAGAGTGCATGAGGACAGCAAGAAAGTCTCTCCAAAATGCAGTCTCACATGGGCAAAAACAAAGCTCAGAAAAATCGGGCAGCAACATAGAGAGAAACAAGCAAGCATGAGCATGCACACAAAGAAAGAAAAGAAAAGAGAATCAAGTCACATGAATTGCCAACTACAAAAGCAAAGCTTGGGCTGTTTTATTTGCTGGAAAAGAAACCAAGCACATGGCAGCAACAACACCTTCGGCAGAGCAAAGAAAGAAGAGCAAATCCTTGCTTATAAATAAGAAAGCTTACAACGGAGGAAGACATCCCATTTTCAGAATCCATTCTTAGCAAGACATCTTTCTTTTCCTTTGTTTGTTTTATTAGTTTAGGAATAGTTTAATTTCTTTACTTAGCAATTTTTCAGTAGTTTAGATTCCAGCAGCATTCTTCACGCTTTTCTTCAAGACATGTTGTCTTTTTCTCTTCGGGTTTTCTTCAAGAAATGCAGTGACCTTTCTCGGTTGTTTTTGCAGAAATTTTTCAGCCATCCTTTTGTTGTTTTCTTCATTATTTCTTCATTGTTTTGTTCTTATTGTTTGCAGTAGTTTAGCAAATAGAACAGCCACCAAGCTTGAAAGATAAAGAAGAAGCAATTTGTTGTTTTTGTTCCTTGGAAGCTACGGGTGCAAGAAACAAACCATGCACTTCTTGGTCTTCAAGTCTACGGGTTTTATCTTTTCTTTTTTCTTTTAGTTTTGTTTAGTTTAATTTAGTTATTTTATTTTTCTTTCTTTGTTTTTGTGTTTAGTGTTATTTAGCAATTTTAGTAATTTAAGTTTTGTATTTTGTTATGAAATTTTTGGCTACCACCTACGGGTTTTGTTGAAGTTTATTTTTATTTTTTTTCTTTTTGCAATTATGTTTAAGAAATTGGTGTTGTTCTTCTATTTTAATATGAACTAAATTCTTTATCTAGGGTTTCGATGTAGCCTAACTATGAAGTCTTAATATTTTTCTATTAATATAATTTGATTTAATTTTCTAATGGTTGAGTATTTATCTTTGTGCTTAATGCTTCTAATTACTTGATCACTAATTAGATGATTTGTTAATCATAACGAATTGGAAGAGGAGTTATGTGTCAAGTTCATTGAGATAAATGCCATAAATTGCATGTAGGATAGGAATATACCTACATGGTTTGTGTAGTTGCTATATGAGAATCCATAGAAATTAATGACTTCATAATTGTTGTAATTCATATAGGAATATAGTGAATTAGCAATTAGGAGGATTTTTATTAGATCTCGGGAGGGACTAGTAAATAAATTAGGGAATCTCGACTATCAACCAAGAAATTAAATTAGATTATAGAAATAGATGAATATTAAGATGGAATAGTTATGGTGAAATCGAAAACTCTAGAGCTTTAGCCAATTTGATTTATTACTTTACTTTGCCTTGCTTTGTTTTAAATTTATTTTTTTTATTCAAGTTTTAAATTTAGTTTTAATTTAGTTTATTCATAAAATATCTTTTATCATTCAAATAGAGGTAGAATTAACTAAATTTCGGTAGTTGATAAACAATTAGTCCTTGTGGGAACGATAAATTTATATTCACTTTATATTACTTGTTAACGATCACGTGCACTTGCGTGTAAAATCGACCAACAGAAAGTAATCATATTACTTTCCAACATTTTTTTTCAGTTTTAAAGTTTTTTGGAAAAGTAATAAAATTTCTACAAACAAGTAAAACAAGTGCAGCCATTTCAGCATTTTGATTCCTTACTGAAAGTTGTTATTCTGATCATTCTTAGGATTTTGGTCTAAATAAATATATTTTGACTTTCAATTATATGTTATCTATTTTTTCCATTTTAACTCTCATACATCTTTTATTTTTTTAAAACCTATTGTGATCTTCTATTTTAATTAATATTAGTTTTCATTTTTTTAAAAATTATTTTAATATTTTTCTATTTAGGTTTATAATTTATTAAAATTAAAAATTATGTAATTTCCTATTTTTGGATCATTAAATTTTTTGAATTGTAGTTTGATTTCATCTTAAATGAAGGTCTTTTCCTTCAATTTTGCTACTAAATTATTAACATCATCATTATTATTCTATTTTTAATAAAAATATAAGTTTATTTGTATATTTGTTATTGTAATCACCTTTCTCAAATTATTTTGCCTGTTTATATTTCTTGAGTACTTTTCTTTATTTTTTTAATTTTCATTACACAAATTCTTTAAATTTTCTTCATATTTTTATTTCTTTAATTTTTATGTATCCTTTTTTATTTTCATTATTTATTAGTATTGACACTTATTGTAATAATACTAATAAATAAACTCTTTATAAACTATAAAAATATGTTTGTATCTAGAAATATTATTATAAATTATTTTTTTTTCTTTTGGGTTTAAATATTATTATACTTTACAATTAACAAAATTAAGAAATGTTAAATTATATTTTGATTAAAAGAAGAAAAAGAGTTGTCTCTATCATTGATATAAAATAAGAAGAATAATATAACATATGTATATGCCAAATAAACCAGCCAAAATTTTGGTATGTCGTTAAACCACTAAGCAACCAATTTCTCTTTACTTTGTCGGCAATTAAGAGACCCTCATTAATCACTTCTCTTGTCGGTAAATAATCTACCATAAAATTCAATTTACCCACAGTATTAAAAATTAGAGAAACCCAATTCCAACCAACAAACTAACACTGTGCTTGTTTCAATTAAATTGTTTATCCCTTGACACAATTGAATCACTTACCAAGTAATAATCATGCCAATTGCTACTTCACTAAAACAATCAAACATTGACGTCCTAGTTAGCAATAGATTATATTATCAATTAAATAATGGCACCAATTATCCAACTAAACAACACAATCATAAATAATAAATTGCAAGAAATAAACAAATACCTATGAATTTATAAGGACATTAAAAACAATTGTTGTAGAACCAACCTTCAACTACCCTTCAACTAGAATAGGGGTTTAATTCCTTTACATGATAGATGAGAAAACAAAGTAAAAAGGAAAGAATAGAGAGTGGAAGGAGAAGGAGATAAGAGATGTGTGTGTGGCGGCTCCTTCTTTTTGCACCTCTAGGGTTTTCTTTTATAACCCAAGTTGTTTTCTAAAAGTTTGGTAAGTTTCCTAATTCTAAAAGGTTACTAAAACTAAATTTATTCAAAAAAAAGGGAAATATAATAAGAATTGGAAAATGACTGTTAACTAAAATAAAATATTTGTTTACTAAAATCTTGACTACAATATTCTCTTTCTTTAATTGCCTTTTAATCGCCCAATGACTTCTCTTTTTAATAAAAATCTCGCTTAATCGTTAGTGCCTTAAGCGTGCTCACGCCTTACACCGAAAGGTCTTTTGGTCACACTTTTTTCACAATATTCCGCTTTTAAATCCTTTTTTTCTTCAAGCCTCTACTTTCAACATCTACAACACAAAAGTAACCAAATCCATTAAATTCATCCTAAAATCAACCAAATATCATGAAAATTATTAACAAAAGATATATACAAATTAAACTCTATCAACATGCCAAATAAACCATGTTGAAAATATATTTGTGATTTATTAATTTAAATAAAATAATTAAACACAAACTATATTAACTTTCACATAAATAATTTTATTCTATTCAAGCATAGGTAAGCATACAGAATTTTCAGAATTAAATTTCTAATATTCATATTCCTTAGAAAAGTGTTCATTTAATTCTCTCATAATTAAATTTCTAAAAATCATATTCCCATATAACTTTACTTTCCTCCCAACCAAACGAGCCCTAAAAGTTTTAGTCCAAACAATTGCACAAAATAAAAATAAAAATTTTTGTCATAGGTTGAGATTTAAATGGGAATAAAACTTTCATAGGCTAGGTAGTGAAAAGAAGGATAGAGTGAATGGGGTTTATGGTTATGCATAGCAAAACAATAAAGGTAAAACTATTTTAGATGTTGTAGTAGCTTATAATTCGGTAGTAGGTAACACCTTTTTAAAAAAATAGAGGAACACTTAGTTACTTTTAAAAATAGTTTTGATAAGTCAAAAATTGATTATATCCTAATATTAATAGAAAATTATGTAAAGATTGTAAGATAATATCTAGAGAAAGTCTCATTACTCAACATAAATTAATAGTTTTTTAATATAAGACTTAATAATAAAAAATTTAACACAAGTTACCCAATATGCCTCGAGTTAAGTAGTGAGATTTAAAGAATAAGAACAAAAGAATTACTTTTATAGAAACTTTATTAGAAATCATTAATTGGAATATAGAAAAGGAAGTAGAGGGCACATAGAAAAAAAGTAGATAATTAAATACAGGAACTTGTGAAAGGAATACTAGTAGAGTCAAAATACTGTACATAAAATAAAAAATCACTGTGGTAGAATCAAGAAATTAAAAAAGGAAAAAGAAAATAACAAGTGCAAGTTATAAAATTTTATATACTTGCAAAAATGATGAAAATATTGAAAGATATGTGATTGCTAAAAATGAGTTAAAAAGGTGATAAATGAAGAAAATATGAAGGCTTTTAAAATTTTTTATAAAAAAATAGATAATAGAGAAGGAGAAAAAGAAATATATATGTATGTGTGTGTGTGTGTGATAGCAAAAATTAAGGAAAAGAAAATAAGAAATTTAATATAAGTTAAATATATAAAAGATGAAACCAAAAATGTTTTGGTTGATGATGAAAGATTTTAAAATAAGTAGAAATAAAATTTAATATATAGAGTATTGTTTTAGTAATTATAGGAAAAATATTGGGGCAGCTTAGCCCTTACAGCAGCAGTATACATTTTATAATCTATCATCCAAGAAAATTAGAAAATTAGTAAAGATGTTGCACAAAAAATTCAAACATGTTGGAATGAATGCAGAAGTGGATCTTATATTTTGTTAAAAAGAAAATTTTATAAAATAGCACAAAACTGGTGATACTTTTGGTTCAAAATGTTGGAACACTAATTATGAATATGAATAGAAAATGAGAATAGTAGAAATAAGAATATTAATGTGGGCAGATAAAATAAGTTGTAAATATATTAGAAATAAAGTTGGAGTAACTCCAATAGATGATAAAATAAGAGAGACACATTTAAAATATTTTAAACATGTGCATACGAGATACTTAAATGTATCACCATGGCATTTGAATGTTAGAGAATTAATAATCAAACTAGAAAGAGAAATGGAATCTAAAAAGAGACAGAAATATTTAAAAATACTTTAATTGTCTAAATTTAAAAGAAAATATGTGTTTTAATAGAAAGAAAAAAATGAGATATAATCTATCTATCAACCCCAAATAGTGGAATAAATATTTAGTTATTGTTTTATTTTTATGAGTCTCTACATTTAAAAAAAAAACAGAGTTTTTTCTTGAGCATTATTAATTTGTGTTTTTCAGTCACTTGGGCTTGACCGTCCCTAGGACTAATTTAGCGAACGAGGGTATAAGCTGGGCCGAGTCTAGCGAAATCCAAATATCACCATATTCGTTTTCCAACTCTCCTTATAAAGTATCTGTAGACTTTGAAGGAGAAGAGATTCAGGAAAAACTTGTTTTCTGTATTCACACTTTTTCTCATTATCAGAGCATTACATATACAAGTATACAGATTCTATACTAGGTAACATACAACAATCATTGCAGTAATTTTGAATCTAGATTGCACTAATTCTGGGCTAAGATTTCCTGGAATTGTGGCCTTTACCAAAAACTAAACTTTCCAAATCCTACACTCCCCCTCAAGTTGGGTCATAGATATCTATCATGCCCAACTTGTTGATGATTGTATAAAATATCTTCCCTGAGACAGCTTTAGTGAGTATATCTGCAAGCTGATTCTCAGACTTGACAAATGGAAAATGAATAATCTTTTGATCTAACTTCTCCCTAATGAAATGACGGTTAATTTCCACATGTTTTGTGCGATCATGTTGAACAGGATTTTGAGCGATTTGGATTGCAGCTTTGTTATCACAGAGTAAACTTATAGGTTTTGAGCATTCAATTCCAAGGTCCTCTAAAACTCTTTTAATCCATAATAGCTCACACATACCTTGTGCAATGCCTCGAAACTCTGCTTCTGCACTTGACCGAGCAACAACCTTTTGCTTTTTGCTTCTCCATGTTACCAGATTGCCTTCTACAAATGTGAGATAGCCTGAGGTAGATTTCCTGGTTAATTGATCTCCTGCCCAATCCGCATCGGTGTAGCCTTCAATAGTGGATGTCTTATTCTTTGAGTATAACAACCCTTTCCCTGGAGCACACTTCAAATATCTCAATATTCTATAGACTGCATTCATATGGTCCTCATTTGGAGCATGCATGAACTGACTTACCACACTCACTGCATAGGCAATATCTGGCCTAGCGTGAGTTAGATAAATTAATTTTCCAACTAGTCGTTGATAACACCCTTTATCAGCTGGATTTTGGTTTGATGACATCCCAAGTTGGTGATTCATCTCCATTGGTGTTTCAATAGGTTTGCAGGACAGCATTCCGGTTTCAGTCAGCAAATCTAAGACATACTTTCGTTGAGAAAGTGAGATTCCATGCCTTGACCGTGACACTTCGATTCCTAGGAAATATCGTAATTGTCCTAGGTCTTTCATTTCAAACTTGGTGGCTAGGTATGCTTGAAGGCTTTCCATTTCTCCAAAATCATTCCCTGTCAAGACCATATCATCCACGTATACAATTAAAGCTGTTACCTTCCCTTCTTTGTGTTTGATAAATAATGTGTGGTCAGAGTTACTTTGCTCATAACCAACTGACTTCATCGCTGCTGTAAATCTTCCAAACCAAGCTCTGGGTGATTGTTTTAACCCATATAGTGATCTTTTCAATTTACATACCTTGCCTTCATGCTTGGATCCACACTTGATACCTGGAGGGAGCTCCATGTATACTTCTTCTTCCAAATCCCCATTTAGAAAGGCATTTTTCACATTGAATTGCCGCAAAGGCCAATCTCGATTCACTGCAACAGATATACGAATGCGAACAGTATTAAGCTTTGCCACTGGTGCGAAGGTCTCATGATAGTCCACCCCATATTTTTGTGTGTAGCCTTTTGCTACAAGTCTTGCTTTGTACCTGTCAATGCTCCCGTCAGCTTTAAGCTTCACAGTGTACACCCATTTGCACCCAATGGTCTTCTTTCCTTCAGGTAATGGAACCAGTTCCCAAGTGGAATTTTTCTTCAAAGCCTCCATTTCATCATTCATTGCTTTCATCCATCTCGGGTCTGATATTGCATCCTGCACATTACTAGGAATAGATACTTTGGATAATTGATCTACAGTTAGAGCATATGAATCCGATAGATTTTTTGTAGAGGTATAATTGTTAATAGGGTATTTGACATTAGCATTGAAATCAGGTTCATATTGTTTCTTTGGCATACCTCTATTTGATCTTATTGGATAGCAAGAAGAAGATTTCTGATTCTCCATATTGTCTTGAACATTCTGGGAAGATTCCTCAGTTAATGGTGTTAATACAGGTTCTTTCAAGGTATGTGGTTGTTCGGCCTGTTCAATATTTTCAGTACCTTCAGCACCTTGAGCTTCATTTTCCTGATCTCCATATTCATGTATGCTGGGCTGATCTGATATAAGTTGTTCATGACTCAATCTTTCTTCTAAAGTCTCTAATTCCATAAACTCCGCTTCACCCCTTGGCACTCCAGTGGTCACTTGATCAAGTGCAGCCTCTTCACCTAAGTTCTCCCCCTGAAGAGGTGAGCTCAAATACCCGTGGGTGTAATATGGTTCAGTCTCACGGAAGGAGACGTCCAGAGTGACATGCAACTTCTTGGTTTGACGATCAAAACAGCGGTAGCCCTTTTGGAAGTCTGAATAACCAACAAAGACACATCGTTTTGCACAAGGGTCCAATTTATGGCGTAAGACTTTGGGAATGTGGACATAGACGGTACAACCAAAAATTCTAGGCTCAAGGTTTGGAAGATGTGAGATGGAACAGAGGGATTGTAGCTTGTGTTGCGGAGTGTTGAAGTCAATAACTCGAGAGGGAACTCGGTTAATAAGGTATACAGCAGATTTGACTGCTTCACCCCAGTAGAATCGTGGCATGTTCATGCCAAAGAGAGAGGCACGAACCACTCCCATAATTTGCCGATTCTTCCGTTCAGCCAGACCATTCTGTTCCGGTGTGTATGTGCAGGAGGTATGATGGCGGATGCCCAAGTCGCTAAGGTACTCCCCAAACGTGGCATCCATAAATTCCATAGCGTTGTCAGATTGCCAAATTCGAATTTTTCGTTGATATTGCGTGAGGACCATTTTATAGAACTCTTTAAAGGCTGTACATGTATCACTCTTTTTATGGAGTAGGGAAACCCATGTGAACCTAGTACATTCGTCAATGAAAGTAACAAAGTAACATGCCTTTGAAATAGATGAAACTTTTGCAGGCCCCCAAATATTAGAGTGTATAACCATAAACGGTTCGGAACATTTATTGAAACTGGGCAAATAAGAAGAGCGATGACTCTTTGCTAGTTCACATACTTCACAATGAAAATCAGAAACATTTAGATTAGAAAATAAACCAGGCCGAAGTTTTTGAAGATAACCAAAAGAAAGATGTCCTAATCTTCTATGCCATAACCAAATATTTTCTCGACTCTTGGTAACCCTGCTGGTATGGAAAGCATGAGTGAACTTTTGAGCTCCACCTTCAGTCAAATCCAAATAGTACAACTTGTTCCGTTTAACACCATAACCAAGAATCTTCCGAGTCAGAATGTCCTGAAAAATACAGAAAGACGACCAAAAATTTACAGTACAATGAAGTGAAGATGTAATTTGACTGACAGAGAGAAGGTTATAGTCCAAGGTGGGAACAACCAAGACACTATCAAGTGTTAAGGTACCAGATAATTCGATAGATCCTTCTCCTGTTATAGGAGATGTGCTTCCATTGGCTGTGGAAATAACGGTTTGAGAAGGTGGGTGAACAGTTTGTAAAATATGAGGGTCTCTGGTCATATGGTCGGATGCTCCAGTGTCAATAATCCAAGTACTATTCCTAGAAATGGCAGATAAAACATCTACTGGTTTAGAATTACCTGGTTGAACGACGTTTGCCGTAGGTTGAGGCTTTTCTAGATCGGTTTGAAGATCTCCTGGGGTAGCCACTGCTGCCTTTCCTTTAACGTTCTTCCGTGGTTTCTTTGAGAAATCCCACCAATCTGGATAGCCAATGATCTCATAGCATCGTTGTTTTGAATGGCCTGTTTCACCACAATGATTACAAACAAAGGTGTTAGATTTTCCTGATGGTGGGTGGTTTCGTCCCTTGGTATTGCTGTTGGTAGTGCCTTGTGAATTTTGATGAGTCACGAAGGCCGTGTGTTAAGATACTGGTTTGGAGCTCCCCATAATTTGTCGTTGTTGTTCTTCTCTCCGAATACAGGCGTATGTACGTTCCAAATCCAGCTTTGGGTCCTTCCGCAGAACCTCACCACGAATTTGGTCATATTCTGGGTCCAGTCCACTGAGAAAGATGTGAACCCGCAGTCGGGCCACCATGGAGTGGAGCTGAACAACATGTTCAACCGATGCCTCTTGGATGGTTGTTCGGTGGTCAATTTCCTGAAAAATACCCACCAATTCATTATAATAAGTGGATAAGGATATACCATTTTGTGTGGTGGTGAAAGACTTCCTGTTTAACTCAAACAATCGAGTTTCATCAGATCCATCATAGAAGGTCTTGGCAACTGCGTCCCAAATCTCTTTGGCTGTGGCTAGGCGAATAAATCGCTGCATGAGATGGGGACTCATTGAATCAACAAGCCAACTTTTAACCCTGTGGTTGTCGGTAACCCAAGCTGAATACCCGGGATCATACGAGGCTGGTTTCTCTATTGCACCGGTGAGAAATCCAATTTTATTACGTGCTCCAATTCACATCTCCATCAGTTGTGGCCATAATGGAAAATTCGTTTCATCCAGAACTACGCTAGTGGGGAAAGTTGAATTATCTTGTTGGACAATGATCTGTGGGAGTGGGTTCGGATTCATAGGAGTGGAGTTTGTGAGTATTGTTGGTGTGTTCGATGGATTCATGGCAGTGGAGTTTGGATCTGCCATGTTGATATTCAAAGAGGGATTGCGTATGGCTCAGAAAACCTGCTCTGATACCATGTAGACTTTGAAGGAGAAGAGATTCAGGAAAAACTTGTTTTCTGTATTCACACTTTTTCTCATTATCAGAGCATTACATATACAAGTATACAGATTCTATACTAGGTAACATACAACAATCATTGCAGTAATTTTGAATCTAGATTGCACTAATTCTGGGCTAAGATTTCCTGGAATTATGGCCTTTACCAAAAACTAAACTTTCCAAATCCTACAGTATCTAAATTTGAATTTGAGATTGAATTCATTTGAGAACAACTTAAATCATTCCTTCGGATTAGATGTTACAAATTGAGTTGAAGTCATTAAATGATACCGTTTGATATAGAGAATATTTAGTTGAATTTTGTAAAAATACAAGTGGTTTTGTGAAATAATGGACTTAAAAAATGAAGGAAAAGTTTGATTTCCAATGTGAATGAAATTTTTCTTCTCTTTCTTTTTTGCTTTGTTGTTCTTCCTTACGACACTCCTTCCCAAACCAGTACAAATGCAATATCCTATTACTTTTAAAATAATACAAAATACTAAGATATAATTTAAGAACATATTTTTAAAAATAATCCAAATTAGTTTGCATCCTTGAAATGCAAACTACACTAAAATAAAACATGGTGATTTTTTTTTTTTTAGTTTAAATTGAAACTGATTTAATCATATACTTGCTTCTAATAGCTAGAGAAAAAACCGAATCCAGAAATTTAATTACTCGTGTTACAAAATGGATATAAGATAAGGTCAATGTAACCTATCATCTTAATTTGAATTATTTATAGTCCTTATTCTCCTTATAAGCATAAACATTCATGAATAAATTAGGCCCGTGATCGCCTATTTAATCTGAAGTAAATTTATTTTCAGCAGACGCTCACCAAAAGAATTTGGTTCTATTAGGTAAAATAAGGTCAAATCAGAAATAAAAACAATGACAACATCCCAAAACAGATTGTGTTGATAGAGTTAGAACTGAGAATATTATGAGCTACCAGTAGATGTGATGCGTTGTCTTTTGGTCACCAATTAGATCGACAAAGTGGAATCATATCATGTATCACAAATATAATTGTAACTGCAGAAATTTAACTTTAGTTATAAGTAATAGTTATCAGACTCGGACCGGTCATTGAACCGGTCGAGGTTTCGGGTCAATGGTTCAACCGGTGGGTCAATGGGTTAATTATAAAATTAATAAAAAATAAAAATAATATCAAAATATAGAGAAAATATAAAATATTAACTTAGAACCAACCAAACAATTGATATTGTCATAATAGTATAATAAAATCTAAAATCCAAAATCCACACTCATAAAAATTAATATAGAAATGCCATCTAAGGGTATGTTTGGACAAAGTATTTCTATTTGTAAATAGAAAAAGTGGGCCATTTTTTCAAATAAAAACATCACACTCTAAATATATTTTTATTTCAAAATTTAAATTTTCTCACTCAAATTCCTCTTACATAATTTTAAAAAACCAGCTCTCTCATTTTTCTCTCTAAAATACTTTTTCTATAAAAAAAATACCCACCAAAATTTTTACATATTCCAATATAATTTTTTTGAAATATATCACACTCCAAACATATCCTAAGTAAAATAATAAGAAAAACAATGAACAACACATATCTTACTGGCTTTAATTTCGATAAGATCATAATTTCGACATTTAAAAAAGTTCCTGTATAAAATGCTTATTCAAGTTATCAATTGTATATTTTCAAAGAAGAAACAAGATAAAAGAAGGGAAGAGAAGAGAAGAGGAAAAAAAAAAAAAAAAAACCCAACTGGGTTTTTGAGTGACTCGGACCGGTCTAGGGACCGGGTCACCGGTCGGACCGGCCGGGCCGGTCCGAGTCTTATAACATGGGTTATAACGGTTTAAACTTGTTTAAGAGTACTGTGCAATTTATTGTTGATTATAGGCTCAATCTGCAAAATAAGTTAAACGAAGAAAAAGGAAAATTTTATTTTGGAGTTTGTCAAAACTTTCCAACCTAAGTTGTTGTTGTTGTTTTTTTTTTTTAATTAATTAATTAATTAATTAATTATTTTTAAAATAAGGAAGAACCCATATCAAATGGAGTTATATAAGCATTATTTATAAAGAATATGTCAGGAACCATCACAATATAGAACTTTAACGATTCTTTCATAAAAAATCTTATTAATTGATAATCAACTTTAGTAATAACTCTTTTATCCAATTATTATAAATATTAATTTAAAAATTACATATATATCTAACTAACTAAATACATGTGTGGGCCATTTCATGCTTTTTTTTAAAACTGATTAAAAAAATAATATTTTAACATTCTCCCACTTGACCCATATGTGATAGCCAGATTTTTTTTATGAGTGACAAGTATCATTGTAGCCCTCGAATTTTATTGTCACTCAAAATAATTTGTTAGTTACACAAAAGTTATTTAGTTAGATAATATTGATACACAAATCATAGTGGTTATATTCTAAAAATTAAACATTTCCTTCCATGTATTACTGGGTATGATAATCTTAATCAAGCCAAAAAAATACTTTTTGAACAACTTAATGCATGTTCATTCATGGTTTAATATTATGGATCAAATTGCTCACTACTTATAAATGCAAGAACTTTATTGTATACAATCATGTAAACTCAAAATTTTTCCAGACTAATGAATGGCTAGGAAATTAAAATTAGGGTGAGTTTATTAACCCCACATGAGTTGCATGATCCTAAAACAATTTAGTCGGTAAATCTTTAGTTACAAGACTAACAATCATTTAGTACTAGTATGTTCAACAGTTATTTCTTATTTTTGACATGATTTCTAATTTTTAAAAACTTGATCTCGATATGCTTTCATCAACTTCTGTTTTTGTTGTTTTTTGAAAAGAAATCAACAGCCGAATTATCACAAAATATTTTCAATGACCCACTTATAATATCGACAATATTTAAGCCAAATATGAAGCTTTTTAACCCGCAATGCATGCGATGTAATTTCATAGCATTCTATAAATTCTACTTCCGTTGTGGATTATGTAATAATTGTTTGTTTTATACTTCTCCAAAATATAGCGCCTTTAGTAAGAAGGAAAATATACCCTGAATCCACACATCTAATAAAATCTAAATTTGAATATCCAATTACTTCCAAATAGTCAAACTTTGTGTATGTAAGCTTGTAATCATTGGTTCCTGCAAATATTTCATTACTCTTTTACCAACTTTTCAATAAGCCATGCAAGGTTACCTTGATATTTGCCAATCATTCCAACTACAAATGAAATATCAAGTTTGGTGGAAACTTGAGCATCCATAAGATTTCTAACAAGTGAAACATATGGAATACCCTTCACTTCTTCATGTTGTAACTCATTTTGTGGACATTGATCTAATTGAAGTTCTATCCTTTGACAATGGATGCTGTGATGGATGAACAATTTTTTGTCTCAAACCTTTTCAAAATTTTTTCAATATAGGCCTTTTGAGATAGACCAAGAGTTCTTTCAACTCTTTCTCTATGAATTTCTATGCCAATGGCATAAAAAATTTCACCTAAATCCTTCGTATCAAA
The DNA here is from genome assembly GCA_020080225.1 of Gynochthodes officinalis. Lineage (NCBI taxonomy): Eukaryota > Viridiplantae > Streptophyta > Magnoliopsida > Gentianales > Rubiaceae > Gynochthodes > Gynochthodes officinalis. Next base: position 12,813,128 of record CM034620.1, read on the forward strand.
GTTCTGTGTAAGACAATGCTTAGTTTCATGCAATAATCCCAAATTATTACTTGCAAGTGAAATGTAATATATATATATATATATATATATATATATATATATAGGATTAAGAAAATGTTTTTGCTTCCACTTATCTTGAGATATATACATTGATCTAAAATATTATCTTCAAAACCAAATGAAGAAATAACACTATGAAATTTAATATACCATTAGCAAGAAGTTTGTTTTACTCCATATATAGATTTCCTTGATCTGCAGACAATCATTTTCTTGATTGACTAATCTTTTAGATTAATGCATGTACACCTCTTCTTTAGGATCGCCATTAAGAAAACCCATTTTCACATTTATTTGACGTAACTCTAGATCAAAATGAGCTACTGGTGCTATGATAATTCTCAATGAGTACTTCATTAAAACTGGAGAGAATGTTTCATAATAATTAATACCTCAGTTTTGACTAAAATCTTTGCCTAAAAATCTAATGTTATATTGCTCAATAATACCAAATAAATCTCTTTTGATTTTATGGACCCATTTGCATCTCACAACTTAGACTCCATTTGATACTTTAACAAGATTCTAGACATTATTTTTAGTTAAAAATATTTATCACTTAATGACCATCCATTTATCGTAAATATTAATTTAAAAATTGAACATATATATATACATGTGTGTGTGTGCGCGCGTGACTAATTAAATATCATTTTATACTTTTTTTAATATTAATTTTTTTCCAAAATGCAGTCATTATATTAACTTTTCCTAGGAAAGTTAATAGGTATATCAATGGTTCTTCTATTTTGAACCCTCCTTGACTCATGGAAGTAGCCAAGGTGCAACTAACAAACTTCAACGATTCCACTTATATACGAAAAAATCTCAAAAAATCTATCCAACTGAAGAGTGATTACACTAACCTCCCTACATTCTAGATGGTTACCGTAACCACTCTAACAATTGTCTTGATTCCACCTGTATTTCCTATGTAACCACTAAACAAAATTATACAAGTTCCTAGTTACACAAGACTCTCCATTGTCCATGTGTTGTCGAACTCCAGCCACTCTTCCACAGCCACATCCACCACTGTCTTTTTCTCCATCCATTCCCCTTTGAAAATCCATAAATTCCTGGACTTTGACAACATCCACAAAAGATAGACAGTAAGTTGACTCTGTTCCTGCCAAAGATGCTCATTTTTGCTACTACTAACCTGCTGCCACCATCTTTCGAAGCTCGACACCTGCATGTTTGGTATATGACATCGTAGCGATGCAATGCGCCAAACCAATTTTGCTCTAGTACAATTAAAAAGAACATGTTTCAGATTTTCTTCTGTTTCACCACACATGTGGCAAATTGTATCTACAACCATTTTCCTTCTCTGAAGCTTCTTCTTTGTCGGAACTATGTCCTTGTAGCACTTCCAAATAAAATGCTTCAATTTGTTTTTGATATTTCAACTCCAGCTGAACCTCCACATTGCTCTCCTTAAACTTCCACTGTGACTTCCTTCAGCTCCAACCTGTTGCTGCCTTTGTTCCCTCTTGATATGCTGATATGCAGATTTGACTGTATAACAACCTATGGAACTCAAGTGCTAGACTAACTTGTCTTGACTTCCTACTGGTCCATGTGGTGGTCACATAATTGCCTCTACCTCTTGCTATGCAAAAATCCCTGAGATCAGCTGCTTATTCCATTCAAGGCCCTCCAGTAGCAACTCATTAACCCAAGTAACCTTGTCCCTATTTGGATTGTTTTGTGTCGACTTCATGCCTCTACTAGCTGGTAGCTATGGAGAATCCCAAACCCGAATTGATTTGACTTCTCCAACTTGGAACCTTATTCCCTTGTCCAGAACATATCTAACCCCCAACCAGCATTTCCATAACCATGATGTACTCCCCTTTGGTACCACCTGCATCAACCCACCTTGAGGGAAGTATTTAGTTCTAAGGAATTTACTCATCAAGAGATTAGGGTATTCTAATATTAATTGAAAAACGGTATTCTAACATCATAAACAAACTTTTGGCTATAAACAGATGTTCAAGCAACTAGTCAAATGGTCTCCACAAGCATGTATTCACCTTGAAATACCCGCCAGATGCCATATAGTGTTTTTCTAATTTTTTTTCTTTCCTTTTTTCGTTCTTGAAGAAAATCCAAAAGGATTGAACCAATTCAAGCAACATGTTCCCAAGTTGCTTAACATCCTAAGACTTTTTAGCACAAACCGTGTGTAGATATGCTATAAATTGTTTGGAGTTTCAATCCAAATTATAGTTACCTTTGTGGTAGGATTAATAATTAGTTGCAGCACATTCCTTATGATTCTTGCAAGAGAGATGTTTTAAACCATTAGATGATGACATGTTTTAAACCATTAGACAATGAAAGTCTATTTGTCCAATAGTCTCTATACTACGACCAAAATTTGAAATTGTTTATGTATAGGAATGAAATGGTATGACTAGGTATGTTGTATCTTTTCATCTTTATTAACATGTATAATATTTTTGTAATTCATCACCTAAGTATACTAAGATATATAATATTTTGTATAATATTTATTCTTTCTAATTGACATCTTCACTCAACATTAATGACATGGGCAATATGTCATTTAATTACATATAATCATGTTTTACAAAATATAAACTGTAATATTGACACGACTTAAAATTCATAAAAAAATACCAAAAAATTAAATTTTATACTAAAAATATAAAATCATATTTTGTATAAATTTTTACAAGTATAATATTGTTAAAAAATATACAAATTATATGTCAAAATATAAATCATGAAATACTAAAGCCAGCTACAAAAAATTACCCTAAAATGGATTCCATACATGTTTACACGGGTCCCAAAAAAATTCCTGACGCGAACCTGATACGTGCTGACAAGCTTCTGCGAGGCGCTACTGATGAGCGCTTCCTGCGTGCCTCTGTCGCCTTTTATCTGTTTTTTTTTTACTTTTGCTAGACCGGTCTGGGCAGTGCGACCCGCACGGATTGTGCAACTTTGGACGTCAGTATACGGCCAGGCTGCAGAAAGCAGGCACAAACTTCTCCAAGCCATAAACTTTCAAGTGGGATTTGAGAAAATAGCATGTTGACCAAAGATATTTGCAAAAATAGCAGGTTGACCAAATCATTTGCAACAATAGCAGGAGGACCGTTTAGGCGACGGGAAAATACTGAAACACCCCTGATGCTTTAGAACTTCATCATTTAACTTCATTTCACCGTTCTTCTGCATTCTTTCATTCTTCATGGATTGAACATCCCATTTCCACGGTGTGTACATGAAGTTTGATTTCATGACCGACGAACAAACAACTAGTTTGATTTCGTAAGTAATAATTAAAAATGTAAAATACATCCCGACCGACGAACAAACAAAATCCCGACGTCTCAAACTGGCAATTGGATGTTTCAAGATGGCCGAAGACTTATTAAGGTTCTACAGACAAATAAGGAATGAAGTCGGCATCTGTTGGATGAATAAATGACAAATTAGTCGACGTTTCGTCGAAAGTTTAATCGATGTTTAGTCGATGTTTTGTCAAAAGTTTACTCGACTTCTTCGTCGACGTTTCATCGACGTTTTAATCGATGATTCATTTGCCTTTTCATCGACATTTTTAAACCTCGATAAACATATTACATCTTATTGTGAATCACATCTTATTGTTACCTTAAATTTATGTAAATTTAACTGTAAATTAGCCTATGACAATTAAATTGGTAGGTAAGATCGTACAAACAGTTATTCAAACACTCCTCTCACCATTTATTTATGAATCCTATTTGATAAACCGAGGTGTGCTATTTTATTTGATATTGAAATAAAAGCAAATAATATAAGTCCATTAACATCTACTGGTAGAAAAAAATAAGGTTTTCTACTGTTTTGATTTGTGTGTTTTATAATACAATGAGTCAGAGAAAAGGACAAAAAAACCAACAAGAGTCATAATATTTTGGAACTTTCCTTCATATAGAGCTTCATGCACTTTGTTAAACACTTTATAGTTTTTGAATACAAGCACAAATTAAGAGGCTTTAGCACAATTTCTCATTATTTTCATATGTTTTGTTTGTAATTTTTTACATTTCTATCACATATTTCTCGATGGTGTACAGAATATCATGTTCCAAATGAATGGATTTTAACACTGAAATATGTTGACAGAAAGTACTGAAATTTCAAATGAGTATGTGTTTTATTGATAAAACATAATATGGATAATAAATTTTAACTATTCATTACATCAAAGCACATAGTGTCATCATTTTTTGTCCCTACAAACTAATTGATTTGAGCAAGTTTGCCAGTTGTGTCCACGTTGTCCACAACGACTACAGTTCTTTTTAACTTTTTTCTCGCCAGTTGAAGGAATTCTTTTTTTCTTGAGCCTACCACTCTTGGCCCTTGGTTCTGGTGCTGGTAGTTGAATGGATAAAAGTTCTTCTTTCACAATCCAATCTTTAGGATCACCAACGGGCATAATAGGCTCTGCATAAGCGCCTATAATTGCATCGATGTGATAAACTGGCGAGCATAAGGTGTAATGGTCAATTTGACGGCGTCGAGCTGCAGCTAGTGCATGCACACATTGGAGTTGATCCATATCAAACACTCGACACGTGCATGTTTTTTCAAGCAAATCTACTATAGCTGCACGGTTTGCAATATCTCGTACACACCATCTATTCATATCGACCGGATCAACAACATAGGATTGTGCTTCTATCATTCTAGATCCGATTAAGTCTTCAATGTATGAGGTGGTCATTGTTTTGATTTCGCAAGCAGCTGTACACCTATCATGAAACCATCTTTGGAGCGTGTTACAGATGTAATCCACCAAGGAATGAATAGGTAATTCGAGGGTATCTTTCAACAGTGCATTCAGACATTTTGCAATGTTGGATGTCATTATTGTATAGCGTCTCCCACCAAAATGTGCCCTTGACCAACGTTCAACCCCCACTTCTCTTGAATACTCGCCTACTTGTGGATTTTGCAGTGAAATAATTCCAAATAACTCATTGAATTCAGCAATAGTGTAAGCCTTTGCAGCCTTAAAGTATAATGGGATCACGGCTTCTTGTTTGAATTTGGATTTGAGATTGTTGCTTAGATGATAAATACACGCTCCATGAAAGGAATTAGGGAAAACATTTGCAATACCTTTTGCATTGCTCTTATGTCGGTCAGATACAAATACCAACCCATCCATATCGCAGCCAATTGCAATCTTCAACCTTTCAAGAAACCACTCCTACGATGCGTCATTCTCAGAATCAACTATTCCCCAACCCATAGGATATACTTGGTTGTTACCATCCATGCTAGTTGCAACAAGTAACGAACCGAGATATTTTCCTTTCAAGAAGCAAGCATCAACGGCAATAAGTGGCCGCATGTGTCTTTGGAATTCAAGAATCGATACACCAAATGCGAAAAATAAATACTTGAAGCTCCTATATTCTTCTCGACATACTTCAATAACAGTTCTCAGGTTCAACTCATTCATCACATGTACATAAGATGGAAGTATCCGATACGAATCCTCAAAACTTCCTCTAACTTCCTCCAAAGCAACTTCCCTTACGCGCCACGCCTTGTTGTACGTTATGTTAACACCCAACTCTGACTGAATATCTGAAATAATTTCCTTCGGCCTATATGGCCGACGTACATCTGTATACTTACACTTGATCCACTAGCCAAGTACATTGCGGCTGGCCTGCTTATTATCACTTTGGACCAATGATGATTAGCATGTATGCTTGTTAGCATATTTTGTGATCTTCCAGGCTGAAGAATTCCCAACAGCAACTGCATTCAACATCCACTTGTAATTTTTGTCCTTACACCTCAGGTACCAGAACTGCCTATTAGCCCTAACAACCTTTCACTCGAAGAAATGCTTCACAGCTAACATGGACATTCTCATGAACAAATGCCGCCTAGTTTCAAACACATCATTCACTACAACATCTACCACTGCAGCTAATCTATCAGAAGACATACCACAATCCACATGTGATGACTGCGTCGTGGCAATGCAATGAATTTTTTCTGCAACCATCCTGTTTGTTTCCTTCTGCATTGTTCCCACGGGAACTCTGTGTTCATTCTAAAAGATCAACATTTTAGGAACATGATCCTCCTCCTCATCACTGGCCTGAGGATCTTCATTTGGTATGCTAAGGATGTTGTCATCAATCTGTCTTGTATGTATTACATCGTCCGTCCGTACCGGACAAACAGCGCTGAAACGATTTACTGGCGAGTTGCTGGCACCGAATTCATCTTCCGTAAGTCCACCATCTCAAACGGTGACACATAATGGTATCCTTGCGTCACACCGTTTAATAATCTCATTCAAAAAACATTGGACGTGGTGTTCATTTTTTATAGGTAAGACCGAGATATTTGATAGGTACTTTGGTAGGTATTCGATCACCAGTTTAGGTGTAATCTCCGAATCTAAATCCATTATGCCTAAGATTTGATTCATCATTTCCAAGAAGCTTGAGTCTTCCTTTAACAAAATGGTTTCAATCCTCTTATAGTTCACGAATCTATGTTCATTTGTGGCAGGGTCAACACTCCATTCTCCGCCGAAAAGCACATGAACAGCCCATTTATCATTGTGCGCCATTCCTTCACCTATGCCACGTGTAAATCAGTCAATATCCATATGAGTTTACGGCGCCAATAATGGAAATAACCCTTTAACAAAAAATCCCGTCGTCAATTTTAATCATCCAAGGGAATGACAAATCATATTAGAGTATCATTGAGGAGCGTACCTGATACTTAGAGATTGTCGGGAGGGAACTGTGTTTTCCTTTTACAAAGCGGAAGATCGGTTTGGTACCCTGGATGTCCGAAATGTGCGTGTGAATAGTATAGTTAGGTTGATTGGGTACAGAAGGTTTCCAAATGTTTTCTCACTCCATAGGCTCAATTTTTTTACTGGAGAATTATGAAAAATTCATTTCCCGCGCTTGCGGTGCGTTTGCCCCGTTCTGTGGACGAATAACTTGAAATTGTCGCTCCCTCGCATAAATGTCGACTAAAGTGTCAATTCAAACATCAACACAATGTCGACTAAATTCTCGAATAAAAGCTCGAATAAATGTCGACTAAATTCTCGAATAAAATCTCAATAAATGTCGACTAAAATTTCAATTCATATCTCGCCTAAATGTCGACTAAACTTTGGAAATAAAAACCGCCTAGTACAATCTACCTAGTATTTGCTCACCACCTTGGGACAAAAAATAATTTGCTATCCAAAATTTTATTGGCTCACATCGAAGAACAATGTATTCAACACTATCATTAATAAATAATTGTATGCGTGTACAATTACATGTAATGGATATTGTTGATGTTTTTTCGAATTACGAAGCAAAGAGAAAGTATTTACAAATTTACATACCATACATTGAAAGAAGTTACAACCTTACATGTTAGTCCTAAAGTATGTGCAACGAATGAAAATCTTTTCATCCTTCCTAGCTAAAGTATATGCAACGAATGATTCCTAGCTAAAGTATATGCAACTATTGGGCTATTTTTTGCTTCCCTTCTCAACCTTTACTTCCCTTGTTTCTTTTCTTCCCTTATGCCTTTTGCTCTCATTCCCTTGTTTATTTTCTTCCCTTCTACCTTTCTTCCCCTACTTTGGATGGAATTTATCCCCCTTAAGTAGCGTTCATCGGTGAAATGGTATTTAGCGGGAGCCCATGGATTATGCATTCTGCCCACTTCAGTACGTAAATACCACAGTCACCGCTCTTGCAAGCACGATGGAACACAAATTTATCAGATTTGTCAATCTATGTGATCGAACATTACGTAAACAAAAAAAAGAGATACTAGCCTCGGTTCTTAGTGCTCCTCAATGTGCTCGACCACAACTTCCCATGTGTCCCCAACTGGATGTTTTTTGTGATAGTATGAGTTAAACTCGCACGCCTTGATTATCTTAGGCATTGTTGTAGTGAAATATTCTAACTTCGCTACCACAACTGTGCCCTGCGGCGATGGGTTGTAAACTCGAAATTTCTGCTCATATATATCCATTTCACGAGCATCCAGTGGTTACCATCTACGTGACATGGGAATAACAAAAAGTCCAACTTCTTTAGGTCGTGTGCAAATGAATCATCACCAACGAACTGCTTCATCACAATGTCATCGACGTTTGCGTCCCTCTTGTCAGTATGTATCATCTTCAAGCCAGTCTAATACAAACAAGAATACGCATCTCATTAAATGAAAATATAAAATACGTATGGGTGGAATGGTGAACAAACTTACATCGAAGGTAGACTCCATAATGGATAAATCCTTACGGCCCATGTTAATGATCCGTTTGCATAGCATTGAGGTATACAAACCAATTTGCTGAAACAAAAAGAATTCAAGCTTAGGAGATAAGCATCACTAATAAATGTTTTAATTCAAGAAAGAAAAACGAGCCTTACTAGATCATTGAGCCAATATCCTTTGTCCACATAGTCTTTAGAAAGTCGGAGTTCAAAAAAATCCCTATTCGCGTCCACAAATAGAGTGTTAGTTTGTGCCTCATCCACTCCTTCATTGTGTTATCTTGTTCTTCCATTGGAAGCAAATTAGGCAGACTAAAACTTGCCTCCCCCCTCACTTTAGAGCTTTCTTGGTCCGTGGCGTCCGCTTCAAGGCCAAGAGTCGGGCCCAAATTTTGCCCCATCGCTTTCTCCACTAGGGATTTGGTACCTCTTTCCTTCATCGGCGGTGGTAGAGCACTCTCTGTAGGTACGGTGACTTTGGGTGAAGGAGTTCTGTTAAGTGAAATTGCAAGTGTACAATATCAACAAGTAATAAAGTGGTGAGTAGAATATCGTTCCCACGAGGATTGTTTAAAATTAACCAATTACTTACCAATATGATTAATTCAACAACAAGCTAGCCAATTAAATTGTTTTATGGTAAATTAAACTAAAGAAGAAAAAATTAATAACAATTGATAAAAGCAACAAATAAGATGTTAGAGATTTCGATTTCACTTAATCAATCCTAATTAACTCTCTTGACTTGTCATGCAATTAAATTAAATTCCAAATTATGATGGTGAAATTTCCCTAATGTAAATTAATAGCCGACATCGGTCTAATAACCCTATTTAGATTAAAATCAACTCACACTTGGTCTAGGTGAATTTAGATTTCTAAATGCATTAGGAACTATGGAAATTTCCGGATTCAATCTAAGTAGCCACGACTTAGTTTTACTACCGAAACCACATGAACAACCTAGATTATTACGGTCTAAATTGAATTCACGGTTTAATATCACATAAGCACATGCATGTTATCTCCACACGGTATCAAACAGCATCAAAAATCAATTAGGTGGTGATCAATTACCTAAAAGCATTAAGAACATGATATTAAACTCATAATTGAAATATAGGTCGCATGAACAAGTCTTAAGAATTAATTATTCATGATTAAGATCCATCTAATCTCTAACAAAAGAAATTAGAACATAATGAAATTTAGACTAACAACAAAAATAAAAGTAGACATAATTAAAATTAAAAATAAATTCTGAAAATTAAAATAACTATATTTAATAAATATAAAAGCATAAATTAGTTGGTACTTAAAAATAAAACATAACCAAAGATTTCATAACAAAACACAAGAAATTAAATTACTAAAATTACTAGACTAACTAAACTAAAACAAGAAAAGAGAACTAAATTTGATAACTAAACTAAACTAAAGAAACAATAAAAGGAATAAAAACCGAAGACTTGAAGTCAACACAAAAATTCTGCTGCTTTTGTTTCTTTGCCCGTAAGCTTCCAAACAGAAAAAGAGTTTCAGCTGCTCCAAAGTCCAGTTTGGCGGCTGCAAAAGCTAAACTTACTTACTAACAAAAACAAACAAGAAGAAAGACTGGAAATCCGAGAAATCCAGGAAGAAGAACAAGAAGCTGACAGACGTTCTGAGGAAAACCGAGAACACGGTTGAAGTTTTTGCAGAAAAACCGAGAATAGAAAATCAAGAAGAAAAACAGGAAGAAAAGCGGGAAAAGCAGGAAAAAGAAGAACAAACAACACGAAGCTATTTTGTTAAATGCCCGAAGTTGTTATCTAACTACTGCTACTAAATCTAAACTAACAGAAGAAAAGAAAGAAAACAGAATGGATGTGCTGCTACTCCTAAAGAAAGGAAAAACAAAGGAAAAGAAGGCTGGCTACTAGGGAATCTAAACTACAGCTAAAGAAAGCAAAAATAGAAGAAGAAGAAAAGATGTTTCCGGGCTCAATGGATGCTGCCTCCTTTTATAGAAGAACTCGGCTGCTTCTATTTCCAAATTGTAGCACATTCTTTTTTTTCCTTCTTGTCTTCAGCTTCTATGTCCTTGCTGTTGTCCTATTCCTTGTTGCCTACTTTGTAACCCAGCTCTATTTTGTTTCCTTGTTGCAGCACGGTTTCTGTTTCTAATTTGTAACCCAGCTTGTAGTCTTTTTCCAGCTGAAGAAGTCTTTTCCTATTGTTGTTTGGTTTCTTCTTTAGTTGTTCCCAAATTTGTTTGCAGCTCAGCTCACTTCTTCTTTCTCTCTATGTGCTGTTCAGCTTTCTGTTTCCTTTTTTCGGCTGTTGTCTTCAATTTTCAAATTGCAGTTGGTTTTGTTCCCTTTTTGTTCCTTTTCCAAACTCAACTACCCATTCTCTTTGTTTCCAAATTCAGCTTACTGCAGAATTTTTATTTTTTTTCTTTAGCCGCTTGGCTTTTGACAATAAGATGGCAAAACCATCAGTTAGTCATTTGATCCTAAAATTAGAAGAAAATTCAAGATTATGCTCAAAAGTTCTAAAAATATTTGGAAACTCGGAAATCATAAAATCAAAGGATAATTTGGCCAAAATATATAAAAACAAATTAAAACACAAGCCAATTTCTAACCAAAATTAATAAGAAAACCCTATATAAAATAGAGTTATCAAGTTCTGTGTTCAAGACTGAACTGATGGACAATCTCCAACTCATCCGACTCTTCCTTAGTCATTTGCTCAAGTTGCTCCCCCGCAACCGGCCCTAAGTTCTCTCCTGACATGTGCCGTTCATCGCCGACCAGCCCAGTCCCTTCTTGAAGGACTTTGTTGTCATCACCATGGGATGAACCCTCTTCGGTTGCAGCAATGACATGTGCCGCTGGAGTTTTATTTACTTCAAGGCTGTAGTTAGGGGAAGTACCTTGTAAAGGACTGAATTCAGGGGACGGTCGTCACATAGCCTTATGCGACATAAGGATGTGCACATATTCTTCCAACATATAAACCTTAGTGGTCATCATTTCGAGGTCATCTTTAAGGGTCTTGACTCTATCATCTGTCTCCGATTTTAGAAGCTTGAGCTCATCTTTACACATTGACAATTCTTCCTCGGTCTGAGTTTGTTATTCAAGTAGCTGATGGATGAATTCATTTGTTCACTCTGCTTCATCCTCAACCTCATGGCGGACTTTCTGTCGCTTTTCACGGTCAGAGACGTCTTCTTCTCTACTCCTCTTCCTATACGACACAAAAAAATCAGCTGAATCGGCATTCTCTCCCCCCAACTTTGCATTGTCCTCCTTTGCCTCCTCTGCCTCCTGTTCCCATTGCAAAAATTTTTCTCATTCTTCTGGAGTTGGCTTCATTCGAGTTATTTTCACCTTCTGCATGAAATCAAACAATAAAGTTCGATGCATTAAGAAAGTTATATTGCACGTCGAACTATACAAATCATGAACAGTGTGTGATGTCATACCTCACTGTCGTCTGTTTTTTTTTCCCACACTTGCTTCCTCTCTTGTTCTCTTCGTTGACAATTCACACCTTTCCATCTAAACATCCTCGGCTTGTCCCCAGAGGATTCGACACTTTGAACCATCTTCAAACGCTCAAGATGTGGCATTACCTCATATGCGAACACCTGAGAAAGTGGAAGGGAAAAAATTAGGATCAACGTATTTATATTACGTATGTACTTATAGAACTTAAAACACAAGTTAATGGTATCCTTACCCCAAATGCCATTGGGAATCCCCCAAGAGTGTATGTCCTATTTCCAGGGTGACTAGTTTGCTTCAAAGCATTAATCATGCTCTTTCTAGCACTATCTACGGTCACCCTGTAAGAGAGTTCACCCCACGGAATTTCATCAAAGCTCTTCCAATCACAGGCCAAATGAAGAAGCTTGTCTTCAATTCTAGTTCTCTTGGCCATGCCGTTGATTGATATGTAAAGAAGTAGTAGTGTCAGGCTCACGACATCAATGTCTGAATAACTTGAGTTTATCCGATCGTAGGCCTTTAACACTTCATCGTATGTCGCTTCCTCCGTTGAACCAAGGTGTTTAATGAACTTCGATATTGATGGATGATCATTTGGTGCGCGGTATTAGGCATATGCAGTATCAAAATTGCCCATCTTTAGGCCCCTGATGATGGCAAACTCCTTCTTGCCAAATTTCACCTTCTTACCCGTAACGTTGAAGTATATGCTATTATCCCGCTTGGATTTCTCGTCGAGTTTGAATTGCCTCAACAGTAGGGAATGTATGATCTGTTTGCACCAGAATGTATGCTCGTGGTCAAGAGCAATTTCAGCAAGACAACTCTCCCTTCGAAGTATTTCCTTTCGCGTCTTGGTCAATTTGGGCCGGATCATCTTTACATTGGCTTCATAATAGCAATACTTGGAAACCTGAGCGTTGAAAAACTCTCCCTGAACAACCATTTATCCCTTCAGATGTCCCTGCACATAACAATGTAAAATATGTAAAATATTTGCACACCCCTACTCTCACCTTTTACTCTGAAACATGTCAAATATATGCATTCAATGTTATTTGGCAAACTATAAATTTTACAACTGTTGGAAAACTTTTACAATTATATACTTGTTTGATTTGGAAAATTGGGACATATTAACTTTATGATTTGTGTCAACACTTAGCAAAAATAATTGTAAAAAGTTGGTATTGATAATCAATCTATTTGAAGGCCATTCATAAACTAAATACAAAACGACTTAAATAATGTATTATCTATGATTGATAAACATTATTTTTTTTGACAGCTAAGCTGACATCTTTATTTCATCAAATTTAATCATATTTTGTTTGATTGTTATATCTTTTAGTAGCTTAGATTTGTTGCATCACCGTTTCTAGTGTTGGTTTGTTTGTGTGATATTATTCATATAAGATCAAACAATGATGTGATAGTAACCAAATGAAAGTTTAGAAAAAATATCTCAGATTACAAAGCAAAGAGAGATAGTTTGAACTTGTATTTTAAGCATTTTGTCCAATTTTACCATGATTGAGGCTTTGTATCGATGCTTTGATCGACACTTGTTCGAGACATATTGGGAATACAGTCGACACATTTGTTCGAGACATATTGAGCATAGACTCGACACTTGTTCGAGACATATTGAACGATGAGTTGACACTTATGTTCCAGACATATTCGGCATACATTCGACACTTGTTCGAGAAATATTGAGCATAGAGACGACACTTGTTCGAGATATATTGGTCATACAGTCGACACTTGTTCTCGCCCAAATGTTAATCATTAACATGGTTCTCGAGTGTTTTGTCGACAGTTTTTGTGTTATTAAAGTTATAAAAAAACGATATTTCAACAGTATGAAAGGGTTTAAACGGGTGCAAAACCCTAACTACTATAACAGCTTCTAAACGAAATGCGCGGCAAATACACGAAAATGAGTAACCAAGCACTATGCGCACTTAGCACAAACATGAAGCAACATTTGAACTAACCTTCTTCTTGTTCTTAGTCGTCTTCTCTGATTTCATCCATTGCGCCAGCTACCGGACGTCCACCTCACCTACGTGCCATTTAAATTGCAATGCTTGAGTATGGTGTAAATGGTGGATGTAAATGCATTCTCAAGATGAGAGAGTGTCAATCGGTTGAAAAATATTACTTCCGTGTTCTTCGGCAGCTTAAGTGATGGTCAACGGGAGTAGGAGAACGAACAGTCGCAAGAATACGATCGGGCGCGGTTTTCAAATAATATTTTCCTAATTTTTTATCTCGATGAAACGTCGATTAAAATCTTGACTAAACATTGACTAAAGGTCGATTAAAGTCTCGAATAAGAGTCGACTAAAACGTTGATTGAACTCTCGACCAAGCGTTGATTAAACTCTCGAATAAACTCGTTTATTTGTCCAACAGATGCCGTCTTTATTCCTTATTTGTTTGTAGAACCTTAATAAGTCTTCGGCCATCTTGAAACATCCAATTGCCAATTTGAGACCAGTGGATTTTGTTTGTTCGTCGGTCGAATGTATTTTACATTTTTAATTATTACGAAATAACTACATAACCTATACAAGACATTCAAACTAGTTCTTTGATTTCATGTATGCATCGTGGAAATGAGATGTTCAATCCATGAAGAATGAAAGAATGCAGAAGAACGGTGAAATGAAGTTAAACGATGAAGTTCATAAGCATTAGTGGTTTTTCGGTATTTTCCTGTGGCCTAAATAGTCAACCTGTTATTGTTGCAAATGATTTGGTCAACCTGCTATATTTGCAAATGTCTTTGGTGGAGCTGCTATTTTCTCAAGTACGGCCAAAATAAGAATTAATTTTTTTTTTAATGAAGAAAACCCGTACCTATGGTCTTGGGAACCGAAAGTATAGAAGTTCATAATACCAAACCAATTCTGTAGCCGTCCAAAGCACAAAATCGGACACACGACTTGTGCGCCTTGACTGCGTATGGCCACGAACTCGTCTCAACTAGATCTTTTTAAATATAGGGTCAAATAGCAAAATAAAATATAAAATATAAAATATTTTAATCATGATTTATGTGTAATTCTGATATCACATATTATCCTAAACATAGCACAAGCTAAATAGATCAAACATATACACAATTAAAATATAAAAATAGAAGTGAAAAATCATATATTAGTCTTTTATCCATAATTGTATGTGGAAATAAGATTGATTATGATTAGATTCTTCTTCTCTATGACCCCCTATCTTCTATGACCCTCTCTATGACCCCCTGTCTTCTATAATCCCACCACAAGAAAAATTGCTTTTAGTGACTAAAATTTTAGTGACGACAATCAATTTGGTCACTAAATGGCCTCTTTGGTGACCACTGAGTGAGTCGTCACTATATCAAAGTCGTCATAATATATTTAGTGACCAAATGGATAATGTCGTTATCGAGTCGTCACTAAATGTGGTGGCGCCTAAAAAGACTAGGAAATGCACTATAATTAGTGACGACTTTAGTGATGACTTTAATGACGACTTTAGTAACGACATTTGATATCGTTACCAATGATAAGCACAAGATAGTTTGGTGACGAGGAATTGTCTTCACCAAATTGGTGCAGAATTATTGACGATTTAGTGACGAAAATTTGTCGTCACCGAATGTTAGAAAATTAGTGACGACATTTTGTTGTCACTATTCATAAATACTATATATATTTTATGAATTATAAGTGTAGCATAGTTTAGTGATGAGAAAATGTCGTCACTAAATACCAAAGTTGTAATGAATAAGGAATTTGTGAAAATAATAATTAAGAAATTGGGTTAAATTACGGTGAAAGAATGATTTGGTTCTTGGACTAAGCAATTTTATTAGGTGAAACATGTTGTTTTTTGTGTGATTTAATTTTTATTGATTATAGTATGGCATCCTGTTCTTTATAATTTTGCAAAAATAATTTTGATAAGTATGTTATGACACCTTAATATTTACAATTTTGCCCCCATAATTTTGACTTATTATATTAAGACATCTTATTACGTACAATTAGAAGTTGTAATGAATAAGAAAATGCCGAAAAATAATAATTTAAAAAATTGAGTTAAATTATTTGGTCCATTGGACTAAGCACTTTCACTAGGCCAAAAATGTCCTTTCTATTATCACCCTTATTTTTTATTAATTGTATTATGGCACTCTTTGCTTTAGAATTTTACCAACATAATTTTGATACTAATGTTAAGACACCTTGATATTTACAGTTTTGCCCCTATAATTTAGATGAATTCTATTAAGACATCTTATTAAGTACAAGTAGTAGTTAATTATAAGAAAATTGACTTTTAGTGACGGAATACTTAGTGACGAAAAAAAATATTGTTACAACCTTTTAATCCATATTTTTACACATATATAGTTTCAGTGTATAATATTATTAACTATGGAAGTATACAATATTTATTTCAGTGTATAACAAAACTGAATATTGTAAATTTTAAGAAGAATATATGTGTTAAACCAATTAAGAGTAGATAAAATGTTTTGGGTTAAATTAATTGGGCCACAACTTATATAATGATTGGACTTGTTTGGTTAAGGATAATGATTGGGCTATGTAATTTATTTATTGGGCCAAAGTTAACTTTTTAAATTTATAGTTCTTAACTTCTAATAATTGTACTAAGACACCATAATATATATGAATTTGACTACATTATTTAACGTTAAGAATAGAGTATTTGTTTAGATACACTATCACCTACTTATAATTGGATTTCTTTGGTTAAGAATAATGATTTGACTAAGCATATTCTTCTTTATGCCAAACTTAGCTTGCTCGTATTATGGTTCTGAATTTCTAATAATTGTACTAAAACACCCTAATATTTTGTTCTGTACATATACTTGTACTTCAATCACACAGTCTATTAGTATTACAATACATTATTAAGTAGTATAATGCAAGAAACGAATACAAGAAGAAGAAATTTTTATACTTAACTTTTTAAATTTATGGCTGTTAATTTTTAATAATTGCACTAAGACACCCTAATGTATATGAATTTGCTTACATTATTTTACTTCAAGCATAGAGTCTTTTTTTAAATACACTATCAATTAAGTATGATTGGATTTCTTTGGCTAAGAATAATGATTAGACTAAGCATATTCTTCCTTATGTCAAACTTAACTTACTTATATTATAAATCTTAATTTCTAAAAATTGTACCGGGACACCCAAATAGTTATAATCTTTTAATTAATATCTCTATATATAATTTTTTAGTGTATAATATTATTAAATATGGAGATATAAAATATTTATTTTGGCGTGTAATGAAATTAAATATTATAAATTTTAATAACAAGATATGTATTGGGCTATATAATTTGGGATAGATTAAATAAAATATTTTGGGCTAAATTGATTGGGCCACAATTTATATAATGATTGGACTTGTTTGGCTAAAAATAGTGATTGGGTTATGTATTGGGCCGAACTTAAGTTTTTAAATTTATGGCTCTTAATTTCTAATAATTACACTAAGACACCCTAATATATATGAATTTACGTACGTTATTTTACTTCAAGAATTGAGTCTTCTTTTAGATACACTATCAATTCCTTATGATTGTATTTCTTTGGCTAAGAATAATGATTGAACCAAGCATATTCTTCCTTATGCCAAACTTATCTTACTGATATTATTGCTCTTAATTTTTAATAATTATACTAGGACACCCTAATATTTTATTTGTTCATATAATTGTACTTTAATCACACATTCTTTTTGGTATTACAATACAATATTGATTATTAATAATTGGTTTCTTTGGTTAAGAATAACAATTGAACCAAATATATTCTTTATTGGGCTGAGATTCATTAGTTTATTTATGTTATGGTTCTTAATTTAAAATAATTATACTAGAATGCTTTGAAATTTATGAATTTGCACACATAAGTTTTGTTAGTATTAAAATACACTATCGATTAATGGTAATCAAAAGTTTTGACATTTAGTACGAACTATACTTTGAAAAAGTTTTGACATCAAAAGTTTTAATAAAAATTTTGTTAAAAAATTAGCTTTGACTTTTGAATCTTGACTTTTTTTTGGGACAAAATTTGTTTCGAAACTTAACTCTTTGTTTTTGGATAGAGAAAGTATATACATACATACATACATACATATGTGTATCTATCTATCTATCTATCTATATATATATATATATATATATATATTTAGGACTAAAATCTATAGTATAAGTAGTTAATACATATATATAGTAGTTATGTAGTTATAATAAAAGTAATTATTACAAAGCATAAGTAGTTTAGTGTATATATACACATACTTTTAATATACATAATTTCTTCAATCTCAACATAAAAATATAAATATTATTTTTTTCTCTAAATTATTTTAAAAAACAATTTCATTTTAGCCATTTAATAACTAATTAGCATTTCAAATTTTAAAATTTAAAAGGAAAAATTGAAAATCAAATTTTATTACATCAACATAGTATTGTAGAGAGAAAAATTGATTATTTCTTAAAAAAGTAATGTTTTTTTAATAATTAATAATTAAATAAAAAATTTGAATACTTAAAACACCAAAAGAGGGAAAACGAATTTGGATGAGAGGGAAAAGCCGGAGCGCTCCATTGTTTGAAAACATTCGTTTACCTTTTACAAACACTTAAACAAAATTTCATCTAAAACTCTGAAACCACCACCTCCCTCCTCCATCTCCCTCCATCACCATCACCCCATCACCACCCGCCTCTCTACCCGAAACCCACTTCCTACCAGAACCAATGTCTCATTTTCCCAATTTCAGTCCTTAGTGTGCGCTCCTCCTCCTCGGTAGCCACTTCGCCCGTAGCTCGTCTGATCATCAGCTCTTGTCGACTTAGCTTCACCTCGTCGTAGGAAGGTCGCCGTAGCTTCAGCTTCTTCGGGCCGTCCGAACGGCATCCTTCAGGTTTTCCTCGGTTGGATCTTGACGAAGGTCGTTCGTCCGCCGCCATAGGAGAATTCTTAGCCACCCATAGGCATCCTTCAGGTTGATTTTGTTCTAAGTTTTTGATTGTGAATGTTTGAAGTTTATCGGTATTTGTTTCGTTAAGTACATTTCGTTTAATGTTCAAATTTTTTTCTTCCTGATTTGACTGTTAGAGCGGTCTTGTGCGATTTAATTTGAGTGATTAAGATTCTCAGTAAACTTCTTTATGATATGATGTTCGTTTAGGAATTTTGTTAGTAAACTGCTCTTATCATTACCCCGTAAATCTTTACTTGGTGGTGTTGAATTTTTATTGGGAATTTTCAATTTTTTTCCTTTCTCCGCATTTGATATTTGTTTCAGCTGGCCCAAGGTTAAATTTCTTAGTGTTTGGCTTTAATTGAGATTCGGCCAGCATAAATGAATCCAGATTTTATGTAGGCATTCTTATTAGCGGCATCTACTTAATGTTGCAGCAACCATGGTTGTTCCTTTGCTTAGCAAGAAAATTGTGAAGAAGCATGTCAAGAAGTTTAAGAGGCCCCAAAGTGACCGAAAGATTTCAGTCAAGGTTCTTTTGTGCTCTATCTATTTTGTTCGGGAAATTATTATTCTTTTGGGATTTTTTTACCTTTGTTATTTGGTTGTATGTATGTATACTTCTGTAGTGTAGTATTAATTTGATGAAATAAAAAGCTTAGTCTCACATTTGTGATGCTCTAGAATCATTTTTGTTACATGAACTGTTATGATGGATCCCTTTCTCTTTCATTCCTCTCTTTCCCATGTAATCTATGCATTTATTATGTTTTGAGTGACTGGTGATAGTTGATCACAAAGTTACATGTTATCTTGGTTTTCACCCCTCTATTTGAATTTTACTTCGTCAGTGCAGTTTTGAATATTCTCTGGAGGATTGACACTTCTACTAAATGGAATATTGATTTTTCACATCATATATGTCAGTAAAACTGTTCTGCAGTTAATGGTACCACTATTTAGTTTTAAATATTTCGAGTTGATTGTTGTATAGCACATACCCAGGTTTTTTGCTTTCTGTCTAACTTGATTGCTTGACCCGCTGATACAAGATATATTTGATTCCTTGTAGAGTTCAAAGGATTTTTTGTCTTTCAATGAGTTCAACTGGCTGCTTCTTATTGCACAGGTGTTCCTCGGATATTCACTCAAAGGAAAAATATACTCCCCTCTTCTTCTACAATTTTTTCCGCCCAAACCTAACAAAATTCATCTTCTTCCTCTAATTGGACCATAAAATAATTGTTGAAATTCAGCAATCAGCACAACATAATCCTAAAAATTTTAGACTTGGAATGGCTGAAATGGAGTAGCCCACTTGCTCCTATTCCTAGAATCTTGAACTTTTCCACCATTGTTGCCTTCCACAAAACCATAATACCTCAGGACAAATGCCAAACCAAGAACCACCCATTCTAAGCAAAAGATGGCAATGGACAATCCTCCAATCATCTTGAGAATTATAGCAGCATCATCCTCTCTGACATAAGATTTCAGAGCCCCCAAGAAGTTGGAAGTAGTAGTGAAAATAAGCACAGAAATAGAGCCCTGAAAGATTGCAGTCAGCACAGTGGCCACCATGTGCAGAGCGTACCACTTGTTGGAACCTCCGAATACAGCACTGCAGCCAGAAACAGCTCTGGTGATAGTGAGAACATGGAGGAGAATGAGCAAGAAACCGGAGACCGAGAGGACTAAACGGAGGGAGAGAATGAGAAACACGCAACTAAAGGCTACATCCAAGAGAACGTAGTTGGTCAAAAGGAAGATTTTGTGGGTGTGATAGTGAGATTTGGCGACGTTGTTGCAATCTGAGCTGTTGATTGAGAAACCCATTTGGAAATGACGGTAAAATTTCTGTTTTTGCTTGCTGGGATGGATAAAATGAATAGAGGAAGAAGAGACCTAAAAAACAATTTAAATTTTTTGCTGACTAGGCATCCAGGGCTGTAAACGAGCTGAACATAAACGAACAAGTCTTGTTCGTTTATTGTTCGTTTATTTCTTAGACTGTTCGTGTTCGTTTATGTTCGTTTATATTTGTGAAATATGTGTTCGTGTTCGTTTATTAGTGTTCACGAACAGTTCACGAACACGTTCGCGAACACTTAAACGAACACGTTCGCGAACACTTAAACGAACACGTTCGCGAACACGTTCACGAACACGTTCGCGAACACGTATATATATTTTTATAAATATAATAATATTATTATTATTTTTAAAAAAAAATTTTGAGCAAATTAAAGCCAATCCAAATGGTTTAGCCTCATTGCATTGCATTTCTAGAGTTAGGGGGGAGGTTTCCTCAATTTATAGAGGCATTGGAAGCAAGCCAAACCATCCACTTCCGATGTGGGATTTCAGTTGGAACTTCCGATGTGGGATTTCAGTTGGAGAGTAAAAATAGAAAAAATAGCACATAGCAAGAATCGAACCCACATCCACCCACTTAACAACACAAAGCACTAACCACCATGCCACAACAAATCTTCTTACACATTATCAACAAACTATTTTATTATATATATTATATTATTATTATTATTTTAATATAAACGAACAATAAACGAGTTTTAAACGAACGTTAACCGAACTTGTTCATGAACACTAAACGAGCTTGTTCACGAACATAAATAAACGAACGTATACTTGTTCGTGTTCGTGTTCGTTTATTAAACGAACACTAAAATGTGTTCGTTTATTGTTCGTTTAGCTTAACAAACGAACATAAACGAACGTAACCGATCTTGTTCACGAACGGTTCACCGAACGTACTAGTTCGTTTACACCCCTATCCACGTGTACTCCACGTGGATGCCATATCATCAATTT
This sequence comes from Gynochthodes officinalis, assembly GCA_020080225.1. Lineage (NCBI taxonomy): Eukaryota > Viridiplantae > Streptophyta > Magnoliopsida > Gentianales > Rubiaceae > Gynochthodes > Gynochthodes officinalis. The sequence goes on from CM034620.1 coordinate 12,834,882, forward strand.
AACAGATTCTCTAACGGTGCACTAACAGAGGCCATAATTGTTACAAATTGAAAGGCCAGGTATTGTATTGTTAAAATTGAAAGGTCGGGCCATAATTGTTACAAAAGGCAAAGTTCAGGCTATTTTTGTATATTAGGCCTTATAATAATGATGAAGCTCTGTATATGCTGGTGATGCTACTATTTGTGCTTCTATCCTTGGGTGGTGAGTTCATTACATGATTACTATTGCATTTCAATAATTGGAAATGAAGAGCCAAAAAGTACGAAATTATAATTGGCTGAGAAAGCTTGTGTACGAGAATCAATGTCCACAAATATATTCATAGAAGGTGAGACATTTATGTATGAGAAAGTTATATTACTACTTGACTAGATCCCTTCCAATACCACAAGAGGTCATTAATGTATTAAGAGGTTAATCAGACAATTTCTTTAGTTTTTCATTTTTGGTGGTGCTATGCTTGAAATTTGATATTGTATCATAGTTGTTTAAGCTGGTGACTATTGTCACTTTTAGACTTTTATGCATGTCAGGTGTTTAGTGGTATGGTTTACATGATGTGCAACATTGTTTGTTGCTTGGGTATACAGTATGTAATTCAAGATTGCTGTTTTGCGGATTTTTGTGGTTTTGAGGCAAGTAATCTATTGTCTCGTAACTTTCTTAATTTTTTGAATTTAGTGCATGTTATTCTTTGAAATAGCAACAAAATTTGTTGCTGGAAACATTTACTAGTTTATTTATAGTTAGGTACTTATTCTTACATATCTACTTGTTATTGGAAATTTTTTCTCCTAATGTGGGCAAGGAAAAACTTGGGCTTATTAAGTTATAATTTTCTTTTATCATTTGTTTCTAACTGATATGATGGCCATGATGACACCAGTGTCTCATTAGTTTTTTTGAAGCTATGTGGAAATTACTCTAAAAATCTTCCTGGGTAGAGTCATAATTATGGCAAAATAAAATGATTGGCATGAAATTATCTTTTGATTCAAGTGAGCTACAGAAAATAGGCAATAGCATTAATCTAATGTGTATCTTAAATATTATTTAGACACAACAAAGATGAGGATCTCATGCATGTTATCACTGTGATGAAGTTAATCCATGTTCACTAAGTCAACTCACATATACGTTTATTGTGTTCCTACATCTTACCATTAGCAGATGTTATGTTAATCTCTTTTGAAAAGTTGTCATACTATTATTGGCCAGCATTGAGCATAGTTTTGAAAATATGTTAATGTTTCAATAGCTATCTTTGTATACTTATTTTTATTATGATTGGGTAACTTTTACTCTAAATGTGCATTGACACAACGCATGAACAGGTAGATGGAACTTACACGTACAATTTGGAAAGCTTGGCTGAAAAAGTTTGTACTATTGCTCAAGATAACGGTGAAGGACATAAAAAACACTGCTTGAGATCATCAAGCTTGGAGTGCCTCTCAGCCATGGTGATTGAATTATTTCTTTGTATTGTACAAATAATTCAAAACTCATTTGACATTCCTTTGTATTTCTTTTGCACATTTTTCTTCTGAAAATCTAGTATATGAATTTTGGGTGTCACTTTTGTACAACTCTTTTTTTTTTTTTTTGCGAAAGTGTTTTCTCTAAGCACAGTTGACATTTTTGGTCACAAGTTGCATTGGCCAACAAACTTTTGGTGACAAAAATTTTTCGTCACTAACCATTTGGTGACGACAAAAAATATCGTCACTAGTTCATCACGAAATTGAGTTGACCGAGGTACTTTTTAGTGACGACTTTTTTCTGTTACCAAAACCGTCATAACTGCCTGCTGACCGAAACAGTGCTTAGTGACCACTTTTTGTTGTCACCAAAGTCATCACCAAATTCGTTGACTTATAGCATTTAGTGACGACAATTTGTCGTCACAATGTCGTCATTAATTGGCGTTGACTAATCGACCTTTAGTGACCAGTTGGAACATTTGGTGCCGACAAAACAACCCCTTTAGTGACCAAAATTGCCGTTGCTAATTGGTGACCATTTCGTTTGCAGTCACTAAATTGACCTTTTAGTGACGACATTTTTCAAGTGGTCACTAAATATCTTTAGTATCGAAGCATTAATGACCAGGGGGTGACCACCCAATTTGTCATTACTAAAGTTTTTTAGTGATGACAATTGTACTTTCAGTGACCAAAACCAACTGGTCACTAAAGGTCATTTTTCTTGTAATTTTCCTTGTATGAATTGATTTTGATGAGTGTTTCTTTCGCTCGTAAACTTTATGAGTAGAAAGTATTTATGAAGATTAGAATTAGAGAAGAGAACCTATATTTATAGGTAAACCCCAACCCCTCATCAAGGGCCAGACCAACTACAACCCACACAAACCAGTTCTACATTAGACTAATTAAAAGTCTTTATATCTGACTTTTTTAAACCAAATCCAAAATAACATTAATTAATATAAATTCACATGTAGAAAAACCTTAGAGAGAGATGTTTTAAACTATTAGATGATGAAAGTCTATTTGTCCAATTTTCTCTATACTATGACCAAATTTTGAAATTGTTTATGTATAGGAATGAAATGGTATGACTAGGTATGATATATCTTTTCACCTTTATTAACTGTATAATATTTTTGTAATTCATCACCTAAGTATACTAAGATATATAATATTTTGTATGATATTTATTCCTTCTAATTGACATCTTCACTCAACATTTCAGTTCGTCACTATATATTCCATATTCAAATATTCTATATTATATAAAAATCGTATACCTTTCCATCTTTTCTAAAATGTATAGAATTTTGTGATTCATCATTAAGTGTTTATTCATTCTAATTGCCATTTTCACTCTATATTTCAATTCTTCACCATATATTCCATCTAGAAATATTCTATATTATATATAAATCTTGTTTAGAAAACTATAATATTTATTCTAATATAAAATAATAAACATATGACAACAAAAATGGATTCAGTTCAGATATGTAGAGTTTTGAAGTCATGCATCTTGTGTGGATACCCTATCTTGTCATTATTTGAACAACTACTTAGACGTTTAATATACTTCTACTTGTTTTTTTTCTTTGTCATCTCCCTTTCAAACTATTTTGTGTTGTTGCTTTTCTTCAGTTATGCAGTTAACTCATTTCCTATAAATACTAGTGCTTTATCGTTCCAAACCATCTCACCACCACTTCTCTCATATTCTTTTCTCAATCAGTTCCAAAGGTGGGAAAAGAAATGGAAGTCCTACTGCAATATCTTCTGGCAATTGTTCTCCTCCCTCTATCCATTTCTGCCATATTTTTCTTCAAGAAGCGCGGTTCCAACAGCCTGAATCTTCCACCTGGAACAATCGGATGGCCAATGCTGGGAGAAAATATATATTTTGCTTTGCAAGGCTCCCAGAAATTTGTAAGCGATCGAATGAAGAAGTACTCCCCAGAAGTGTTTCAAACGTCTTTGATGGGAGAACAAATGGCAATCTTTTGTGGTCCACAAGGGAACAAATTTCTCTTCACCAACGAGAACAAACTCCTCACCTCATGGTGGCCTCAATCGATGAAAAAAGCTTTGCTCTTTCCCGAATTTGTTGAAGATTCACTGAAGGAAGTATCAGCTCTAAAACGTAGTTTTATGCATGATATTCTCAAGCCTGAAGCTCTGAAGCAATACATCCCCGTGATGGATGCCTTGGCTCGTCAGCATATTGAACAGGAATGGACTCCTAACAAAGAAGTGAAAGTTTTCCCCCTTTCCAAAAAGTACACCTTCGACTTGGCCTGCAAATTGTTCATGAGCATTGAAGATCCTGCCCACATTAAAAAGTTGGCCGATCCCTTCCATCTCGTTACTAATGGGATGTTTTCTATTCCAATTGATTTGCCCGGGACTGCTTATAATGGTGCCATTAAAGGAGGAAAAATGGTGCGCGCAGAGCTTTTGAAAATCATCAGAGATCGAAGAAGGGAGCTTACACAGAACAAAGAAACAAAAGGGCGAGACCTCTTGTCACGAATGCTTCTTGTTACAGATGAAGATGGGCAGTTTATGAGTGAAATGGAGATCTCAAACAACATCATAGGTTTACTTGTGGCCAGCTACGAGACTACTAGTAGTGCAGTCACCTTCGTCTTGAAGCACCTTGCTGAGCTTCCTCACATTTATGATAAAGTCTTCGAAGGTACAAATTAGAAATTCATTGAACTTTATTTTTTTCTAAATTAGCACCTTTATAATTAAGATTATCACTACGCAAACATGCATTTCGATTGAGTTGGGATTATGGAGATGAGAATGACGAGTAGTTGCTCATTACAGAACAAATGGCGATTGCAAAGACCAAAGGTAAAGACGAACTGCTGACTTGGGAGGACATTGAGAAAATGAAATATTCTTGGAACGTAGCTCGTGAGTCATTGCGTGTAACACCGCCTGCTCAAGGAGCCTTTAGAGAAACAATAACTGATTTCACCTATGCAGGTTTCACAGTTCCAAAAGGATGGAAGGTATATTTGGCTGACACTACTAGATTTTTCTGATGAAGTATTCATAAATGTAAAAAAGACAATGTTTAGCATCTTATTCAATGAAAACTTTTGTAGACATTTTGGACTGACATTACTACATATTCTTGGTGAAGTATTCATAAATGCGAAAAAGACAATGTTTAACATCTCATTCTGGAAACATTTTGCAGACATTTTGGACCGTGCACACAACACACAAAAATCCCAAGTACTTTCCTGAGCCTGAAAAGTTCGATCCATCGAGATTTGAGGGAAGTGGACCAATGCCATACACATTTGTGCCCTTTGGTGGAGGACCTAGAATGTGCCCTGGTAAGGAATATGCTCGGCTGGAGGTGCTTGTTTTCATGTATAATGTGGTGAGAAGATTCAAGCTGGAAAAAACAATACCAAATGAGAAGATAGCATACCACGCATCTCCTAGCCCACTGAAAGGGCTTCCTGTTCGCCTCCAGCCTCACAGAAAATAATCTCCAAATTGATTCATGATCAGCTGATAAAGTTCTATATTTTTTATTATTCATTTAATATCTCCATTTCTGTTTTCATTTGTGCTAAACAATAAAAGGCATCGCCTTTACCACGCTTGTAATATCTTTCACGCAAGTTATTATATGCCAATTGTTAATTCATTCTCTGCTTAAATATTTTAAATGTCCTGTTGTCATTCAATCTAGTTATATATGCTTGTAATGTTCTTAATTGATTAACCACATAGGTATTGGAGTAGTTTGTTTTAATTTTCTAATTTAGAAAAAAATCACAATTACCATAAAGTACACAATACAATATATTCTATCCTCAAAAAACAAAAAAAAGTCCATTTTGAATGGGATACAACTTTTTTTTATTATTATTTATAAAATAAAACATACTTAATACAATATTTAATGTATACTTTTTTTATTCTTACCTTTTTAAGTACTGACCATTTATAAATATTATTAGTAAAAATAATAAAAAAATTTGCTTCAAAAGTGAACTATTATTTCGTCTAATAATTTGCTTCAAAATTAGACTATTATTTTGGGACAAGAAAAATTGAAATTGTTCTCTTTTTATATGACAAAGTGCAAAAACTAAATTCAGATGCTAAATTCTTTAGTTTGGGAATTTTGGTTACCACATATGGTGGTCAAGAAATATAAGAAGGTCAACACCAATTGTGACCACTTTTGGTTACCACATATAGTGGTCGAGAAATATAAGAAGGTCAACACCATTTGTGACCACTTAAAGTCGTCAGTAAATTGTGAACAAATAATAATAATTAGTGACGAAATATTGTTGTCACGTATTGTCATATAGACAATCATTAGTGACCACATTATTTTCTCACCAATTTGCCATTAAATTTATTATTTGGAATTAATTGTACACAAAGTATTGAACAATAGATAAAACTAATATATCTCTACAAAATATGACCGTTATATCATTTAAACGACAAAAGAGTTAGGACAATATCAACCTAATGATGTACAAAAAGAAAAGCACAAGCATCCAAAGTTAATGCACCAAAACAAAAACAACATTTCTTATCTTACAAAAGTACACAACTAAAGTTTCCAAGCTATCCATTTATCTAAGGCACCATATACAACCACTGTCTCCTTTTCCTCAAAATTCTTAGAGCTTTAGCTGCAGCAATCGATAGAAATTCAGTCCCCCAAGCTATCCATTTATCTAAGGCATCATCTACAGCCTCTTTTTCATTTGGAAGTCTAGAAATCTACAAAGTGAAAGATTTTCCTTAAACAACACAATGTTATGAGAAAGCCAAGTAATTCAATAAAGCCACTATATATGTGAGGAAGTTATCTAATTAAAATCCCATCAAAAGCATTCATCCTTTAGTTGTCAAAACTAGAGAATGGACTCTTTAGGAGAAAACAATACATACATGTGACAATAACACATTGACTACAAATAAAAAAAACAAAACATACGTTGCGAACAAGATTTAGTGCTTTCTGTCCAGACCTAGAAGAATCTCTTTTCTGCCACAAGCGATGTTCTTTCATTCCCTTTTTCTTAATCACCATTCCAGACTTCCTGTTAAAGAAGATAAAAATATATAAAACTTCAATTAATTATTGAAACAAGGCAAATGATGGCAGATATCAATATATGCATGACCTCCAACATGAGGCAGCATTCACATCTAAACTGAAAGGCAATAAGAAAGAAACAATTAACATTAAAGAACCACGGCATGATAAAAGTTAAACTAAGCAATGCAACCAATATTTTAACTTAAAATCTTCACCTACTTTTCATATTTGTATTATTTCAATCCATCAAAACAGTCCAGAAACAATTCAATTCAGTCCAATTCAGTCCAGAAAAAACAGAAAAAAACAGTCCAGAAACAGTTAAGAAAAAACCAAGAAAAAAACCAAAAATTCAGTCTTCATCTACGCCAATTCATTTCAGTCCATCAAAACAGTCCACAAAGAATTCAATTCAGTCCAATTTAGTCCAGAAAAAACAAAAAAAAAAATAGTCCAGAAAAGTCAAAGAAAAAACTAGGAAAAAAATAGGGAAAAAAAACCCCAAAAATCAATCCTCATCTAGGCCAATTCATTTCAGTCCAGAATAACAAGAAACAGTCCAGAAACAATTCAAGTTAGTCCAATTCAATCCAGCAAAAACCAAAAAACAAGTGGCATTGTCCTTTAGTCCAGAAAAGTGCATAAAAAATTAGAAAAAAAAACCCAAAAATTAGTCACATTATGCTTCAACCCATAAAAATTTAGAAAAAAAAAAACCCAAAAAAATTCTCCATCTAGGCCAATTCAATTCATATGCCAAAATAGATGAGGTAGGTTTTTGTGGTTGGAACACCATTCCCACATTCTTTAGAGCCACCGCATATGACATAGTTTCCAGAGATGGAGTGTGTCCAACCCTTAGGGGATCAACCACGGTTCAGACCACAGAAGTCCCAAAATTTTCTTTGGGACCTTTTGTCAAGCAGTTGTGTGTGTGCTCCCAATTCAGTAAACCAACACCCAAAGAGGCCGGGAATCCAAACAAAAACACAAACCCAATCTCATAACAGACCCAATCACAGGACAAACCCAATCAATTCAGCAAAACACAAACCCAATCATTCAAAAGTATTATCTAAAATTCGAATTATATTATTTTTGGTTTCTGAAAGAGTGAAAATACTCACGTTAAGCAGCCGGAGGAAATAAAGCCATTGAGAAACTGAATAACGAGATTGCGAGCCCATTTTTCTGTCCAGGAAAGTACTTGTGTTGGATTATCCATTTCAGCACAACACTTTCTGAACAGCTTTTGAACTTCCAGAAACTATAACAGTCTGAAAAACATGCATGATTGCAACAATTTAAGTAACGTTGCTTTCGCTCATTATAGTTAAAGAAGTTATGCTCATGCATATCTCAACTTAGCTCAAAAGAGTCGAGTTGCTGGACTATTTCTGATTTTTCTTACCTCATCCAATGCTCCATGATGATTATAAAAACATAAAGCCTAAGGTACAACTTTTGAGACAAATTTGTTGAGATATAAATGGGCAATTCAAAGTTGGAATTTGATAATGCTAGTTTTAGCATATCAGATTGACTAAGACTGATCACTCCTTACCTCATGACTCAAATTCTTAATGTAGAAGACAAGGAAACCAACGAAAACCCAGAGAAGCACTAGCATGAAATTATGGCATGTGAAAAAGCTTGATATCTGAAGAAAATGGTATAATGATCATCAGTTCAACATCAAATCACAAGATTCTTGGCATATTATCAATAAATAAGATGAGTGACCTACCTTACTAGAAATTGATTTGTGGTACTTTCCCGATTGAAAACAAATTGAACACTCACAATGGATGTTCCTTGTCTTCTTAGACGCACCACGAAATAACTTTAGTATTGTATAAGGTACTAAAAATAGGGCAAGTGTGGACAAAATGAAAATCGGAAACAATGCACTATTTTCTTCTGAGGCAGCCATTCTGCCTGCAAACTACATTGGTGAAAAGTATTCACTAAAATGAATAATTGAACAGGATACAAGTAGACAAGTAAATAGATGCTTTGCAAGAGTAAACTATTCCATCCAAAGTCAACAACATTAGTAACAGAGATCAGAAACACCTAGGAAGCTTTGCTATGTCAGCCATAATGTATATATCAAACTTGATAATCCCACTGAAAAATGACAAACAGGAGAGTGATTCCATTGGATGAAAATTGAATCACACTCTGAGAATCAATGGTAAACCTCTGAAAAATCCAAAACAAAAAATAAACTTGGCATATCAATCAAAACGGGAACCAATACAATGAAAAGCAAACAGAAATCAAGAACTGAAGAGAGGGTCGACCATATGGCATATAAACAACACCTGGTACTCCATGAATTTTTCAGCATGCTCTCTTTCCTCCTCACTAGATTGCTTGAAAAATCTTCACAAAAAGAAAGTGACAAGTCCGGTTAGTATTTAGAAAACCAATATTTGAAAGAAATTCACAAATTTCTGAAGTTTTTGCTATATTACTTGGCAAGACCCTTAAGAGCAACATTATCTCTGTCAAAGTAGGCATACATAGCATGGTAGACGTACGAGACATTGTACTCCATGCTGCAACAAAATAGAAACAAAAAAATCAATGAATTTATAAGAACAATGAAAATAAAGGATAAAAACAGAATTCTAATGAAAATCCAGCCTGGGGCTTCCTTGAGAACGAAAATCCACATCGAAAAAAATTTCAGAGTCAAAAAGCAAAAAAAAAAAAAAAATGATGTACCCACTTGATCTGTTCGTTGACAGCGGCTTCACACTCGTCAACATATTTCTGGCGAGCAAGAGAGTGTTGAGGAGCAGCAAGGACAAGCATAAGCTCCTTCTTCACCTCTTCAAAGGGCTCAAAAATGACTCCTGTAAGCGGCTTACTATTGGAGGCCTTCGTAGAACAGACTCCCCCATTCTTGTACCCAGTCCTCACTAGAAAGACCTTAAATAATGTCCCATTTGGAGTAGAAGCAGTTGAAAACAGGGGACTCAGATTCTCCCCTTTCAAGAGAGAAAGAGTAGGCGCAGCCTCGAGAATCATATCGTCAAACAGAAACCGAAAATGAAACTGAGAAATAGAGGAAGAGAATTCACCGGCAGAGATGGCCTGATTGATGAAGCAAGGGGAAAATCTGAAGTGCCCATTTCTGGGCTTGGCCTGAATGAATCAAAGATCTTTGTTCCCAAATCCACAAAGGAATAATGGAATACCAGATGTGTATACAAAGGCATCTGGAATTGAAAGACAATTTTAGATTTGGAGGAAGGAAGGATTGAAGGAAGGAAAGGAAGAAATGGATGGTGAAGAGGGTTTTGAATGAGCAGAGCTCAGTTGAAAATGGCAAAAGGAATTGAAATTTTGTTAAGTGTGGCAAAGGCAATAACGTTTTCAAACTATTGCAGGGCGGCTTTTATTTTTTACTCCCGCTTTTGCCTTTAAAATAATTTCATTTTCCCTCATTTTTTTAAAAAAAACATTCAAACGTTTTATTCAATTATTTATAATAAATTCTTTTAACCAATAATCAATCTTTCACTTTATAATACTATATTGGTTTAAAAAAAATTAAATTGAATTTTTAAAATTTTTAAATTTTAAAATATTAATTAGTAATTAAATAGTTAAAGTGAAATCATTTTAAAATAATTCATAGAAAAAACAATATTTAAATTTTCATGTTGAGATTAAAAAATTATGTATATTATATATTTTAGTTTATATAGATTATATATTATTTAGTTAGAAAATAAACAAATAAATGAATAAGGAACATGTGTGTGTCACTATGTGTACATAAAATTATGTGTATATATGCACTAAACTACTTATGTTATGTAATAATTGCTTTTATTATACCTATAGTATTTACTAACTACTATATATATGTATTAACTTCCAACTATATATATATAGATAGATACTCCCTCAGTCTTAAAAAAAAAAAATTCAGTTTCTAGACAAGTTTTTGTCCCAATAAAAAAAAAAGAGTCCAATTTTAAAAGTCAAAGATATATTTCAACAAAATTTTCAAAATGCCCTTAATGAGATAAAATATATTAAAATTGTGTCTTGATATAGAATACTCTTAATGAAAAAATTAGTGATATAAAATGAGATATACCGAAAAAGAGTCCAGTTTCAAAAGTCAAAGCTAATTTTTTAACAAAATTTCCAAAATACCCTTAATGAAATAGAATACATTAAAGGGCGTATTGATATACAATACCTTTAATGAGGAAATTAGTGATATAAAATTAGTTGTACCTCTATTTGGTTGGCCATAAATAAAAAGTTGTACATTAGTGAAACCAAACTCTTTTTTTTTTTTTGGACAAAGGGAGTATAAATGTATTTTACTACTTTTATTATACATTGTACGTCTAACTATATATGTACATGTATTAATCACTACTTATGTTACAATATTATATTAGTGACTGTAACTAGTTTGAAACTACATATTTTTTATTCCTAATTTTCTTATAAAGAAATATAGTTCGTAATAAATGTCAAAACTTTTGATTACCATTAATCGATAGTATATTTTAAAAATAACAAAAATTATGTGTGCAAATTTATAAATTTGAAGGTATTCTAGTATAATTATTTTAAATTAAGAACCATAACATAAATAAGCTAATAAATCTCAACCCAATAAAGAATATACTTAATTCAATTGTTATTCTTAACCAAAGAAACTAACTAGTACTAATCAATACTGTATTCTAATACTAAAAAGAATGTGCGATTAAAGTACAATTATATGGACAAATAAAATTTTAGGGTGTCTTATTATAATTATTAGAAATTAAGAGTAATAATATAAGTAAGCTAAGTTTGGCATATAAGGAAAAATATGTTTAGTCCAATCATTATTCTTAGCAAAAGAAATTCAATCATAATTATTGAGTGTATCTAAAAAAGACTCAATTCTTGAAATAAAATAATGTAGGCAAATTCATATATTAGGGTGTTTTAGTGTAATTATAAAAAATTAGGAGTTATAAATTTAAAAAGTTAAATTTGGCCCAATGGATAAATTACCTAATCTAATCATTATATAAGTTGCGGGCAATTAATGTGGGCCAAAATATTTTATTTTATCAAATCCCTACTTCTATAGCCCAACACATATATTGGTATTAAAATTTATAATTTCTAATTTCATCATAGACCAAAACAAATATTTTATATATCTATATTTAATAATATTATGCACTAAAACTTTATATATAAAGATAGGAATTAAAAGATTATAACTCCTAGTACAATTATTAGAAATTAAAAGCCTAATATAAGTAACCTAAGTTGGGTATAAGGAAGGATATGCTTAGTTCAATCATTATTCTTAATTAAAGAAATCCAATCATAATTAATTGATTGTGTATCTAAAAAGACTCTATGCTTCAAGTAAAATAATATATTCAAATTCATATATATTAGGGTGTTTTAGTGTAATTAAAAAAAATTAAGAGGCATAAATTTAAAAAGTTAAGTTTGGCCCAATGGATAAATTACATAATCCAATCATTATTTTTAGCCCAATAAGTCCAATCATTATATAAGTTATGGGCAATCAATGTGGGCCAAAATATTTTATTTCAACAAATCCCTACTTATATGGCCCAATACATATATTGTTATTAAAATTTATATTGTCTAATTTCATCACACACCAAAACAAATATTTTATATATCTATATTTAATAATATTATACACTAAAACTTTATATATAGAGATATGAATAAAAAGATTATAAGTATTTTTATTTTTGTTCCGAATATTTTCTTAATTAAAAATTCTTTTAAACTAGAAAATTCAATTTTATAATACACCAAAAAATCAAATTTATGTATTTGAATTAATGATATTTCACATATATTCAGATTTCCCACATCTTAGGATGACAAATCATGAGCTTTAAATTATGTAAGCAAATTCAGATATATTAGAGTGTATTTGTGCAATTATTAGAAATTAAGAGCCATAAATTAAAAAAGTTAAGTTTGGCCCAATGAATAAATTACATAACCCAATTATTATCTTTAGCCAAACAATTCTAATCATTATATAAGTGGTGGCAATCAAAGAAGGCTTTTTTTTTTTGTTAGTGTAAAATTATGTGGACAAATTCATAAATAGTATGTGTCTTAGTACAATTATTAAAAATTAAGAGTCATAATACAAATTAGCTAACTTTGGTCTAGTGAATAAATTGTTTAACCCAATCATAATTCTTGGTCAAAGAAGGCTATTAATCAATAGTGTATTTTAATGCTAAATGATTATGTGCTTTAAGTAAAATTATATAGCAAATGTATAAATATTAGGGTGTCAACATACAATTAATGAAAATTAAGTGTCATAATACAAGTTAGTTAAGTTCGACCCAATAAAAAAATTGTTTAGCCCAAACCTTATTTCTTATAATATGCCCAATTAATATAAAGTTAAGCCCAATCATACTAATTTGTTAGCCCAATCATCGGTCCATTTGTAAGCCCAATTAATTTGTAAGCCAAATCAACGCAAGCCCAATGATAGGTCCATTGTTAGCCCAATTATAGCCTTTTAGTGACTACAAAACATTGTCACTAAAAGTCATAAATTTAGTGACGATTTTTTTGGTCACCAAAACACATTTTGTAACTTTTTCGTGACAAATGGAATTGTCGTCACCAATATCGGTCATTAAATGTGGTAAACTTTTGGTTGTTTTTTTCACACTATAACAATTAGTGACTACTTTTTCTTTTTCGTCATTAAAAGATACCATTTAGTGACCACTTGGTGACCACTTTTTTGCGTGGTCAAGAATGAATACATTTGTGACCAACTTTTTGTGACTACATTTTTATTATTGCTAAAGGCTACTTTTGGTGATAAAAAATGTTGTTGTCACCGCTTTTTTGGTCACTAAAGACCAATTTTCTTATAGTGGATCAAACGAACATGTTCACGAACAATTAAACAAAATAATCACCATTGCCATTGGGGGAAATCGAACCCGAGTTTCTTGGGTAAGAGGGTTGATACTTACCACTATACCACAACAAAGTTGTTCGTATATAATGAACGAATAATATTATTATTTATTTATATAAATAATATAAACGAACATTAAACAAACTTGTTCATGAATACTAAACGAGTTTGTTCGTGAACAATAATGAACCAAACACGTTTGTTTATGTTCGTGCTCGTTTATTAAACAAATACTAAAATCTGTTCGTTTAGCTTAACAAATGAATATAAACGAATGTAACTGAGTTTGTTCACAAACTATTCAGCGAACGTACGAATTTGTTTACACCCCTATTTGTGGTCATATGAATGAGACAAGTGACTAGGGCTATAGATTGATTTTTAATTGGATTGCATTGTTTTATCTTTATGAGCTCATTATGTCTCCATCTTAAGTCCTTTTCTACTCTATTGTACCGCTACATTTATGACTGAATTTCAAAAATTAAGTTTGGACAAAGATTAAGTGTCATTTGCCTTATTATTGATTATTTTCTTCTATGATTTGTAGGTACTCATCATTATAAGGAGTATTTTTAATTTTCAATTTATGTTGAAACTCTCGACCACATCAAAAGAAAGCGTGCCCTCCTTCCCTATAGATGTCTCATATGTTTGCAATCCAGAGAAGTTATTTTGCCTTCTTTCTCTTTATATTTTCATCTTTCTTGTGATAGTGAGCATATTTTTCATACATTGGGGACAATGTATGATTTAGGTGTGGGGGGTGTTCTTGTTCTCTTAAAATTTCATAAAAAAAAAAGAAAGAAAAGTCCTTTCAAGCTTGCTTAATATTTTGAGTATTTTCTTTAGAATTTCTGACTCTTTTGGTACTTGTTTTGAATAACTTTGGATTAATATGCATTAGTAGTTTGAGTTAGAATGCATGAAAGAGACAAGTGAGATTAGCTGTTTGTTTTGAAAATTTTAAAACATCTCATTAATTTTAATGATCAAATTGAATGAGAATGTGCAATATTGATACGTTTAAACACTTGTTTGAGCATTTGAGCCTAAGAGCATTTTTCTTTTCTTACTTGCATTTTCTTTGTTGAGTGTTGTCGAACACAGTATGTTTATTTTAGAACTTGATCTGTTATGCATATTGAGATCATGTTGATGAATTCATGTTTAAAAATGATAAGAGCACCTATGTTAGCCAATTTAAACTCTCTAAAATGCCTACCCTCATTTCATATACCCCAAGATAGCCAATTTTGAGCCTTAACCTTTCTTAGTTGTAACACCTCATTATTTAGCCCTAAACCTTTTTGTCTTTGTTTACCGTTGTTGAACTAGTAGTCAATAATATGTGAGAATAAATTGCATGATGAACATTTTGTTGTATGCATGGAAAAAAAAGAGAAAAAAAAATGAAATGAAAAAATGTGAAAAAAAAATAGTGAAAATTATCCCTAGCGAATTTGAGGATTGGACAAGTGAAATGTTCTCAAGTGTATACAAAAGTCCAATTACGCTATGTAATTGAAAAAAAAAGGGATGAATATTACTTGAGATGAATAAAAGGTGGATTCAGTGTGCTACAAATGTGGCTTTAGTGAGTCATACATGGAAGTTCATATATATCTTGGTTTGTATAACCCAAAATTTCCCTTCTTTCTTCACCTTTTACCTAAACCCCGTTACAATCCTTGTAAAGACCATATGATTTTTGTATGCATTTATAGTTATTTAGTGGTGGAGATGTGATAGGTGAGCAAGGCTATGGTAATTACATTTGATTTGAGTGCTAAATGAAACTTCTAAACAATTGGAGTGTATAGAGTGAAACCTACAAGAGGGTATCAAATTTTGTTGCATTTGATTGCAATGAAATTGTTGAGATTGACGAGATGTGTATGTTTAGAAAAATCATGCTATGAATACTTGTTCCCTAGATTGTTATTCCAACTTGGATTCCTACTGTGTGATAGCTTTGAGTTATTTGTGGATGGGTTGAAAAAGGGGAAGGGTGAAGAAGAAGATAATGGGTATATTGATCTAGTGCATAGTTGAGGACAAGTATAGTTTAGGTGTGGGGGATTTGATATAATTTAAATTGTACATATTTTCTCCAATATTAGATTGATTACATGGTGAAATTGATTGATTTGGATATACTTTTGTTTTAACTACGGAAAGTGGAGAATTGGAGAAAAATGGGACAGAAAAGTAGAGTTTTATGAGAACTGCGGATAGAAGACTTCATTCTACTAAGCGTGGTTCATAAGACTTCATAAAACTTAACAAAAGACTTTCTTATGCGAAGCGTGGTCACAGCTTATCAATTGGAGAGTTGGATGAGTTTGATTTCAAAAAGAAAGTTGTTGAGAGTTGGTTATCAGGATGAAGATAGTTTTTGTCGCAAAATCAAAAAAATTAGGTTGTTCATATAATTAGAAATTTGTTTTAGATGGATTGTGCTATCCTTACTTTAGTTATGAATTCGAAGCTAAAGATTTTGTTATCCTATCCCTATTGTCTAAACCTTACCACTCCAAGTTCCTACCCTATTTAAGGAGCCGGAGCCTTCCATTTGTCTTTAAAAACAACAAAAGTAGAGAGTAGAGAGTAGAGTTAGGTTAGGTAGAAAATAAAGTAGTGTAACTATATTGTCCACCATGAGTGGCTAGAAAATTTCTTTCTGATTCAAGGATAAGTTGATTCAATTGCTATCATTGTAAATTTTTGAGTTTAATTTTTCTTTCTTGCTTCTAATTCGAGTACTTGTTGATTCTTGTTTTTCCTTTCTATGGATGAATTGTGTTGGTCAATTTGATATTTTGATTTAACGCTCTTCATTCTACTGATATCCATGAGTCTAGTGATTTTTATTGTCATGGATGAATGGACCAAGTAGCAACTAAATCGATTGTGTTATGCATAATTGATCTAGGAGAATTAACAAGTCAAAATTGTGCAATTGTAGCTATCTTGAATGATAAAAGAATAAATTAACAAAATAATGGAAATCGACTTGAGTAAAGCCTCTATTCGTTCACAAAAATGATCCAAGTGTCTATTAATTTAATATTGTGTCGACACATTAGGTATCATTATGTATCAAGAATGAAGAAATGCAGATATGGTTGAATGGTAAAATTTTTATTTGCCAAGCAGAAGAAGACACATGTTCAATTCTTGCTATCTGCCCAAACTAACCTAAACTAATTTATTTAATATGATAAGGTATTTGGTATAATCGGCTATCTCAATTATGCAATTTTGGTTTAACACTTTCACTATTTTCACCAATCTTAATGCTATAAAGTAATTTATTTAATACAATAAGGTATTTGGTATAATTGGCCATCTCAATTATGCAATCTTAGTTTAACACTTTAATTGTTTTCACCAATCTTAATACTATCATTAATTTGATATGTAATGCTATTGTGCCCAATTAATTAATGATGAGTTTTGGTTTGGGTGTTGGGTTTGGTCAATTATTTTACGAAAACAAAAAATTTATTATGACTATCCTAATAAATTTTGAGTTAAATATTTGAATTTGTAAAATAATTGTTTGTAACCTATGATCAGTAATGCAATTAAATGAAATTAACAATTGGATCAAAAGCTCGGTAAACTTGGTATTTTTCTCTACTTTTCTACTTAGTTATTCAATCTAATTATTTGTTATAATTAGTTAGAGTTTATTTTATTTCAACCCACCCCAATTTTATTTTAGTTTTAATTGTCTCAAAACTTAGAACTATACTTTCGGTTCCTTTGGGATTCGACCTGATTTGCTATTATTGCAATTTAATCTTATAATCAATAGAGTATCAGTTATTAATTTTGTGGGTTTCGACAAATCCATTAGAAAAAGAGAGATAGAATATGAGAGATTGTAGACATAGTTTAGAAGAAGAGAAGTTTGTCTTAGTTGTTGATATAGTTTGAGTTTTCAATTTTGCTTCACTCTTTCCAACTCATAATTTTGAGTCTTAAATAAATTCAACTTCTATATATTATTGATACAGTGTGGATTAAAATATAAAATGCAATACAAATAACACAATTAATAAAGTAATAGTTAACCTATATCCACACAATTAAGTGCAATTATACACTTGTTGTTGTAATGTGGAAGTAGAGTCGATCCATCGGGGATGTAGTTATTTTGTGGGTTATTTTTGGCCTAGAAGCCAATTTTATGTAGATAGGAATTATGATTTTGATAAATTAAAGTAAATCAAATTAAGTAAAATTAACAACAGAAAAATAGGGAAAAAGTTGAATTTATCAATTATAACTTGAATTTGGAACTAAGAATTGTTATTTAATCCCTAAGAAATTATTAAGGTTGTCTTCATTTCTCTCTAGTTGTATGATTTAGCTATGGAATTATGCATTTAAAGAGACAATTGTCTTTTTTCACTCTAGCTTTTATTCTTAGTCACTAAAATAGAATAATAGAGTTCTTATTAATGAGCCGTAATGACAATATCAAGCTTACCAATTCCCTTTACATATTTCTATGCTAGGTCTATTATAGTTCTAATAGCAATGGTCTAGGCTATTAGAAAAAGTGTCAAGAGATATCAAAGGATAAAAATTAACTCAAATGGGCTACAATAGTTGGGCACAACCAAGCCCAGATCTCTTTTGCATTCTTTGTTCTCAGTTATGTGCACTGGTACTAACTTTGGATAATGTTTTGAGGTTCTTTTTTAATAGTATTCGGCTTCTACTTATTCATAGAAGTTGTATTCTTCTCTTAACTTTCCAATGGTTTAAAACTCATTGAATTTCAACTTCTTTAACTCCTGATATGGTTATTTTCCTAAAATGTGTTAGCCATGCAAGGGTTGAGTCGAATTATTAATTTAACCTCAATTTTGTCCTAGATGCCAACTGATTTAGGAGAAACTCAAAACATCAACATTAAAGAGCATTCAAATTTATTTCCAAAACATCCAAGATCTCTTCATTTGGTCATGTAGAAGATGAGATACACTTTGTTCAAATCTAGCTCCTCGCTACCCATTTGCCTGCTCATGCACTATTTCCTTCAAAGTTGCACAACTTGCAACATTGATGGAGTTTTCTCATATTAAAATCTTTTTTGTAGCTTTCTTATGCCTCTATAATGTTCTTTTTATTTACAAAACACATAAAAACACAAGATTAATGCCTATTTATCTCAATAAATAATGTAAAACTTTCTTATTTTAGGGTTTATTTAAGGAGTGTTTTTGCACTCTTATCAACTATCTTGTTACTATCAATTTGGTAACAAAGAAAGAAAAAGAAAAAAAAGCCATATGGCGTGAAATTCCCTTGGATCTACCCAACTGAAAATTCTTCCCTTGGAGTTGGTATGTTCCTTGAAGATGGAATAGGTCCTCAACCCCTTGATAACCCGTATCAAGAAACCTTGGAATCAATTGAAGGATGGAATCCGAATTTCCTAGGGAACAAATCTAGGAAATCAAGAACAACAAACACACAAATTCCGAATTTGTGTAATTTGCAAGTAATTACAGAAACTAGAGAGCAATTCTCTCAAGCTTGTAATGTCAAGAACCAAATTTTCATTTCATCAAATCTGCCCTTCAAGATGGCCGTCGGCCACTATATGGACACAAGCTAGGGTTTACAAATTAGGGTTGCACAAGCTAGGGTTTCTTTTAGGGCCAAATGGGCTACATGACTCTTTGGGCTACATGACTCAATTTACCATATAATTAAAACTAAACCCAATGATCCTAAGTAGTTCTAAGGAAAATAGTAGTAAAGCCAAACCCATTAACAAGACCCAATTACACTTAGTACATTAATAAACATGGCCTTGTCAATCTTGGTCTTCTCCCCATCATTTTGGGCCGTTTGAATGAGTCCATTCAAGGCTTCCTTCATTTTCTTTGTTCTAGCCCTTGTCATCGGTCCATCAAGACCTTGAAGTGGATCGAAGCTTGTTCTCGAGACCTTGCTATTGTCATCATTCTTCGGGTTCGCGTGAACCCTTGGATAACTTGTTCCAAAAACTCACTACACAAGTTCTTCCCCTTGGATCAACCCAACTGAAATCTTTCCTTGGAGATGGTATGTTCCTTGAAGGTGGAATAGGTCCTCAACCCCTAGATAACCTGTACCTAGAAACCTTGGAATCAATTGATGGATGGAATCCGAATTTCCTAGGGAACAAATCTAGGAAATCAAGAACAACAAACACACAAATTCCGAATTTGTGTAATTTGCAAGTAATTACAGAAACTAGAGAGCAATTCTCTCAAGCTTGTAATGTCAAGAACCAAATTTTCATTTCATCAAATCTGCCCTCAAGAATGGCCGACGGCCACTATAAAGATACAAGCTAGGGTTCCTAATTAGG
The DNA here is from genome assembly GCA_020080225.1 of Gynochthodes officinalis. Classification (NCBI taxonomy): domain Eukaryota; kingdom Viridiplantae; phylum Streptophyta; class Magnoliopsida; order Gentianales; family Rubiaceae; genus Gynochthodes; species Gynochthodes officinalis. The sequence continues at coordinate 12,854,834 of CM034620.1, forward strand.
GTTGCTCAAGCTAGGGTTTCTTTAGGGCCAAATGGGCTACATAACTCTTTGGGCTACATGACTCAAATTACCATATAATTAAGACTAAGCCCAATGTTCCTAAGGGGTTCTAAGAAAAATAATAGTCAAGCCAAACCCATTATGGCCACAAATTGGAATTTGGCTCCAAAATTCTAATTAACAAGATCCAATTACACCTAGTAAATTAATAAATACGGTTTTATCAATCGTGGTGTTCTCCCCATCCTTTCGGGTTGTTTGGATGAGTCCATTCAAGGCTTCCTTCATTTTCTTTGTTCTAGCCCTTGTCATCATGCTTCGAGTTTGAAGTCTCTTCAATGCTTGTTGGATTCATATCACCATACATAACAAATCTGCAAACATGGAGGACAAAAGGGTAACAAAATGAAAAGTGCATAATGGCAAAAAAGGGTGGAGCTAAATGGAAAAGAAAAAGAGCAAATTTTAAATTTTCATCCAAAACGAGATTTCTTTGAAGAAAGTAAATTTACAATAGATCTACAAATTGTGAGCTAGCATCGACCATGTGGACTTGTTTTTAATTGTATACATTGTGGCAATTAACTAGCCTCGATGTGATAGTGAACACATTGGGTTCGATCAAAAACCAGAATGGCAATCTCAAGTTATACATAATGATTTTCTACATATGATCATCAATTACTTACATAGCTCCAATGTTATCAGACTCGGCCCGGTCATTGACTCGGTCGAGGTTTCGGGTCAATAGGTCAATGGTTCAACCAGTGGGTCAATGGTTCAACCGGTGGGTCAATTATACAATTAATAAAAAATAAAAATAATATTAAAATATAAAGAAAATATAAAATATTAACTTATAAGCAACCAAACAAATAATATTGTTATAATAACATAATAAAATCTAAAATCCACACTCATAAGTCATAAGAATTGATATAACAAAGTCATCCAAGTAAAATAATAAGAAAAACAATGAACAACATTCATCCTACTGGCCTAAATATAATAATAAAAGTTTCAACACAAACAAAAACAACACACATCCTACTTGCTCCTTCTACATATTCCATGCACCCCAATCTTGGCCAAAATCTGGAACTTCATATCTTCTACTATGAGCATTTGCTTCATTGCCAAATCCTGTGCCTTCCTCGTCTCTATTTTCATTCCCATTGTTATCATCTTCTTCATTATCAATTTCAAGCTCTTCCATGTTTAAGATATCTACAATATTTTCAATATATATGGCACATTACTTCAAGATAAAATAATATGAGCTAAATCATTTAAATTAAACAACTAAAGCAATTAAAATAAATTACTATCATCATTTTGGTTGTTTTGAATAGAACATGCTCCTAGCTCACGACGAAATGTCTCTACTTCATCACTTGTTAAAGATGAAGGCTCATCCTCTAATATCCACGCGGCATTAGAAATAAATTCTTCAAAATCAATGGGATCATAATTTCGACCTTTGAAAAATTCTGCAGAAAATTCTCATTCAAGTTACCAATGATATATTTTCAAAGAAAAAACAAGCTATAAAAAAAAGAAAAAGAAACAGAAAACTAGGGATAATTAATACCTCTGTTGCAACCTTAGATTATAATGGACATATACAAGATCATTGAGCCTTTGATGCTCCAATCTATTTCTTTTTTTAGAATGGATATGCTCAAATATACTCCAATTACGCTCACAACCCGAAGCACTACATGTTTGGCTTAAAATACGAATGGCCAACTTTTGGAGAGTTGGTGCATTACTTCCATAATTTAACCACCATTCATCTACAAATATATTATCCAAAAAAAGTTTAGTTTTTCTAAATCCCATATAATCACAACAATAAAAAAAAGAGGAAAATAAAATATAAAGAGATAAAAGAAATGAAGAGGTGGCATAGATATACCAGGACACATCACATTGCGATCACATATTGCAGATACTCGTCCAAAGTCTCCTTCAGCATTTCGATATATATTCATCTCACTTGTTAGCTTGCTTCGCAAAACTTCATTTCCATTAGAATACTTCTCAATAGCATCAATAACTCCAGAAACAGTATGACTTGAATCATCCTTGTAATGGTAACGAGGATTCAACCAATAACCAGCAGCGTGCAAATTTTTGTAAAGTTGAGAATCCCATCGAGCATCAAGGATTTGAATGTAAGGCTCCACTCTTTTCATATTCCTTTGAAACCTTCTTAACATCTCAGCTCGTGCTTGATGAATAGCCTCATACAAGTAGCCCATTGCAGGCCTATCATCACTATCAACAATGCGCAAAACACGAACAAGAGGCTCAGTCAACTGCACAATAGTTGCACATTCTTTCCAAAATTGCCGGTCCAACAAATTATCAACAAATTTTTTTGCCTTACTCTCCTTAGCATATGCTGAAAGTGTCCATTCTTTAGATGTCACCATAGCCCTCAAGGCATCCTTTTGGGCTAATAAGCTTTGCAATGCAATAAAGTTAGTGGCAAAGCGTGTAGGAGCAGGGCGAAGTATTTCACGCCCATTGGTATGTTTCCTCATCAAATGCAAAGCAAAACAGTGATTGTATACATACTTGGTGATATTTGAAGCTTGATTGACAACAAAACGAACCTCATCCAACTTCTCAATATCTTGTAGCATTAAATTGATGCAATGGGCTGCACAAGGAGACCAATATAGTGTGCGAAACTCTCTTTCCAATAGCCTACCCGCAACAACATAATTGACAGCATTATCAGTGACCATGTGCACTACATTTTCAGGACCAACAAAGTTTACAACTTCTCTAAATAACTTGTACAACATCTCTGCAGTCTTTGAAGCATCAGAAGCATCAACAGATTTCAAGAACACAGTTCCTTTTGGACAATAAACTAAAAAATTAATAAGAGTTCTCCTACACTGGTCTGACCAACCATCAGCCATGATAGTACAACCAGTCTTCTTCCATATAGCACGAAAGCCTTTAACAAAATTTCTAGCCTCCTCAACATTCTTTGTCAATAAAAAGCCACGAAGATCATGAAAATTTGGACCTTTATAACCAGGACCCATGCTAGCTATAGCATCTATAGCATGTTGATAATACAAAGAGTTCGCAGCATTGAAAGGTATTGATGCATCAATCATCCATTTTGATATAGTAAGATGACACTTCTCTATTGCTTGTTTGCTTTGCAAAACACTCTTGAGAGTAGGATGAGCTCCAGGAGTTGTTCTTGGCATGAAATAAGCCCCTATCCCTTTTGCTTTCTCCTTCCCTCTTTTGCTTTGACTTCCTCTAGTAGTAGCAGTGGTAGATATACCCTTTCCTTTAGAATGAGGAGGTGGCATAGATGTTGCTGGAATCTCTTCAACTTCATCATCATCATCATCTTCTGCCATATACATGCGCTCTTCACAATCTCTAAGCGCTGGAGTATAAGGATTATATTCTACTAACAGTTCTTGTGCCTTTCTCTTTTTTGTAGCATGTTCATCAATACTTTTTTGCATTTCATAACGAACATCAGGGGGTACCTTTTTACATGCCTCTGCTTGGCCCTTTACCCACGCTAAATGTTGTTTGAACCGATTAATTCCACCGCCTTTTATCTTTTTTCCACAATACAAACATATTATTGTCATTTTACTCTCTAAAATTGATTGAGTGCAATGTCCCCATCTTTGGATCGATTTTCCTCTAACGGCACTTATAGGAGGAGATGAAACAGGCGTAGAACCAGTCGTTGATGGTGTAGCAGAGGAAGACATTAATCTTCAGCCCAATTTAGTCCAGAAAATGATTACATATTCAGTTCCAATCACACAATGAACAAAAAAGACAAATAGAGAAATACTTTAGCCAATTTTAGTCCAGCAAAAAACCAAAAAAATACCCTTACAAATCAATCGACATCTAATTCAGTTCAATTCAATCCAGAAAAAACAAAAAAAATAGTCCCATTCTACTTTAGTTTTCAGCCAAAAAAATCAGGAAAAAAGGACTGAAAAATCAAGAAACAACACATATGCCAATTCGATTCAATCCAGCAACAACTTGCAAAAACAGTCCACAAACAACCAATATAAACGGATATGGAATTCAGGTTTTAGCCAAAAAAATAAAAAAAAAAGAGTGAAAAATCAGTCAACATCTATGCCAAATTGCCAATTCGATTCAATCCCGAAACAATAAAAAACAACCAGCAAAAACAGTCCACAAACAACCAATATAAAGTTATAAACGGATATGGAATTCAGGTTTTAGCCCAAAAAATCAAAAAAAAAGAGTGAAAAACAAGCATTATGTTTTTGCTTAATTTGTCCTTATGCAGAATAGGCAATTTGGAAATATAGATGCATAGATGTGAAAAAAAACTGCATGGCTGCATTATTTTCAGTGGTTTATCCGTGCTCAAGAGAATACATGGGTATGTGACAACATAAACTCGTCTTCTTGTTGTGACAACAACGCATTACCCAACTAAAGGGAAAAAAGTTTTCCAGTGACAATTATGACTAAACATACCTTTAACAAATCAAATGCTCGGGTTGTGACAACAACGCATATTATTACTATGAACGTATCTTGTTAACAAATCATCCATATTCATCCATATCATATCGTTTTCAGAATAATAAAATCTGTAAATATGCTCATTAGCACTAGCATTCTTGTCTAGTGACGTAACTTTAAAATCCCTGTTTGCAATACTAGTAAATAAATCTACCAATGGCAAAACCATAAAAACCAAAATAAACATGACTTGCATTATTGGGTTAACGTCCCATTTTACAAGTGTTCAAAAATATTAATATCAAGGGGAAAAAATAAGAGTGCAAAACCAACAAACCTGTTTGTTTTATGAAGGTGTCCCAAATACTAGGTCCACGGCCATCTTTATCAGGCATGCCTTCCACCTGGTATCTTTGAAGTTGCGATCCATAGATAAAACCCTTTGGAAAGCTCTTTCTGAGCCACCATTCTGGGCTCTTGAAAGGCCGGAGAAGGAAGGATTTGAGGTCCCAAGTCCCAATTGATTTTCAATTTTGAAGACTAGGGCTTGGGGCCTTCGGGCGATTGAAGATTGAAGAACAGAAGAAAGAGAAAAGCTGAAGAACCAAGTGCAAAAGAACGAAGAAGCAAAGCTGAAGATCGAAGAGCAGCGAACGGCAGAAGAACGAAGAAGAAACGAAGGCGAAGAAAAGCTGGGCTGCTGAAGAGAACGCCGAAGTGCAGAGAACGGTAGAAGAACGAAGAAGAAACGAATGCGGACTCCAAAAATTTGTGATAAAAAATAACACGGAACGACGCCGTTTTGACGTTTTGAGCAACCCGGACCGGAAGGCTTGACTCGGACCGGTCTGAGGTCCGGTTCACCGGTTGAACCGGCCGGTCCGAGCCGGGTTTAATAACACTGCCTGAAGGCTAGCAAAGACCTCCCAATACGACCAAGGTCCACAAGTCTAGAATTTACCAAGAATTGAATGAGACGTGATCCTATAAAACCACATGCACGGTTTGGTTAAGGCTAGCAAACTAGGCACAATTGTAGATATCTAACCCTCTAAACTATAATCAATCATACAAGGTGGTAATTGATAGGATAGAAGACGCCACAACTTGTTAGGATCAATGAACAAGTCGATAAGTTAAAGAGTGCCACAAGGTGAACCTTGATCAGCTCAAAATTAAGTTCAAGAACAAGAACTTAAGTATGAAGAAATCTCATGAATTTTATTAATCTCTCAACTATCTTAAAGTAGTAATAGCAGCCCTTCTTAGTCTTACAATTGGACTAGAATTAGTGGTTTGATGCCATAAGGATTTGGCAACTAAACAATTACTTAGACTAAAATTAGAATACACAAATTCTAACCCTAATATAATTTAATTTTGCCTAAATTTTAGTCATAGAGGTGCCTAAAATTATTAAAATACTATTAAAATTATGACCATTAAAATACTAAAATAATTAAAATAAATTTGGGGTTTTTGAGTTAGGGTCAGGTGAAACCCTAGACTCTATGAAACCCTAGAAAATCTTAATATAAATCCTAAAGTGTTTCAAGCCTTCTAATTTAAAATATTATTATTAAATTATATAGAAGACTTTGTTGGCCCATAAACACCAAGAAGTGATTATTTGAACACTTCTTGAACCCAAATCCAAACTCATAATGATGTGCCAAAAATGATGACCACCATGGACTTGGGTTTGCATCAACTTCATTTCAAGAGTTGCCAGAGTATCAAAAATCAATCAAAATAGACATTAATTTATGATTATGAAGAGGGTCAGAGAAGTGAGGAACTTCCCTTTTACTTGAAGAAAACAAGTCAAGTGGATAATGCTTGACAGGTTGACTTTCTATTTCTTGTGGTTGCTGTTGCCTCTTTGGTTCATGCTGGTTCTCTTGAATTATTAAATTCGACTTCTTGTTCATCCCAATCACCACTGTGTTGTTTTGTCCACAAGCCAAAAATGTTAATAATGCTGCTAGACGTAATAACAGTCTAGTAATGTAACAAATCCACCAAATTGTTGATATTTTTGTATTTGACAATATTTCCACCACTGCAACCGCAAAACAGGCGTGGGACATTTTAGTCAAATATATCAAGGTGTAAACAAGATCCAATAAAGTAATATGAATGTTGAAAAGAAAGTTTGAGTTATGCAATATGGAGAAGTCTGAAACCATTGATTCTTATTTTTCTCGATTGATTGAAATAAAAAAATTGAGATACAACTAAATGGATATGATCTTTTTGACTTCATTATTGTTGAATAAGTCTTGAATGCTTTGCCCATAAAATTTGATCACATTGTTATAGTGATGCATAGGATGAAAGATTTGTCATCCTTAACAGTTGATGAACTATAAGGGTCACTATTTGTTCATGGAAAAAAAGAAGAATTAATGGCAAGTTGAATGAATCACTTGAAAATGAACTAGCGAGAAAGGCATCGTAAGCCTTACATGTTCAAACTACTAAGCATAAAGGTAGTAAAATGGTGCTATTTCTAGTGGTCATGGCCAAAATTTTAGAGGTCGTGTACATGGTAGAGGTAACATTCATAATCGTAGTAGCGGTAACAATTCTTTCAACAATAAAGGGGTAATTTTAGTAATTCCAATAATAATTAACAAATGAGACCTAAATGCTTCAATTATAATAAATTAGGCCATGTTCAAAAGAACTAATGGAGTAATAAATTTGAAAATAAAGATGTTAGTGCCAATGTTGTTGAAAATTTTGATGAAAACATGAGACAAATTCATTTTCTGCTAATCTTGTAGGGCAATCCAAAAACAATACATGATATGTTGATTTTAGGTGTAGTAATCACATGATTGGAAAGAATGGATTAGTTGTTAATTTGAATGAATCTTTTAAATTCGTTGTTTGGTTTCTTAATAATCATTAAGTGCCTATATGTGGTCAAGGAGATATTCCTATTACTTTGAAAAATTATACTAAAAGTACTATCATTGATATGTTTTATATGCCGATTTACATTAAAATCTCTTGAGTCTAGGTCAGCTTGAAAAGAAGGATTATGATGTGCATTTTAGAAAACATGGTTTTACTATTACTTATGATCATTTGGATTTAATTATGAATGTGAACATGACTAATAGCAGATTATTCCTATTACTTTAAATTGTGTCAGTTCAACTTGTTTTAGCTTTGTTCAAGGAGATGATACTTGATTGTGGCACATGAGATTTGGACACTTTTATTTTAGTGATTTGCAATTTTTACAAAAAATAATGTTGTTTTGGTGTTGTCTTCTATTAATTTTCATCAAAGACAGTATGAATCTTATAGTTTGGGCAAGGAACCTAGTGACCCATTCCTAAAGGCACGGTTTGAAGGGCAAAACAAACGTTATTGCCTAGTTACTCTAATTTATGTATAGTAGATATTCCTTCTCTTAGAGGTAATAAGTATTTTATTTATTTCACTAATGATTTTAGCATAAAACTTGGGCTTATTTTTGAAAAATAAGTCTGATATTTGTGACACTTTTAAAATCTTTAAAGCAAGGTTGTTAAACTCGAGTTTTTATGTAAAATCGGTAGAGGGTCTACAAAATCGGATCGTAAAATCGTAAGAGTTTACAAATTTAATATAATAAATATATTATATATAATATATGTTAAATTTATAAATTACAAACCTGTTCAAACTTATAAAAAATACAAAAATTTCAAAAAAAAATTAAGGGAGAAAGAGCAACGAAAAAAAAGGGAAACAAAGCATAAGTCCTTAATCATCGAAGTTTAAACTAATGGCAATGAAGAGGACCGGTGAAAGGCGGAGTGAGGAGGAAGTTGATGATGCTTTTGGCGGGGGATGAGAACAGAAAATCCCTGAAGAAAACGAGGGCAATGAAGGAAGGAAGGAAGGAAATGGGAAGAATGAGAAGGAGAAGAGACTTCGGCCGGTCGGCAGAGAGGAGGGACTGGGGAGGCAGAGCTGCGGCGGAGATAAATTGAAGAAGACGGGAAAAAGCCCTAAGTAAAATGGAATTTAGAAGTTTAGTCAAAACGCTGTTTGTCTTGCATTTTTGTAGGAACGGATCGCCCAACGATTTTACGATTCTAAGTGTCAAACTCACGAGTTTACCCGATTTTACCCATTTTCGTTTTTACCTATAAACTGAATCGGACACTTGGTTTTGGATCGTAAAATCGTAAAAATGAATTAGTAAAATCGAGAGTTTAACAACATTTCTTTAAAGTATATGTTGAAAAATAATGTGCTTACTTTATCAAGATTTTAAGAACTGATATAGACACAGAGCATATAATATATGATGATTTTTTGGCATACCCTGGGATTAAATATTAGTTAATAGCAAGACACCCCTCAAGAGAATGGCATAGTATAAAAGAAAAATAGAACTATGAGGAATATGGAACAGTCAATGATAGTTACAAAGCATATGCTCAAGGGTTTCTAAGCAAAAACAGTTTCTTATGTTATTTATGTGTTAAATAGATGCCCTACTAAATTTAGTGGTAGAGAAACTCATCATGAGGTTTAGTTTGTTAAAAAGCCAAATATATCTTATTTTAGAGTATTTGGTTACTTGACTTATACATATGTTCCACATGCTTTCAGAACAAAATTTGACATCAATGTAGAGGTGTATTATACTATATTGAAATTAAAGCATGCAAGTTGTTTAATCTAATGACTCAAAAGACCGTCATTAGTAGGGTTGTTAATTTTGATGAGTAAGGTGCTTGAAACTAGTCAGAAAATGAGTCAAATTCAACATTTAGACATTTAGTCATCCTTCACAACCTTCATATTTTGATGATAATGATAATAATGAAATTAATCATCCAAGAGTACAAGAACAACAACATGTTCCTATTGAGCCTACTCTTACTTAGTCTCACTGCCTACAGAGACAAAGGTGTCTACCAATATGTTTGTAAGATTATATTGTTGATGATCACTTTCAAAATTTATTTGACAAAAAATGTTATTAATTTTGCTTTTTCTGCAAATTGTGCCCTTGTTATCTTTGAAGATGTTGTTTGTGTGGATTGGTGGAAGAAAGCAATGGTTTGAAGCAATTTATACCACTGAAAATAATGATATTTAGATGCTCACAAATCTTCTAAGTGGTAAAAAAATCCATTAATGTCAAGTGGGTTTACAAGATAGAGTACAAGTTAGATGGAGAAGTAAATAAATTCAAGGCACGGTTGTTTACTAAAGGTTACAAATAAAAACCTGGGATTGCTTATTTTGAAATATTTGCACTGGTCGCTCAGCTTGATATTGTTTGTTTGACTATATCTTTAGCCACCCAAAATAGTTGGAAAATACATCAAATTGATGTGAAATCTACCTTTTTAAATAGAATACTTGAGGAAGAAGTGTGCATTGAGTAACCTATAGGAGAAATGTCAGGAAAATTACGTGTACCAGTTAAAAAGAACTTTTTATGGTTTGAAGTATGTTTCAAGAGCATGGTATACTCGTCTTGATTCTTTCTTTGCTAATGGTGGCTTCTAACATTGTCCTTTGATCACACTTTATATGTGAAGTTTTCTGCTCTTAGTCTGGTTATTATTTTATGCTTGTATGTCAGTGATCTTATATTTATAGGGAATAAATTGAAAATGTGCAAAATTTAGAGAAGCTATGATTCGACAATTTGAGATGATAGATATGGGTTTTATATCTTATTTCCTTGGTATTGCGGTCTCACAAATTGATCAATGCATTTTTATTTACCAAAAAAAATATGTTGGAGATATTTTGAAAAACTTCAAGATGGATGGTAATAACCAATTTTGACTCAAATTGAAGAACGGTTGCATTTGACCAAATATGGGATTGGAAATTTTGTGGATCCTACTTACTTTAAAAGCTTGATAAGGAGTTTGAGATATTTGACCATGAAGAGACCTAATATTAAATATAGTGTTGGTTTAATTAGTAGGCTTATGAAAAATCCACGTTAATCTCACTTGTAAGCAACCAAGAGAAATTTTAGGTACATCAGAGGTAGTTGAGGTGATGAAATTTTTTATTCAAAAAATGATCTTGTTGATTTTTTTGAATTCACTAGAAATGATTAGCTGGAAATATTATTGAGAGGAAAATTACTTTTTCTTATGCATTCTTCATCAGTTCTAGTAGTTTTTCTTAGAGTTCAATGAAACAACTAGTTATTGCATTATCTACAGTTGAGACAAAATACATTTTAGCAGCTAATAGTACTAATTAAGTATTGTTGCTTAGGAGATGCTTGATGTTCTTTAGAATAAACAAGATGGTGTAATTACAATTTTGTGTCATAGTACTTTATCTATAAAATTGACAAAGGATCCAGTGTTTTATAATTGAAGTAAGGATATTGGCATCAAGTTTCACTTCATTAGTTAATTGGTTCAAAGAAAAATAAATTGTAATTGATTATTGCATGACTAGAGATCAAGTGGCTGATATTTTTACAAATGCATTGAAAATAGATTCATTTATGAAGTTGAAAAAGATGTTTAGCAAGAGAAATTATGAAAATTTAGTTTAAATGAGACAATGTAGTATAATGAAACCAAATTTCCTATTGGGTTTATACTTTGGTAAGGCTAAGGCTGACAAAATAAATCCAATCCAAAAAGTCAACGTAATCAACCCACTATTTTTGACATATTGGGTTGGGTCATATGGGTCATGGATCAGATTGGTTATGAGTTAAATAACAATTTATAATTTTACAGATTTGATTGAATTAAACCCAATCTAACCCAACTTGGCTAGTGACGATAGTGGATGACAGTCCTACAGCGGCAAATGGTGGTTCGGGATTGCAAGTGACAGGCCGAATTGCTTCTTATTTTTTTAAAATTAATATTTTAAGTTGTTGGGTCAAATTCTATTTAATCCAACTCAAATATGACCCAACCAAAATCTGACTTGCAATTAGATAAATTGGATTAGGCCGTGACCTGTAAAATTATAATATAAATCCAATCCATTCATTTATCACCTCTAGGTTTTGGGCTTAGTTATTGTTTTCGATTGAAAATTGAATAAGTAAATCTTAATATATTTAAGTTTTACTGAATTTTATAAGTAGAACATATTGTCAACAATTTTTGGTGTAAGAAACAAAAAGAAAAAGCCTCCTTTGTATTTATAAAGCATGCCAAGTATGTTTGTTTGTGTGAAAGCTTTATAACCTTGATCAATTTTGTTGTTTTAATTTTTATGCTATTTTGTCATTTTCCTAACTTTTGACCATGTGTATCACTTGATCAAATTACCTTGTTTGTAGTTTGCAATCTTGTGACTTTATCTTGTTGTGGGCCACCAAAATTTTCTCCCTTGGTTTTATTTATTTTGGACTACAATCTCTTTGTTTGGATAAATGTATAAACTTATAAAGGGCCACAATGAAGAACTAAAGTCCGTTTGGTACTTTAAAATTAGAATTGAAATGAAATTATAATTATTTAAAATTTAATTTATTACATTAGATTTCAAAATTAATTGAATTCTTTTATTTGGCAAATCAATTAAATCAAAATGGAATTCATTTATAATTCCAAATTCTTTGTTCGGATATTAAAAAATTACATGTAAATTGAAATTTCAAATACAACTAATATTTACTAATTATTCATGTATAATAAATAATAAGATAAAAGCTGCTACATATCATATCATTCATTCAGCAAAAGGATTTTCAGATTTTAACGTCATAACAATCTAAAACTAACTTAACTATCCACTCAAATCACAAGAAAGTACATCTAAACCATTCATAACTTACATAGAAGTAAGAATCACAAAACATCACCAAAATTCTTATTTCAAAATATTAGAAAACGAATCACAAACTAATTTGACCAATAGCACAAGGGAGATAATGATTCTCTTTCATATATTAGAGAGATGAGTTCCATCATATAGGGTTCAATCGAAAAATGTCGAGTTGGCATCAAGTGGAACATCTGAAAGATCAAATAACAAGAAGCATCCCTGCCAGCCCTAGTTCACTGCTGCTTGCTGCTAAAGACTGACAAATGGAGTCATATATAGTCATGAAAATGACAGAGGCACAAATTCACCGGTAGTTGGCATCATTAAAGTAATATGGTATGTAGTTTCTATTTATCTTAGCATAAAGAACAATATGTAAAAGATGTCAAATTTTTAGTTGGAACATGACAATAACCCCTCCCTTGAGAAGTAGAAATATATGTAAAAGATGTTAACTTTTTAGTTGTAACATGACAATAGCCACCTCTCTTAGAAATGGAAATAAAACAGCCCAAAAGAAAGCTGAAACAACTCTTTGACCATTTCATTAGTTTTAATCACCATCGAAACATTAGAAAATGACAATACTTACCAATCCAATACATTGCCCAACCCAGGGACAGCGATGATCAATTTTTTGCACAGAGTTATTGCATATGGAACAATGTGAACATCGTGGAGGTCTGTACAGCATGCAAGTATCACAATATTTAACTGTCATCGTTATCCCATTCACAACCCAAGAAGGAACAAGTGCACAACTTATAACTGAACCTTTAACAGTGGATGAACAAGTTTCATTTGATTAGGAACATTTCAAACCTATGGGAATGAAGAAGCTGAAGCATGATAAACATCTAAAGATATCAGGCCTTCCGTCATGTCTATAGTCATTTCCTGCAAATCCAGAAGTACTATCCGAATAAATTTCAGCTGATTTATGAATTTGGTTATTAGTTAATAGTCCATCACCATGAATGAAGTTAGAGTCAACTGCAATCTCTAGTTTGTTTCGCTTTACATCTTCATTAGTAATGCGAACTCCACGGTTTCTCTTTTGGAGAATAACTCTTCTGGTGATACAGGGAGTACAGTTCGAACAGTACAAATCCTGAGTATTTTGTTTTTCAAGTATTCTTTCCAAATCTATTTTTGTTACTTCCAAACCAAATTCATTAATACGGTCAATATCTTCATCTTCATTTTCAATTTCATTTTTTCCCAAAGACTTATAGTTGTGCCATACTCTTCAGATAAAATTTCAGAATGCTGAAGACTTAGTATAGAATCTTTCTTGTTTCCATCCACCTGATGACCTAATATAGAATCAAAATTCTTCTGAACACTGACATCTCCTGTGCTGACATCTGAGATTCCATCTCCATGTTTTTTCTTGACATGTTCTTCTCCAAAATTTCACAATGCAATCCCTGCATTTACAAAACAAGTATGTTGAATCGTATGGTTTAAATTTGAACATATTACCGATAGAGGAAAAACATCTATACACTTAATAGATCAAAGACATTAGGTTGATCATAAATAGTAGGATGTTTTTAACAAAAACATTTAAGCTGGTATAGCTGATTTGCCCTGTAATATTCATTTCATAACAACATAGTCAGCAAGACAGAAGTGCACAAATTGATTTTAACTAAGTAAAAGAAAATTTCTTGACAAGCCATTTTGCTGTCATATTAAGTTCATAGAAAATTGAACATAGAAAGAAATAGAAAGAGACATGTTAGTAATTGGAAAAGGAAATTTTTATTTTTCACTTGTATAAGCCTGCTGAAGACTATAACTAACAGCTTCCACCCATCGTGATGGACAGAAAATAATCAATATAAATGTTTAGGAAGTAAACTCTAACGCAAAATGGGAGTATCAGTTTTGGGAAAACAAATAACAAATTCAAACTTTAGAATAGCCTTCAATGTAAGGAATCCTAAAAATTACTAGTACATCTTACTCATGATATTGGTAAAAGCAAGCAGATACCCTTGATGTTGGTTGTCCATCTATACTTAGTGTCAATTAGTTAATTAATTCAACAGACTACTCAAACTTCTAGTAACTACAACTATTTCAGTGTTCTCTATTATTCAAGTATAAATGACCTTCTAGATCAAAAGTGTAACATGATTCCTTTCGATTTAAAGTTTTGTAAATCATCGACTCATGTAAATGGCCCTTAGGATTCTGAACAAGATCACTAGAAATATATGCAGTCCATAGTTCCAGTAGCATATTTGACATTTCAAAATTCCTTCATTAAAAAAATAAAAATAAATAACAAAGAGACGTTATTGCGTAAGCCGTCCGATCAATTATTCATATAGAATGAAAAGCAAAGGTCAGTCAAAGCGATTTACTAAGACAACTGGGGCCCTTTTTTTTCTCCTGATAAATTGACATATCTAATAGACTCCTATATCCTTAAAAAAAATGAAGCTAAATGAACAACAGATTAGCAAACCTCAAGTTTAAAGTTAGATGAAGGTAAGACGCAGCCGCGAGCTGCAAAAACATCCCCATTTGATCTTGCACCCAATCTATATTCACGTTTAGGTGAACGTTCTGGAATAGTTGAAGAAAGCCAAAAAGATATGGACACACGAACAGGGAGACCCACATGCACGCAAACATAGTTAGGAGTAACTACCAAAGAGAGCTAAACAGAAGGGTCCCTCAAAAATTTGCCAGATCAATAGACTCTCTCTTGTTTGCATTATTCATCCCTAGTTGCAAAGGAACTACAGAGAAATCTATAAGCAGGAAATTCAACAAATTCTGGAAGCTACCAATACTATAAAGTTTGGTCAATAACATAATCATATCTGTATCTGCGAATGCTTCCAACATCCTTGTCAATAAAGAAGCTAACCCACAAAATACGTGAAGTAGATCTATTCAATCTAACAAAATCGATAAACAATAATGTAGAAAAGGCTCAAAACCAGCAACTGTAATAAGGCTAAAACTGTAATTTGAAAGAAATAAATATTAAAAAAACTTACCATCTTGAGTTACAAGGGGATAATATGAGGCGCTAAGATTTATAAACCAATCCCCATCGCCACCTTTCTTCAACAAAATTGAGGCTGCATGAAGGTGTTAGCAACCATGGTAAGGCCAAGGTAGGTGATCAAATTAGCCTTGGTAATCATCCTGACATGCCTGAATTTCGCAAAGATGCGATGACCCCTGACGAAGTTATGCAAGTCGAGATGCTCCTGGTGCGAGGACTCAGCAGGTGGACAACATACTGATTATTGGGGTGGTAAAGAGAGTGAAGAGTCCACTTGAGCATGTTGCCATCACCTGCAAACCGAGATATGAGGTAAGCAAAATGTAGCGATGGAGGCAAGGAGGAAACGGGGATTGCGCGGAGCTTGGAGTTGATGAAACTGGATGCAGAGGCGAAGTTGTGGTAGCAGTACAAAGGATCTGTGCTGTAGGGCAAATTTACCCATTTTTGTTTTAACCCAAAAATTAAATACATGACCCGATTGAAGATCCGCATTTTTTTAAAAATTGTTGAAAATTAGATTTGGAAAATTTGAGTGTTAGTAAAGAATTCAATTTATAGAAATAAATTTCTAATATTTGAACTTTTTGTTAAAACAAAGAAAAGAATTGGAATTGAGACCTTCAATTCCAATTCTAAATCTCCAATTTTATGATACCATACAGAGCCTAAGTATATTCTATTTTGGGGCTGATAGACTTGTAAGAATGAAGAGGGCAAGAGGGAATTTGCTGCTTTGGAAAGAAGGCGAAAGAAGTGATTTGTTCGGCAAATTTCGGAAGGCACTCAATATTCAATATCAGCTGGCTGATGTTATTGATTACAATCCTGCAAATAAGGGACACAATGAATGTTCTCTTTTGGTCTTCCGTCACTATTCCATATGTTTTTCCATCAAATTAGCCCTCATGCACTGCATGTGACTTTTTAACCAAGGGCAAAGTTGGAATTAAAAAAAAACAACTCACCCCCCTTTATCCCTTCCATCCAGACGAGCCCTAAACCTGCTGCCCCTAAATTCCCTCCATTTCCCATCGCAACCCCCTGCCCCCTCCCACCCAACAAGCCCTAAGCCGCAACTCACCTCAACAAATGGACTTGCATTTCCTTGTCAAACTGATTCTTTCATGTCCCTTTGCCATAACTCTTCAAAAAATGGGTGCTTTATCAAAGCTTTATCCTGAAATTATGTCATGATTTCTATAAGAAAATGTTTGATTGAATAAGACTGAAAAAAAAAAAACCACTAAGGATCCCATCTGAGAAACATTACTAATGAACAAACTAAAGGAGTAATCAATTAGTTTGAAAATTTTCTTCAAGAGTTTTAAAATTATCCTTCATGCAAGAAATTTGTAAAAGCACTATGACTAAATATTCAAACATCTGAATAGCTACCACAATTGCTAATTCAAGATTACTCACCTTATTTCCAAGTGACAAGGAAAGCCACTTGTCAATCTGACCATGTTTTCCAGACAGGTCGCTTCTACGATATAAGTATGGGAGTAAGCTCGGAAACTTTTTAGCAAGCATGTACATTAGCTTCTTCCTTACAGTCCATTTTGCCCACGTTCTACGTCTCTCTTTCTTAGTCATACTAGGTTCATATGGATTAACCATTGAACCAACCAGGATGGCACCTACAAAGTAATGATAGATTGCTCAGTAATTCAGAGCTGAGAATGGAGCAAATATATTCAATTCACGTCTCATCTTAGTATTATGACAATATTACATTGACATGGCCATCCCAATTCCCAAGTATTCCGTCAAACTTGAATTTATTCAGTCAGTAAGCTAATAATGGACATAAAGACTTGGCGATCAGCACCACAAACAACCCTAGAATGCTAAATACTTTCTCTCAAAATAATAGGGTAACAAATAAAATTGGGTAATCTAATACAAAATTTGCATACTGAATACTCCCAATTTGCAAGGAAGTTGGAAGATCTACAATTTCACACACAGTGAAATAATGTAATTTAGCTAAAATAGCACAAAGTTTAGTTAAAACAAATATTGGGCATTAGTAGAGTTGCTAAACTGCACTTCTCAAAATTCAATCAATAGTTGATTCAAGGAATGTAGTTAATCTACGTGGTGATTTGGAAACAACTTGACAGCAGGACAACACTCTTCCCAATCCCACTAGGTGGTCGGCTGCCACGTGAGAGCGGTAGATCTACAATTTCAGTGTGCTCAAGGTGGTGGCATTATAGTGAGGATGTGCCCAGGGTTTAGGGCTCGGCGGGAATGACGGGGATGCGATGCACGAGGGTTTAGGGCTCGGCGGGAGTGACGGGGATGCGATGCACGAGGGTTTAGGGCTCAACGTGCACGACTGGGCGGCAAGGAACGACAGGATAAAGAGAGGTGGAGGTGAGTTGCAGTTTAGGCCTTGGCAGGTTTAGGGCTCGGCGGGAACGACGCGGCGGCATGGGGGATGATGGGAGCGTGGGGTGAGTTTAGGGTGCAGCTAGTTTGGGGGGGGGGGAGGGGGGCAACGGGAGAGAGGAGAGGGGGAGGGGAGGGGGATGATGATGGGATAGAGGCGCTGATATGCAATTTAGGGTCCAAGCTAGGGAAACCACGGAGGCTTACTGGGGATAAAAGGAGGTGGGTTTTTTTTTTCAATTCCAACTTTGACCATGGTTAAAAAGTCATGTACAGTGCACGAGGGCTCATTTGATGGAAAATAGACAAAATAGTGACGGAGGACCAAAAGTGTACATTCATGAAATGTGAGGGACCATTTTTCCTTGTTTTAAAAGTGAGGGACTAAAAAGCTCTTTGGTCAATATGTGAGGGATCATTTTGGTAGTTATCTTTTTATTTTTTATCTAGACATTGTTTAGGGCTTATTTGGACAGTCTTTAACAACGCTTTCCAAGATATTTTCAGTTTCTAATACATTTTTTATCTCATAACCATTATTGCGAAAAATGTCAAAATACTATCCATACAGGCCCTTAACTGCTTATCTTCTGTTGTGGGCTAGAAAATGTACTACTATAAATTTACAGCTAAAAATAAAGAATGAAAGAACAAAAAAAGAATCAAATCTTTGACAACTCATCAATCATCAGCACTAATCATCAATGTCAATCTCCCAATTGTGCATAAATATTCTTCATGGCAGAACTATGTCTATATACATTATGTTTTGAATGGTCAATCATTTGGGCATAAAGGCAGTGTACATTCTAAATAACTAGTCATCCTAATAAACTATCAATTTATGGAATTCAATTCAACAATGAAGATGCAGTTTTTTTTACTTTAACCGTTAGTTGTATTTACTCTCCAAAAAATTGGCATTTACAATTTTGTCAAATGGCAATGACCTCCTTAGTACTCCATATGAGCCTAATGCACAAAATAAACTTTTTGTCGTGCTTTCTACTGTTCTATATTTTTACTCAAAAGTCCTAGTGTTAGCCATCATCTATCACCATTTATAGTAGATAATGTAACCCTCTTGTTTATAAAAATGTTACCTTCTCCACTATAGCTCATGTACCATGGCTCTCTCCTTCATAGAAATTGGCTTGCCCTTTTTTGTTAGCATCTTGAAATTCTATCCAGTCAGACATGGTCAGGTCCAATACCAATTTCTCATTCCTCCACTCATTATGGAATAGCTAGAGATTTCTAGACTTCCATAACATCCAGAGGATATAAACCATCAGTTGAGCTCTATCATGCCAATTACTACCCTTTGTCCTCATGCATATTTTCCTCCACCAATCCGTGAAAGTCTGCTCTTGTGAATTCAAATTCTCCCGCTGCACCGGGCCACTTTTCCATTCTAGCCTTACTCTTCTACGGTGGAGTAAGACATGTTCCAAAATTTCATTTTGCTCACCACACGTATGGCATGTGGGATCCTCTTAAATGCCTCGCTTGATAAGTTGATACTTTGTGGTTAAAATGCCATTCCAACATTTCCAAAGAAAATGTTTAAGTTTCTTTTTGATGCCCAACTTCCATGTGTTCCTCCAAATGCCTCAACAATGAACATGCAATTGGCGTGTGGATTCTATGACGATCAATCACAAGTTTTACTAATGTCCCATGATAATATGATTTTCTCCAACTATCTTTCATATAATCATGTTTCTTGTATAAGTAATTCATGGAGAATAAGTCATTTTTTAGGGATCAATGAATGGGATACTAAAGTCTCCTAGACATGATCATAGCCACAAAGGAAAAAAAAATTTCAACATTCACAATTTTATACTGAAAAAAGCAACCTGATGAATAGAATTTCCTGTGTAGGTTTTATTACCAAAAAAAAAGGTTGAATATTTGTGAGACTTTCAAAGAGAGAACAGAGAGGGAGAGAGAGGGGGGGGGGGGGGGTGGGGTGAAAAAATGACTGGCGGAAGTAAAAAAAAAACTAAACATTTGCACTGGGTAAATTTTTTTAAAAAAATCAAACATTTTTAAGCCTAGGGAAGGGGGCCCTTTCCGACCATGGCTTGATATTGTGGTAGAAGTTTTGGAAATGTTGATATTTTAGTGTATGCCTTCTCAAAGAAAGTACTCTTTTCATTAAAAAACAAATTATTTTTTATTTGATACAACTTTTTAAGAGTTACAAAGTACAATATATTTAATACACAATTAAATATAAAATTTTATATTTTTATCCTTATTTTTAAATTTAAATTATGTATTATCAATATTAGTAAGGGTGATACAAAAATTTCATATTAAAAGTGTTTTCTTTTCTTGTAACAAAGAAACTTTTTAAAACTTTACTCAATTTTTGGGGATGAATAAGGGAGTATTAAACCATTCAAACAAATACTGAATTTTTCTCTCTCTTCGTGAGTAGAGTGCCGTTTTCTCTCGATGAGAATTTTAGTCTCCTTAGGGAGCTCTTTGTTGACTTCATTGATTTCATAACAAGGAATCAGATTTGAGTTTTCTTCGTTGGTCATCCCGATCTCTTCTGCTTGATGGCTGCTTGATCTCTTCTGAAATTTTCTGTTCTTTTTTTGCTTGTTGGCTGCTTGCTAAAGCTGTTGATCCCAGGCTTTGGCACCATTTATATTGTTTCTTTGGAAAACTTCTAAAAAATAAAATTGCTAAAATCCTTTGGTTAGACACGATTTTTCCAACACTCATAACGTCTCATCACATGTTCAAGCTCTTGCTTCAGAGCTAATTTTCCAATATTGCCTTTGAAGACTTGCACTCCACTTGTTTGTGCTAATGCCCCAACAACTCATGGCAGAGGATTTGGTAGATAGGTTTCGGCAGTGTCAATTATCAAGGGAGGAGGAGCTGGGAGTTGATATACAAGAGCAACATGTGGTCCTAAGCAAGGAAATGTGTGAAAGAAGTTTAGTAGGGAAAATATATGGAGAAAAAAGAGTCAACTATACGGCCTTAAAGCTCACATTGACAAAAATATGGCTGACAAAAAGTTCTTTTTCTGTAATAGAGTTAGGATCCAATCTTTTCCAATTTGTGTTTAACAACCAAGAAGATAGAAGTAGGGTGCTAAAACGTAAGCTATGGTCCTTCGAGCAGCAATATCTGATACTAAAAGATTGGTCCCCAAAAATGAACATCAAAACAGAAGATTTCAACAAAGTAGATATGTGGGTGCAAATATGGAATATCCCAACTCATTGGTTATCAAGGGAGACAGGGATGAAGCTGGGGAAATTGTTCCCAAAGGTGTGGGAAGTGGTGATACCAAGCACGGGTAGTAAACATGGCAAATGTATCAAATTGTACATTATAGTCAACTTGGATCAACCATTAGAGAGAGGTACAGAGCTTAAGCTCAAATACTAGAATTGCTGGGTTATTTTTCAGTATGAGAAACTACTGAATTTTTGTTTTATTGTGGAAGAATTGGTCATGTGAAAAGATCATGTTGGATACGAAAAAATGATTATAGGGCAAATAAATTGAATAAGGGTCAATTTGGAGATTGGCTCAGGGTAGAAAGCGACCAAGCGAGTCGACAAGATTGGTGGAGAAAAGGAAGTAAATTCAAGAAGACTAACAGAAAATTCACTCTCGTGACGTGATAAACCCTGCATCTGAGCAAGTTAGTGAGAAAGCAGATCTGCGAAAATTAAAGGGTGAAAACCACCAATTGGCAGAAGGGGTCCATCGACCTAATTCAATAGTAGATCAAAACAAGAAGACTACTGGTATGGACTTAGAAGAAATTGGAATGTGCGCCAAGAGGATTATATTTTTCCTAGTTCTTGGGAATTGGACTGTGATAATGCAGGCATATGTCCATACTAAGTAAACCAATGGAACTGGACCAAGGACTGGCATCTACAGGCAACAAGGTACAAGAGGTAGTTTAGCATCTTGTTAACGTCCCAATTATCAATGAAAGTGCACCAAGTCATCTGGAAGCTTCCATTCACATCCTTTGAGTATGAAGCATCTGAAAAGGAGGGTAAACTGAAAAACGTCCAGCCAAGGAAATGGCATAGAACTGTTGTTACAAAAGGACATCATAAAACCACAACCCAAAGCTCTGTCCAACAGCAGCATAGTGTGGGTGAAAACGGAAATGGATACTTCGAGCTGAAGAGGACTCTTAGGAAGGGTTGACGGACATGAAAGGCAATAAGAAACGAATGAGCCAAGGTGTTAAGTTTAGAGATTTGGAGGCAGAGGAAGCCAACCTCAAATGGCCCCAAAGGAATCAATGAAAGCTTGTGGTGAAATTGTAGAGATTACGGAGGGCCCTCTAAAATTTCCCAACTCAAGGAAACTATAAAAATCCACCTCTCGGATATAATGTTTGTATGTGAGACTACAAACAAGAAACCATTTATTCAAACAGTTTGTAAAAATCTACGGAACCGAAACAAATGGTAAAATGTGGATTCAAGGGGAAAAAGTGGTGGCCTTCTAGTAATCTGGAATGATAAAATTAATGTGAGTCAAATGTAATCTACTGATTTCTGCTTTGAATTACAAGTTCAAAAAGAATGCGAACAAGAGAAAGTCTGGGCAATCTTTGTCTATGCAAGCACTAACCCGAAACTCAGAAGCCAACAGTGGGAATATCTCCAGCAAGCTAAGAGGAAATAGGGTGATGTCTGGTTTATGGGTGGAGACTTTAATGATCTGATTGGCAATAAGGAGAAGAGAAAGGGTCAGCTACGATCAGAGGCTAGCTTCACCATTTTTAAGAGTTTTATTCAGAACATGGGAATGGAAGATCTAGGCTTCTCTACCAGAAAACTTATGTGGGCAAATAATAGAGAGCAAGAAGGGTTTGTGGAAGAACGGATTGACAGATTTTTAGGCTATCAGCTTGGTTGCTCAAATATCCTAATGTAGCAGTCTAATACATTGAAAAGAAATCTTCCGATCATTCTCTATTGTTATTAACTATGAACCCGGAGTTTAAAAGGTCGATGAAGCGATTCTATTTTGATAGAAATGGATTCAGCAAGAGGGAGTAGTATAAGTGATTGAGAAGGCATGGAAAATGACACGGTTTGGAACCCCAATGTATCAAGTGAGTGGTCAAATTCGAAACTGTCGAGAAGCACTGTTGAAATAGAATAGAAATGTGCAAACTAACTCAGCCAGAAAGATAAATGAGCTAAAAGAGCAAATGAAGCAGCTAAGCCAGGAAAGGGGAGCAAGGGATTGGAACAAGTGAAAGGTTTTGAATAGGGAGTTGCATATAGCATGCAGAGAGAAAAAGTTGTATTAGCATAAAAAATCCCGTATCCAATGGTTTAAATAGAGTGATAAAAACACAAGATTTTTTCATGCATATACTGTCCAACGAAGAAAGTTAAATACGATTCGGAGGCTAGTTAAGAAAATAGGGGAAATATGTGAAAACAAAGAGGATATCAAGAAGGAAATATCGGACTTCTATTTCAATCTATTTACTACTTCCTCTCCCCAGAACGGACAGCAATGCTTGCGAGGAATTCCATGCACAATCACAAGTGAAATGAATCAAAGACTGACTGACCTATGGAAGACACTAAGATCCGAAATGCCTTATTTGAAATGCACTCTCAAAAGGCCCCAGGACCGGATGGTATGACCCTTATTTTCTTCCAATAGTACTGGAATATTATTCAAAAACATATAAGTTTTGCTGTTAAAATTTCTTTTGTGCATACAAAAATGCTTAAAAGTGTCAACCATACACTTATTACCCTCATTCCTAAAATCCCAAATCCAAATTTCTCACTTTTGGCCAATCAATTTATGCAATATGGTTTACAAAATCATTTCTAAGATTTTGGCTGAAAGATTGAAAAATTGTCTCCATTGTTGTATACATGAAAGTCAGGCTGTATTCATTTCAGGTAGGCAAATAACTGACAATGTAGTCCTTGCGCATGAGTGCATAGACTATATTAATAGTCTTAAAATAAAGGGTAAATTACATCTACTACCCCTGTGGTTTGTAGAAACTACCAATTGAATCTTGAAATTTGGAGAAACTACCAATGCACCCCTTAAAGGAGCTAAATGTTATGAATTTAAGAGGCTAAATGTTATGAATTTAGTTGATTAATTGGGCTAAATGTTATGAATTTATCAAATTTAAGGAGGTGTTGGTAATATTTTAAATATGGGGTGTGATTGGTAGTTTTTACAAACCACAGGGGTAGTAGATATAATTTACCCTAAAATAAAAAATGGGGATTTATGGCATTAAAATTAGATATGGCTATACCATTGTCATCATTCCCATCATGTCTTGCACAGTCTCGTCATTCCCATCATGTATTCCCTCACCTTCAGCATTGTGTTCATCAATGGTTTAATGAACAGTAACCAACGCATCAACCGGTTCCTGTTCCTTTTCTAGATCTTGTAGAGATAGGGTCAGTTCATGTTTTCCCACATTTTCTTCGACCTTTTTCTCATCCTGGCTGTTATTCTCATTTTTCCTCATTTCTTTTTCTTCAACATTGTCATTCTGCTCACTAGTCTCCTAATTTCTATCCTCTTCTTATAGCTCACCACCTATACCATTGTCATCATCAGCCTTATTATCATCATCATCGGCATCAGAAGGTGTTTCATCCTCACTACCTTTTTCTTCATCTGACATGGTTTCTTCAACTTCACTATCAGCTTCACATGCCCTTTTCTAGGCTAGGAGTTGCTCGATGGTAGCAATTAGCTAATTGACATTGTTATCCAATTCGGCCACAACCACATTACTTTGTATGTAGCTCTCTAATTCGGCTACTCGAGCATCGCTTTGTTCGAGTTTCTCTTTTGTTTCTTTCAATTCCCTGAGAATCTTTTCCTGCTGTTCAAACATACGAAGCATAAAGCCTTTTCTTTTCTCCCGTCTCTCTTCCCTACTTAATCTTGGCTTCTTTACAAGGTCTGCATCATCTTCTTCTCTGACTCTCTTCCTGTGAAACATTTCAAAAACAGTGCATTCCGAAAATCTTTGAATAGCATGTTATTCTTCTCCGTTGAAATCATCCTCTTTCATGCTTTCCCTTGCTTCTTTCCACTGTAAAAATTTTGTTCTTTCTTCTGGAGTTGGTGTTATTGGTGTCACTTTTACTTTCTACAATATATGAAACAGTAACTCACATGGGTTGGTGGAGATGATGGAAAAAATAAACATTAAACACACATACTGGTCCTAGTGCTCAAGACAAGCTCGATTACATGCTCGAAACCACAGACTTTACATACTCTATGTACATAGTGCTTGACATAGAATCGACTAAATGCTTGATAATGACAAAGCTAACAGACAGTTTGGAATTAGTGCTCGACAAATGCTCAACCTTATCTTGAGCAACACAGTTAACAGACTTCCTGGAACTTGTGCACATAGATGCTCGACTAAGTGTTCCACAAAAACACTCCTTGGACCTAGTGATCAAAATGTGCTTGACTAAGTGTTCGACACATGCTCGGAATAAAAAGGATAGTCTGTTAATTAATAGACAATTCATACCTCCTCGCTGACTGTTCTTTTGTCCCACACCTGCTTTTTCTCTTGGTTAGCGCAGTGTGTCTTCAATCATTTCCATCTGAACATCCTGGCCTTGCATCTGGAGATTTCGACCTTATGCACCAATGATAAACTCTCCAGATGTGGCATTAACTCATATGCGAACACTTGAGACTCATAAAAAGAAAAAAAGTATAATGAATCATTGGGTTGCTTGCACAAATAAAATTGAAAGTTAACACGCATTTGAAATCCTTACCCCCAAGGCAACGAGAAATTCACCAATAGTGTAGGTCTCATTTTCTGGGTCCTTGGACTGCTTCAAGGCATTGATCATAGCCTTCCTATCATTATCCACCATGGCCCTGTAAGATAATTCACCTCTAAGGCATTTAATCAAACTGCCTCCAATTAGAAGCCAAGTGAATTACCTTGTCGTTTATTCGATTTCTCTTTTGTGCCCTATTGATAGATCTGTACAGTAGCAACAATGTCAAGGACACAACCTCATCGTATGAAAAACTTGTGTCTATTTGGTTGTAAGCCTTGAACACTGCATTGTAGGTGGTTTCACCTATTTCACCTTGGGGTTTCAGGTACTTGGTTATGGCAGAACCATCAGGTGCCTCAAATTTTGCATATTCACTATCATAGTCTCCCATCTTCATACCCATAATGAGTGCAAACTTCCTCTTGCCAAATTTCACCTTCTTACCTGCAAAGTTGAAGAATATGCTATTGTCCAGCTTGGACTCCTTGTATGGCTTAAGTTGTCGCAACAACACGTTGTGGATTATCTGTTTGCACCAGAATATATGCTCATAATCGAGAGCATTTTCACAAGGCAACTCTCCCTTGTAAGTATTTTCTTCTGTGTCTCTGATAGTTTGGTCCTGATCCTCTTTATATTGGTCTCATAGTAGTAGTATTGAGAAACTTGGGCGTTAAAAAAATCACACTAAACAACCCATTTGATCCTTCAAAGTTTCTTGCACGAAATAAAGTAAATCAATATAGTGCTCGATGTAACAATTACATGCTCGACATAGTGCTCGACACAGCTCGCTAAGTGAAGACACAGAGCTCGACATGGTGCTTGATCACAACTAAGGAGATGCTTGGTTTAGGGGTTTGGGAGGGAGGGAATAGGAATGAAAGTATTCCCTCCACTTTGTTTGGGGATTTGATTATGAGGGGTATGGAAGCTATTAAACAAAAAAAAAAAAAGAATTCCCCCTTCCCATGATTAATAATAATTTTAATTAATAATAAATTAATTTAATATTATAATAACTAATTAACTAATACTAACTAATTAATTAATATTAATTAATTTATAATTAAATTATTATTATTAAGTAATAATAAATAATTTAATTAATATTAATTTAATTAATCATTCATTTACTTAATATTGTAATTTAATATTATAATTAATAATTAATTAATCTCATTTATTAATATTAATTAATTTATAAATAATTAATTTATAATATTAATTAATTACTTAAGATTAATTTAATCAATAATATTTTTATTAATAATTAATTTAATATTATAATGAATAATTAACTAATACTAACTAATTAATTAATGCTAACTATTACAATTAATTATACACATTCTCTAACACAAACCAACCAGCATAATTATAATAAAACAACCCATTATCATTCTCCACTATTATCATTCACATTCCCTTTCCCATACCTTTAAACGAACCAGGCGCCCACTAAGTACTCGAGAAGTGATCAATCACATACTTGACATGTGTTAATCATTCTATTGTCCTCAATTGTTTTAAGAACGTGCTCGACATGGTGCTCGAGATAAGATGAAAACTTTTTGACTATTTCTTGACATATGCTCGACAAATTTCGAATGTAAACCCAGTTCAAATATTAACAAAAAGCATTCTCAGGTGTAGATATGCACAACTTTAATGTGTTAGAACCTATCGCAATCGCGACTACATAAAAAAACACTAAAAATCCTAGCGCAAAAGTCCTATCGCAATTGCAATCATATTTATGCTAAAATTCATAATCAATATGCAGGTTAATCAGCAAAAAAAGCATCTTTTATGTGTGTCAGGTTTATGCCCGCCTCTATAGCAAATACAAAAATTAAAATTTTCAGGCAAATTTCCACTGACTTTGTTCCCATTTGTCGACTTTTACGATTTCTTCTCTATTGTAGCGAACTTTTTGCTTGAAGACGCCGCAGCTCCTCGCGTTCATGCCATTGATTCAGATGATATACGAGATTGGATTTTGCGAAAACAAATGTTGAATTGATAAAGAAGAAAGAATAAGGGACAGGAAATTCTAATCATTGCTTGAAGGATACTGTGTGAAATAAAGAAACTTGAAACAATGCTATTGGCGCGACGGTTCTCATCTTTTGTAAATAGAGAGGTAGTTAGGTCTTTTCACATGATCAAATTGTCTTGACTTGCTATTTTGGCAAGAAAGTTTTAGCAAGTGCTATATATCAACTATGCTATTGGAAATGTGCTATTTTTGCAAATTTCTCGCCTGCTTGGGGGGAATGAATGATGTATAGGGAGAATGAAATACCCATTTGGGGGTATGAAAGCCATTAAGCCAAAAAAAAAAAAAAAAAAATTCTTTCCCCTTCTCATGATTAATAATGATTTTAATTAATAATTAATTAGTTTAATATTATAATAAATAATTTACTTATACTAACTAATTAATCAATCTAATTATTATTAATTTATAATAAATAAATTAATTAAGATTAATTAAATTAATTAGTAATTTACTTAATATTGTAATTTAATATTATAATTAATAATTAATTAAACTGATTCATTAATATTAATTATTATAATTAATATTAATTAATATTAATTAATTTATAAATAATTAATTACTTAAGATTAATTTAACCAATAATATTTTTATAAATAAATAATTAATTTAATATTATAATGAATAATTAACTAATACTAACTAATTAATTATTACTAATTATTACAATTAATTTATAATTAACTTATTATTACTATTATTAAATATCATAATTAGTTTTTATACAGCACTTTGGAATTTGGAATTTCAAATAAAAAATTAACTAAATTTTTATTTCTAAAGATTTAGAAAACCAACCACCATTATTGGTAATTATAATCAATCCCAGCACAAACTAATCACCATCATTGGTAATTATAATCATTTCCCAATACAAATCAACTAGTAAAATTATAATGAAAAAGCCCACTAACATTCCTCACTACTATCATTTTTATTACCTTTCACATTTCTTTAAATGAACCAACCACCTCCTAAGATATACTTGGGATATATTGATGGCATAGGATTGTAACGGAAAAAATTAAATAGTATATTTTTAATGTTGAATCAGAATTAATTGCAATAAAAATAAATACTAGGTCAAATTTTTCTTTGGAGTCAATGCCAAATCTAGTTTTAAAATAAAAGAAAATCAAAATAAGAGGTGTAAAGATTATTCAATAAATGAAATAACCTAACTATTTTTTTGAATTATTTAAAAAATATTTAATTTGAATTATGAATATGAATTATCTCTTCTTCTTTTTTAATTAACATTGAAGAAGAAAAAAGTTCAAAATATTATCTAATTGATTTAATGATTGTGACAATCCACCGATGCTCTGCTGATGACAATGATGCCATACTACTCCAATTCTTTGTCAATATGTAATTTTTATTGATTCTTGGTTTTCATTCTAACAATAATGGTTTTAGTTATAAGTTTACCTATTCTAATAGCATTCCTGTGACAGTCTCTCTTTATAAAAGTGGGGATTATGCCTTGGGCTTTATTGATCAGTGTTTGTGACTCACTAATTTAGCAATATTGTACTAAGGGCGAATAAGGTGAGCCAAGTCGAGCCAAACCTAAAATACTATCATAATTCTGGAGTTATTTCCCCAAATATTGATTAAAAAAAAATTAAATAAATATTGATTTTTTTTCATTTTCTATAGAAATCAGTTTTTGAAAAACCGACTTTAAAGTCGGTTTTTCAAAAACCGATTTTCTTACAATTATTTTTAATTAACATTTATTTTGATTAAAACTAGTTAATTAGTTTTTGAACCATATTTTATTTTAACAAATTCGAAAAGAATGTTATCCAGAGCTAAATTCTTCATAATCGATATTCTGTATATCCACTTCAATTTAGTATTATTGTTTAAAAGTTTTGGATTAAAACTACTAGTTAATTAGTTTTTGTACCATATATTAGTAATTTTTTTTAAAATAATGTAACTTTGAACAATAATTTTGTAATAATTTATTGTGTATTATTACGAGTTTTTTTCCCAAAAATTTATATAAAAAATATAAATTAAATTTAACATATTATTGAAAAATTATTTTATTTTTAAAGAAATCGATTTTTGAGATATTTACTTTAAAATCAATATTAGGGATATCAACTTTAAAAATTGCTATTCCAGATAACCACTTTGAAGTCGAAATCCTAGATATCGACTTCAGACAATTTATTAAAAAAGAAAACTTAGCCCTAAACCCTCTAAACTTTATAACCTAAAAACTCTAAACCTTAAAAACTTAACTCTCAACTCTCAACCCTCAACCCTCGACCTTCAACCCTAAACCCTAAAACCTAATCCTCAAACTTAAAAACCCTAACCCAAAACCCTAAACCTGCCGCCCCTCCCCCTCCACTGGTATTTAAGTCTTCCACTAGTGGATCATCAGGCTCTGTTTTCCCTTATAGCACAGCGTCTACTTCAATCTCATATTCACAATCTCTCTTTGGTTCACAACTAGTTTTTGGTAGTTCTGCTCCTTCCTTTACATCTGTAGCAGGAAATAATGATAAAGTAAACACAAAAGACAGCATGGCCGAGGATTCCGGCAAGTTATTCATGAAGTTTTTTCCATTGATAATTCCCCAGGGTACACTGGAGGTTTTTCCAAAAGTGAAGAATGGAGTTTTCGAGAAACCGCCAAAGCTTTCGCCCAAGTCGTGGAAAGCTTGTGATGGCTGGCTCTCAGAATTTAAAGTGGGGCTCATAGCCTCATAGGCTCTAGTGTTTCGACTCTTTCCCATGCTTGTACGGCTTACTATATGAAATGATGTAAAGAATCTTTGCATGGAAAAGCAAAACCAGTCAAATTAGGTAAAAGTATATGGATAGCAGCAGAGTTAATTTGCATAATATTGTTTTTTTAATAAAAAATGAAACAAATATTGATTTTTTTACTTCAAGTCGATATCCATGATAACAACTGCACTATTTTATGAACGACTCCCAAATTAGCAATATTTTTTTTTTTTAAATAAACAATATTCAAAAATTTCACTCATATTAGTACAGATGATTTTATTTATATTTTTTGGAAATGCATAAGAGAATGTTAAATTAAAAATAATATAATTATATCTGTTTATTTATTTAAATGAAGACATATAAAATTTTCGTATATGCTTTTACAATTTTGTTGTTTAATAATATTTGGGATCCCACCTTAGACCATTACAAAGGGCATATTTAGGAAATCAACTTCTTATGGCAATTTAGATTAGATTATCTCTCAAGCCGTAACCTGTATTTTTTTCTATAATAACATTTGGAATGAGTGAGGAGATTTCACTTAATTAATAAAGTTATAAGAAAAATTTTTAAGTTTCAACAAGTGACAAAAAAGGAAAAAAAATTAATCAAGTCCCACAGGGAGGCTGTCTAATATTCTACGTGGCTGTCGCCTAGGGGGTTGGGGCTGGGGTTAGGGCTGTGGGTTGTCGTCCGTCTCCAGTGCGTTTAGGTCAAAAGGAATTGATTCATCCATGCGTGATTGTGGACGAAAACGCCTTCGACGTCGCTCATAGACCAAATTGTAATGAGACATTTGAGATGACGTACTAGCGCAACCTTGCGATAAAAGGTCCATCTCAGGTGTCTCTTCATATGGCTCATCGGGCTGATGAAGAAACATACTAGCGGCCAAAATCCGATAATCCACATCAACATTGCGACGGCGGGAAGTAGACGGACGTTCGGACATAGATGGACGACCAAAAGTAGATGGACATCTCGAAGTAAATGGCCGACCGAACTAGACGGATGAGCAGACGTAGAAGGACGCGAATGCGATGGTTGAAATTCACCTTGAAAACTTGCACGTGGCATCTTCAGGCAGCGATCCTCTCCAACCATTGTCATAGCACGGTTGGACATGTCATATACATTTCCCAATCGAGATCTGGTATCTACCTCGACATTGGTGAAATCGCGGGCCAAATCATTCACTTGCTCCCAACATTCACCCTGCATATAAAAAAGTGCTTAGCCATAACATTTTCTATACATCGGCGAATATGAACACTTTAAAAGTTATATACATACCCAATACGAGACAATCGATGCGGTTGGGCGCATACCCTGTTCCGGTCGATGCGCGGGATTACCAATAAGATTCCGAGTAATTTGTCGATACCATAACATGTATTATGAGAAATAATGCATAGGACCAATTGCAGGCCTGCCAGTCACAATCCGGTCCATTCGGCTGTTCCACGCATGAATGTAAGTTGCATGCCGTGACATCCAGTTCACTCCCTTCCTGCCTCGATGTTCCACTCGATGCAACCTCATATCCATGTCTACGGTCGGAGGGATCGTCTGAATATAGCCAAACTGCCGCATAACCCGCCCTGGTAAATGTAGTTCAACTACATCAAAGTTGAGCATGCCTATCTCTAAGGCTCTCCATGTTAGGGCATGCCTTCCTATTATGCCCAAGTACTCCACATGCCTTACACCTCTGATTTTGTGCTCGATCTATTTCATTCCTTATACGGGTGGATTTTGGACGGCCCGGACGGTCATTGAGTCTTGTCGTATTGGCGACCAAATGAAAAGGTGTTAGTGGCCAATAGTCCTCGTGGGGCATGGGGTAGAAATAGTTTGAATAGGTTTGTACCATTTTCTCCACATTATGTACACTATCCATGAGTGCCAAAGCGACCCGTCCCATTTGAGCGCAAACCTTTTGTGCATGGGAGCACGGAATCTTGTAAATTTCAAACTTCCCACACGTGCATGATCGGTTGTTAAGGTGTACCGTATGCACGTTCTCTTATTTGTCACCATGAACCTCTGTCGTGACTTGGTATAAGCCTTCTTCTCTCACAAAGGTCGTCACCTGGTGATATTTGGACTTGTGCTCGCTCCGAAGGAACTTTTCTTGCACGTTTGTCGACCACGGATTCTGATCAGCAACATGTTTGTGGCCTTCGATGCGGTGCGAGTCAAAGTATTTAACCAATCGGTAAAAAGTCGCACGCACGCAAACTGTTATTGGCAATTTCCTGGCACCTTTCAAGACTCCATTGAACGATTCGGAACTATTCGTTGTCATTATGTCATATCGGAAACCACCATCATAGCATAGTGCCCATTTCTCGAGTGGAATATCCATGAACCATTTATGGGCGTCTTCATCCAATGACCGCATGGATTCCATTATCTGAGCAAATTTGCATTGTTGGTGTGCAGTAGCAGAGCGATGCATCAATTCAGTCAAAGCATTATTCTTGAATCGCTAACTAAAGTTAGCTTTAACATGCCGCAAGCAAAACCTGTGGTGAACCATTGGTGGTTGTAATGCAGGGTTGTTCTCAACGGATCGTAAAATTCCTCGGGCTCGATCCGAAATCATACAAATTCCCTTGCGGCCACGAATCACGTGACGAGATAAATGATACAAAAACCAGGACCAATTTGCTAAACTTTCATCGTCAACAATTGCAAAAGCTAAAGGAAGAATATGGCCACCTGCATCAGCACCTACTGCAATAAGGATCTTTTCCTTGTATTTCCCGTATTGAAAAGTGCCATCGATACTAATTAAGGGACGACAGTGTTGAAAACCATCAATACAAGGCCTAAATGCCCAAAACACCGAACCAAATATGTTGTAATCTCTAATACTATCTTCCGTGTGCCGCCATTGAACAACGGTGCCAGGATTAGAAGACTGAAGGGCAAGTAAGAACTTTGGTAATATGGTGTACGACGTCTCCCAATTACCATATACCAGTTCAATGGCTTTCCTTCTCCCCAACCATGCATTCTTGTATGATATGTTCACTCCAAATGAGCGCATATCTTCAACTATGTCGAGGACCTTGTATGAAGCATTTTTCTTAATATTTTTCCGAGCCATTCGGCCAACCATCTCATAATCTAAATTCAGGTGGTCCTCTGGCTGTATCTCGGGGAAGCATGTGTGTTTCAAATGCATCTTTGTGATCTCCCAAAATGTATGTTTCTTTCTCAACGTTGCTCGAACCTTCCATAAACAATTCTTGTCCACATAATAAAGACATCGGACAAACCAGCTAGTAGAAGTACTTTCATACACTTTGAAGTACCTGTGCGCACGAATAGACCAACATTTAACTGCATGTTGCAACCCTTCTTTGGTACGGAAAACCATTCCAACCTCTAGTTCTGAAGTTCGATCATCAACCCAAACGGGTCGGCGATAGTCATCGGACTGGTCGATCATAGAAATCTTTGGATCACCGATGTCCGTGTAGAAGGGAATATCATCGACAACGGTATCCAAGTGGGAAACATCAATCGGTGGATGCGAAGTCTCTCCTTCTTGATGGCCACCACCCTCGCCCTTCTCCTCTTCACTATCTTCCAATGACTCTGAACCCCCGTCTATTCATACATGTAGGGGATCATAGGGAATGCTTACATCTTGGCATGTGGTCCCTAGTGTGAACGTATCGGCTGCTTGGGCAATTGGCTCTTTCATCTTGACTTCAAAGTCGATTTTTCAAAACCGACTTCAGTACAAAAGTAAAAAAAAAAAAACCAATATTTATTTAATTTTTTTTTGAATCAATATTTAGGGAAATAACTCATAATTCCGCTTATAAAGTATTCACTTCATTCTAAAAAAAAATTATTTTGAAAATTTTTCTTGTTTTGAAAAAAAGGTCTATTTTTAAAATAAAAATTCCTTTAATATCATTAATTACTAATAATAATTGTGTATGATCATAATTAAAAAGTAAACGTAAATATGTAAAATAGTGAATTTAATGATGTATTAAATTTTGTTGTAACTAATCACTAAAAAAAATTATATCTAAGTCAAGTAGACTCTTTTTTTGAAATGAATGGAGTCTCTAAATTTGAACTTGTCCTTGGATTAGTATGAGAATTAGATGTTACAAATTGAGTTGTGCAAATGATGGCATTTTGATTTAGTGATATTTAGTTGAAGTTTGTGCTAGTACAAGTGGGCTTTCGAAATAATTTGCTTCTTTCATCCTTAGAAAAAAAAAGTTCTATTTTTAATTTTTTGAAATAAAAAGCGTTGATTAATTCTTGGATAAAAAACTTATATTACCTTACTAATAAAAATTATTTACATTCTCAAATTAAAAGTTAAGGCTAAAAATAGAAAATTATACTTTTAAAGATATATTGAATTTGTTATAACTTATAACTAAAAGAAAATATATATATATATATATATATATATATATATATATATATATTATTGCTTAATCATTACAATCCCACTTCCCTCTTTGTTAAAATGGGTCAATTAACCAAACTAGTGAGGAGAGGGACCCCTTAAAAGAACAGAAAGTAAAAGGAGAAGTGGGTCGCAAACGGACTGCCATTTAGAGGAAAGGGATAGGTGGCTTAGCCAACCATAAACAGGATATAAACAAGTATATTAAATAAACAGAAATTTAAATGACAGAATATAAATGAACAGAAACTAAATTAGGCGGTTGAACCGGCCAAGCATCAATAATAATAATAATAAAAGCAATAATAAACTTTGAAGAATAAATAACAAAAGAACTAGCCAAACATTGAGACTCGCTCTTGCTTGGGTAATACTTGGAGTTTATTTAAACTTGCAAAATACAAAAGCTTATACCTTGGTAGCCAAGGTTAAGTTTGGGAGAATGATGATACAAGAAAGGAAAAAGAAAGAAAGAAAGAAAGAAAGGAAGAAGAAAGAAAGAAAGAAAGAAAGGAAGAAAGAAAGAGAGGAAGAATGAGAGGAAATGAAAGATAGAAAGTCTTCTAGTCTAAGGTTGAGAGGAGATAAGGATACAATGTTTGTGGTGTCAAAAAATTCTGCCTAAATGGAAGACAAAGGGGAATTTTATAGAAAATTCCCGACTGCTCACGATCTACTTCTGATGTCGGTGAAGCAGTGCCCCCATTCTGATGAGCGATTATCTGATGAATTCTTTGTGTTTGAATAGTGTCCGGCCTACGATCTTTCTTTGCTCTGATCTTGTGAGCAGTAATTTCAGTGACTACGATACCACCGCTAAAATTTTTCTTGGAATTTTTAGAGAATTCCATAACAATCATCTCCATTCAAATAAAATGGGTCTTCTTCATCTTCTTGATTTTCTTGGTCTTCAATTTTGGCTTTGGATGAAGTAGAACATTCGGGAAGGTTTTGTTTCTCTTTTGCCGTTTCCTTTTGGGCCTCAGCACTTTGTTGGGCCTTCGGGGACTCCTGTTTGAATTGAGAAAGTAGGCTTTCCAGATGTTTGACATAATCTTCTTTATTTGTAACTGCTGACAATTTGGATTGGGCTAGGCTCTTTTGTTCTAAAAATCCAGTTATTTGAGGATCTGCTGGAGGCAAAAATTGCGGATTGTTTGTAAACCAAGCCAAGACTTGATCAAGTTGGACGGATTCAATATTGAATTCTTTCCACCATTTTGAATATCCTTGCCTGACAAGGAGCGGGGGGAAAATAGCGTGTTGTTTGAGAAATTCAAATTTCCATGAATAGATCCATGAAAGGGAAAAATGGGAAAAGAAACTGAGTAGTTTTGGTACGAATGGTTTTGGGGATTGAAATTTTTGATCAAAAATTTGAAAACTTTGGTTGACTGTTTCTGGCAATATTTTTTGTTGTGGGCCATGAATTCCCCACCATTGAACAAACCAAACTGGGAAATCATATTTATTAGTTCTTTTAAAATAGAAGAACCAAGAGTGTTTATTTATGGTATTTGGAAGAGTAAACGCATTGAACCAGGCAGTTCTATAATCTCAATAATTGTACCCTTGGGGCTGGAATGGTTGGGAGAAGTTTCTGGGTCTGTTTAGATCATTACCCCATTCGGAAGGTTTAATGATTTTAAGGATTTGGGCTATAGAATGGGTAACGTAAGTTTTGGTCTTATCTTGGTAATGTTTGAAAGATACTGATCCAGAGTCCAGCAAGATGAACTCATAATATGTTTGGGTTTTTGAGATAGAGTATGGAAGGAATTGGAACCATTTGGGAAGAATGGTTTGGGCCATTTGTAGTGGACTGTTTTGGAAAATATCGGGTTCCATTTGAAGAATATTTACTGGGTAGTCATTTTTGTAATATGACTCCTGGGCTTTTGGAGAGGAGGTAGTTGGGATTACTACCTGTTTTTGCGGATTTGGAGCCATAATTGACTGATAAGATTGAGTGTGGCTCAGAGCCACCATTTGAGATTTAGTAGGGATGGGGCTTGGAGCCGCCACCAAGGTTTGGGGTGATTTTACCAACTGAAATCCGGATTGGGCTGCCAACTGGTAGAGAGCTGACAATTGTGTTTGAGTTTCATCCTCTTCAGCGATATCTGCCCATGATTTGGGTCCGAGGATAGAGATTGGTTTGATGTTTTCTAAAGATTCAAAAGCTTGAATCTGGGTTGGAGTGAGGGCATAGTTTCTTTGGAGTTTGCATGTTATTTATTTTGTTTGAATCCGAGGATTCGGTTTTGGATACATGGGAAGAACTAGGCTTGGAAGGTGGATCTTCTTTCTTCTTCCTTGGTGACATCTTTATCTTCCCTGCAAAAATTCACGAGTCAAATAGTCAGGAAGAGAATTGTTTTCTCCTTTAATATATTCACTATCGAAATCAAAAACAGATAAGATAGCTTGCCATCTTGCAAAAATTTGTTTAGAAGCAAGGTGTTTAACATCTTTTTGCAAAACCTCTTTTGCGGATTTACAATCAACACGTAATAAAAAATTTTTATTTAGTAAATCAGATTGAAATTTAGAAACACATAAGACAATTGCAAGAATTTCTTTTTTAATAGTAGAATAATTTTGTTGGGAGTTATTCCAATGCTTAGATGCAAATGCCACAATTTGCTCTTTACCATTTTGGACCTGTTTTAAGATACCACCATAGCCAATGTCAGAAGCATCAGTTTCAACAATTTTTTGGGTTGATGGATCTGATAATGCAAGACAAGGAAGTGCTTTAACTTGCTTTTTAATTTGTCTAACTATATTTGTATGAATATCAGTCCAGGCAGGGGGAGTTTTCTTGAGGCGATCATGCAAGGGTTTAATAAGATTGCTAAGTTCTGGAATGAAATCAGAAACATAATTTAAGCAACCTAAAAATCTTTGAAGTTGTTGTTTTTCTAGGATTTGATCTGGAAATTTATCAGCAAATTGAATTGATCTTTCAATTGGAATAATAGTTTCTAAATGAATATGGTGCCCTAAGAATCTAATTTTTGTTTGAAAAAGACTAATCTTTTTACGAAAGCAATAAACCATTTTGTTTAATGACATGCAGAAATGTATGAACATGTTTAAAATGCTGGTCAATGTTTTCAGAGAAGACTAACACATCATCAATATAAACAATAATAAAATTGGAATAAGGATAAAAAATATCATTCATTATCCTTTGGAATTCAGAAGGGGCATTCTTTAAACCGAAAGGCATTACATTCCATTCATAATGTCCGAAAGGGACATTAAATGCGGTTTTATACCTGTTAGAAGGATGAATTTGAATCTGCCAAAACCCAGATTTCATATCAAATTTTGAAAAAATTTTGCAGCATATAATTTTTGGGGAAGATCTTTTTTGTTGGGAATTGGATACCTAATCCACTGAAGGGCTGTGTTTAAAACCTTGTAATTAATTACAAGTCTTGGAACACCTCTTTCTATTTCAGAATTTTTATTAACATAAAAGCGGGATGACTCAAGGAGGTGATTTTTGTATAATCTTCTTTTTCAGAAGATCATTAATTTCTTCTTCACAATGTTGAAGAAGTTCTTGATTCATTTGGATAGCTCTAGCCTTGGTAGGAATTTGCCGTTCATCAAAATCATTTTCATAAGGGAGGTAAACTACATGTTGTTTTCTATTCCAAAATGCTGTTGGAATTTCAGCACAAACCTCCCTTTGGAGTTTGGACTCGAGATCTTTAATCCTATTTTGAAGCAAAGGTTGCTGAAGTTGTTCTTCAATTCTCTTGAAAGATATTTCTTGAATAAGAAAATTTATTTGGTTTTGTTTTAAGGTTAGAACATTTATTTGAGAATCATTGGAAAATAAAGTATTTAATTTTCTTTCCAAAGGAGGTTTGGCAAAACGAATACAAGAATTTGGAATATTTTGAGGGTAAATACCTTTGAAATTAGTCAGATATGGAGTTACTTGATAAATAAATGGAGTGCCTAAATAAGCTAATCCATTTAAATCTTTTGCTAAAAGAAAAGATGTTTTTACAAAACCATTTTGAAAATGAACTTCAACTTGGGAAGTTTATAATTTATTTGTAATTTAGAACCATTTGCGAGCAAGTCGTTCTTTGGTTTTTCAAAATAGATTGAAGGGATAAGTCCTTCTTGGATCTGACACATATCCTTTGTATCCCATAAAGCGAGAATTTCAAGTTTGAAATTATCTTTTATAAGTAAAGTAATTAAAATATCATATTTTTGTTGGACTAAAGAAATATGATTAAGAAATTAGTCGATTCTTCAAATTTTTGAAAGTAGGGAATTTGAAGAAGAAGGTTTAGAAAGAGTGGAAGTTTAAAGAACTTCCCTTTTTCAGAAATTAATGAG
This sequence comes from Gynochthodes officinalis, assembly GCA_020080225.1. NCBI lineage: Eukaryota > Viridiplantae > Streptophyta > Magnoliopsida > Gentianales > Rubiaceae > Gynochthodes > Gynochthodes officinalis. The sequence continues at coordinate 12,894,040 of CM034620.1, forward strand.
TCAATAACAAGACGATCCAATTCTTGTTGTGCTTTTATTTTCTTAATTTCCTCTTTGAGGAATGAGACTTCTGATTGAAGATCTTGCAAAGAAACTGGTTTAGGATTTTTTGGAAAACGATTTAAAATATCATTGAAATTGTAAATATTAGAAAATTGGGGATCTTTTGAAAAATAGTGATCATTTTCAGGTTCTTTTTCTACAAAAACTTGTTTCAATTTTTCAAAATATTTTTTCTTCTTTTCAGAATCTGAAATTTCTTCAAGAAGATCAACTAAAAGATCTTGTTCTTTGGTAAGAACATTGATTGAATGTTCTTGTCCAGAATCTTTTGAACTAGAACTGTAATAATCATCTTGATCTTCTAATTGGTTTAGAAGATCATCGGACTCATGTTCTGAATTATCAGAATTATCAGAATCAACAAGCAGTTTGGCTATTTGATTTAGTACTTCTTCTTCTAAGTTTAATTCTTGAATTTTATTTTTAAGTCTACAATACCGGGCTATATGTCCTGGCTTTTTACATTTATAGCAAACAATATCTTTTGACTTTTGGAAAGCTGGTTTGGGTGGATTAGAATGTTTCTTAGGAAAAATGCTTATTGGGTTTGTAAGGAAGATTGGGTCGATACTTCCTAAACTTAGTTTTGGATGACCTCTTCCTATGGGTCGGATGACAACTAGGAAGACCAAATTGTTCACAGAAAGATCCTAAGTCTCTTTGTTGTTGAGCCCTATCCTTAGCCAATTGTCTAAGGATTTTGTCTTGTCTACATATTTTTAAAGCAACTTGTTGTATTTGACTTGTTAATTGTCCATAAGTAATTTGTTCGTAAGGAACCACGCCATTGTATTGGACTCGTAGGTCATCACGAACCATGTCACGCATAAAGATTTTGGAAGACCGTCTAAAAACTTTTCTTTCCAATAGGCTTGATTACCATCAGGCCTACAATAAATTCTAGTAAAAAATGTGTCTTTGTACCATCTAAAATCAGATAGTTTTTTACATTTCAAATTATTTAGAAGCTCAGAACATCTATCCTAAAGATCACAGGTCTCCAACAAAAGTTTTGCAATTGTAAAAGAAGAGTAGAAACAGCATCAGAAATAGTTTGACCATTAACTAAAATGGGTTCACCATCTTCATCGATTCTAACAGAATTTAAAATTTTCTCTTTATCTATGGTTGATAGGTGTTCATCCCACCATCCTTTTAATCGACTGTAAAACCGACAATTAAAACATGAAATTGCTAATTGGTCGGACAATTATGAGTTGTTCGGTATCTTTGTAGCAACCATAGTCATTTGTTGTAGTATTGTTAAAATGTTGTATTCAGATTGACCATCAATACACCATTCATAAATACCATTTGCAGTATAATTATTTTGGAAAACATTTGGTCTTTCTTCTAAAGCTAAATCTGGATAAGTAGCCCTAGGGTAATAAAGTTTTTGTGAATTTTTCCAGGTGGAAATAGACTTCTCTTTACTATAGCTATGGGGTCTAAAACTTCTGAGTTTGGCAACTTCAAGGTCGGAGGACTCATCTTGATCAGTGTATTTATTTAAGACACAGACTGATTGGTTGACCGAGTAGAAAGTGGATCATTTGACTTGGATGGTTGAGCAGAAACGGAAGATGACCCCATTTCCATTTTCTGCTTGGGCTTAGGAGTCTGAAATGACTCTTCTATTTTGGCTAATCTTTTCTCAAATTCAGACAAAGGCTTTTCTTGAATAGGTTTGGTTAATTGACTAGGAATTTCATATGGCTTGAATAAAGGAATATTTGGAAAAGAAGTAGGTGAAGGAACTGTAGAAATCTGTAAGTTTGAAAGAGGAGGAGCATAAAAAGATTGAGGAGTAGTTTTATTATTTGCAATGAAATATTCTCCAATAGTCTGTAAATACTTATTAGTATAATTGTTTTGTTCAAAAATACTTTGTATATCTTTACCAGTTATTGGTTCTGTTTCAATTCTTTGTTTAAAAGGAATAGCTTTTAATTCAATAGATTTGTAAGAAATCGTGGTAGTTTATTTGGAGGAAATTCGGATGGGACTTCTCATACGAAGTTTTCCATTTTTAAAGCAGTTGTTTTATCAAAGGAAAATCAATTGAATTTTCTTCTGCATAAATAACGAACCATTCAAAGAAGAAAACATGTTCTTTAATTTTATTAAGAAAATTATAATAATTTTCTTGGATTTGTTTTTGAAAATTGCCTTGAAAAGAATTCAAAAACCATGTTCTTTTAGAAAGGTTTTCTTCTGAGTAAAATTCCTTTCTAAGATATTCTTTATCAATTTGAAAACCAATTTGTGTGTCTAAAGTTAAAGTTCTTAATTCACTAATTGGAGTATTATCAGTAATAGTAGAGTATGTTGGAGATTTTGGTAAATCTCCGTGATCTGATGAGGAGGGCTCGGTTTGAACTGTATACCTTGCTTGAGGTATACTTGATGAATTGTCAAGGTGTTGAAACATGGTTGAGGACGAAGACATTGGTCTAAAGTCAGACACGGAATGTCTAGGTTGGGAATAAGTAGGATTAGAAGTAGAAATCCTAAAGCTAGAAGTTCTTTCAAACCTGATTTGGACTGCTCCTGTTGGAAACTGTTGAATACTGGACACCGTTGTATTTTTCTTTGGAGCAGTGGGTGCGCGTCCGTGTGACCATTGTTCTGGAAGTGTGACTTGATTCCAAGTGATAGACTTGGGAACAGTGAGTTGGGATCTGGCTAGATCTGTCTGGAAGAGGATAGTTTCCCCCTTTTTGTGAGTCTTTAAGGCTCCTGTACTAAAGAAATTTGAACACATAGCTTTATCTTTGGATCCTAAACAAAATTGCTCTTTGGAAGTGTACCTGTTTTAGTTTTATAATTTTCAGTTTTAATATTTAAAGTGAGAGTGTCTAAAATGTTTCTATCACGTAAAGAAACAGTAAAATTTGGAAAACAATCAAAATAAACTGGTCCATCACATAGACTGGTTTCAACCATTCCAAGCAATGAATCATCAAAATTTAAAAATCTACAATCTCTTAGAGCAAGTAAAAGAGATGTATCTAGATCTTCTCTAGTAAGTGGTTTTGCAGCCACTTGTACTAGACCAAAATGAAGGTAGTTATATTTTCGTAGATGTTTTTCTATAGTTTTTCTTGACAAAAGTTTAATCTCTTCATAATCAGAGTGAAGAGCTATGGTTTGTTCTACTGTTTTAATTGTGTAATCTGAAGTTAAAGACCATTTTGACTCATGGTAAACATGATTAGTTGGGTGTTTAGGAATTTTCCAATTGTCTATTGTTTGACCAATGTTTTCTAAATTAATTTCTTCTTTAAGAAGAGTGTTTGAAGAAGAGGAAGAAGAGGAAGATGCTTTAGAAAAAGATCTAAAGAGAAAAGACATATTGCAAATAAAGAGACAATGAAATAAACAGACAGAAATGCAATAAACCTTATAAGACTTATAACCCTTTCCTTTAGTATCAAAAGCTTTCAAGTTCCATGGGAAAATAATCATGAATTTCAATACTTTATGATATTGTTATTATGCATCTACCTTTAATAATTATTTATTTTAATGCTTTATGATATTGTTCTTGTGGATCTAACCTTTTGATGCAGATCTGTTTGTATTTTGCCTGTTTTACCAACAGTGTTATGGTAGTAAGACCCAGGGTAGGGCGGTAAACCCAATTGAGCTGTTGAGGGTCTTAGAGTCCCAAAGACTTTAGGATTGGTAAAATGAAATCGGTTTGAGTAAAAATTGGTAGATCTATAACAACTTTAGCATAAAATGTTAAAATTTATAATTATTTGGTAATATATATATATATATATATATATATATATATATATATATATATATATATATATATATACTATACTATACTCAACGTTATAGTCTTTAGTAGGTCTAGTATTATTTCTAGAAATTGTAATAGATTCTTTATCTCTTTAATTATATTCAAAAAAGTAAGGTTATTTAAATGTGTAGACTCCTAAATTTTTATGTTTTTTTTTTAAAAACTGTGATTTGTATCATAACACAAATATTTTTCTAATTGAAATTTAATTATTGTATTACAAGATGAATATAAGATTAAGTTAAAAATAACATATGATTGTCTTAATTTTAATTATTTATATTTCTTATTCTCCTTATTGTAAGCACAAACAATCGTTTACGAATAAATTAAGCTCGTGATCACTTGTCTACCGAAACAAACGTATTTTCAGCAAAAGTTCACCAAAGAATTTGGTTCTCGTAGGTAAAAATAAGGTCAGATCAGAAATTTAAAACAAAAATGACAACAGCCATCACAGATGGTTAAAGTTTGTTGACAGCGTTAGAAATGGGAAGATTTTTGCGACCAATAATGTGATGCATTATCTTTTGGTCACCAATTAAATAGAAACAGTAGAATAATTTTTTCCCCGAACAAAGCAAATAAAATTTCATTATTTGTCGACAGAACGCATTTTACATGCAAGGGTTGACTTGATTGACTAAGGTCCTTGGTACTTTTACAAAGACATAAGCAGAACAATAGAAAACTGATAATTGGACGTCATTTAGCAATTGAACTATTGAAATTGGAAACAGCCAACTTAGACCTGAGTGGGGATCTAAATCTAAAATCTTCGTTTACAAAATATAGTCTGCATGAAATTGAAATGAGGTATCAACTATATTACAAGTATCAAATAAAAATAAATGAAATGTTAGATAATAAACCCCAAATAAAACACATCTAGCATTTTAAGTTTTTTAAAACTTTAAACATGTTCAGAAAAATAGTTTAATAATTTGGATGTAACTCTACATATAGATAGCAAGTCATGAAAATACTACATAACAAATTGCTATATTTCGTGTGATATATATAGGATCTTTATATCCGGATCTTTGCATCCTCATTTAGATTCACACTGTAATTTTGGTAATGTGTGGGATCTTTGCATTACAATCTTGACCTTGGCATGTCTTAAATCCGAATCTTGACAACTGGCATGTTTCCTTATCGAACCTCAACCCTTAGGCTTGAGAAAAAAGTACATTGAAATCACACTAAATATGCGGATTTTTGTATCCTCACTTAGATTCACACTGTAATTTTGGCAATGTGTAGGACCTTTGCATTACAATCTTGACCTTGGCATGTCTGAAATCCGAATCTTGACTACTGGCATGTTTCCTTATCGAACCTCAACCCTTAGGCTTGAGAAAAAAGTACATCGAAATCACACTAAATATGCGGATCTTTGCATCCTCACTTAGATTCACACTGTAATTTTGGCAATGTGTGGGACCTTTGCATTACAATCTTGACCTTGGCATGTCTTAAATCCGAATCTCGACAATTGGCATGTTTCCTTATCGAACCTCAACCCTTAGGCTTGAAAAAAAAGTACATCGAAATCACACTAAATATGCGGGATCTTGGACCACATCTACAAAGTGGGAACTAGCGAGTTCATACTTATCCACAAAAGGATAATGGCATGCGATATTCATGGAGAAACGTAACAATGTGTGATCAGCCGTTACAACCGTAGCCACATGATCAGCCATTACAACAAGATTCCACAAATCTTGGAGATAAGGTATATACGGTCAAAGAGCTGTCAGGTAAGAGGGGAGACTTTTTTAATAGAAAGGAGAAAAAGATACAGAATCTGACTTAAGTATCGGAGCATCTTCCCTGGAAAACCACTCCAGGATTTGTTTTATAGGTAAATATGTTAATCAAGGAGACAAAAAGTTCCCGGGTCAAACCTATCCAATCGAGTTGCGGATAAAGCCTTCATCATCATGGAAGGATGAAGTAAGTCATAAGTAGAGTTTTAACTATGAGAGACATCCTCAATAAATTTTTTGGGGTTTTTCTCTATTATTTGAACAAAATTTCACACAATAATTTTTTTATAAATGGGCATGAGATTTTAGGGAATTATATTTTCATTAGGATGAACATTTTTCCAAGTATTTTTAAACCATTTTTAATAGCTAAATTTGAAATATGACATGCACACCTTATATGAAAATTTTACTAGCTCATGTTAGTTCAAAAAGTAATTGTAGATTTATTATAAATTTGGTAGTAAGAAAAGCATTGTGAAAATTAATTGAAATTTTTTTTTACTCAAACTATAGTCATATAAAATAACATTAAGTAATTTAAATATATTATTAATAGTATAATTTTCATAAAAAAATATAAAGAGCAATTACTCTTTTTTTATTAACCAATTATTATTAATCCAATATCAAATTTCACCCATCTAATGATAATCGTGCCAATGATTACTCCAATTATCAGAACAAAATTGACATACTACTATTTAAATTTTAAAATAAATTAATCAAATTCATTCACTTTTTCAGTAATGTTTTTTTCTAGTTCACACGTGACAGATGTTCTAGGTATACATTTAACTTGCAGATTTAACACTTTTTGATGATATTTTAGAAAACCCAATTTTTCATCAAAACTAAATAACAAGTGTTCTGCAACTATCATTTTAGTTAATTCAATATATTATTTTGATTAGTATATCTAAATAAAAAAGGGTTTGAAATGTTACCAATGAAATCTACGAGTTGTATTAATGTTCGACCAATATCAATTTATTAAGGGTGGTGTTTTGTAAATATACTCCACTTAAAATTATCTTGTAGGGTTTTCCTTCATTATACAAAACCTTTTTAAAATGCTTATTAAATAAATTAGATTTTAGACTAAAACACTTTATTGGAGTTTTTGTTGCTACATCATCAGTAAATTGTGATGAACTTTTAGTAGCAGAATTGTATTCATCAATGTCAAAAAATTCAAAATGTGATCATGAACCTTGGTGGCTATCCATGTTGTAATTTGTAAGTGATTTTCAAGGAAATAAAAAAAATGAAATAATATTTAAGAAATTCAATAAAAGAACAAAATTTAAAAATTGTAGGAAATTGATTGATAATACTCTTTCCGTATAAAAAAAGAGTCAACTTTTAATTTGATATAACTTTTGTTAAGTTACAAAGTATAACACTCCTAATGTATAATTTTACATTTTTATCCTTACTTTTTAATTTGGTTATATATTATCATTATTAGTAAGGGTAATTTAACACCAAAAGCATACTCTTTTTTTTTTTGGAATAAAAATAAAATTTTGAAACTAGACTTTTTTTTTGGAATGGAGGTAGTATGAAGAGTTTATTGAAATTTGAGAAAAAAGAAATTAAATTATAATTAATATAGAATATGAATGTCAAAGAGAGATTAGAAAGGATTGAAAATTTAGAGTGAATCGTGTGAAGAATATAATTGTGAGGGGATTCTATTTTTTTTTTTCTCGAAACGATAGAAAGTAGATTAATAGAGTGGCACAAAGGCCAATGTACAGAGCCACAAGGGCTTAGAGTTTCGTGGCGTCATTTGAAAGCAATGCTTATAACCCACGAAAACAAAGGCCCGCAAAGGGGCAAAAAGCCCACGAGGGGTAAGAAAAAGCAAAATAAAATAAACCCGCACATGACGGGAAGCTAAACCCGTACTAGACGGGAACGGAGACAACCTAGACGACCAAAGTTCAACCGCATTGAACCCCGCCCAAGACGGGAATGGTTGAGGATTTGGACAATCTAGGAACTACCCAAATACAACAAATCCCGGTTATATCGGGACATTAGTACTATACAAAATGATATTACACTACACTCAAGTGGCCCACAACACATGACCCATGGTAAAAAAAACTACAACTTAATGTCTATCTCTCACCGCATGCCCTTGCGTGAAAGCCAATCAGCAGACGTTGAATAGCAACACCGACGAACTACTGCCGCAAAGCGTTGAATAGCAAGACGATGCAACTACTACCGGCTGGAGATAGTGCAATACCTGAAAAAAAAAAAAAAAACGTACATGAACAGTAAAAATACTGTTCATAAACATTAAGAATACTGTTCATGAACGTTAAAATTTTCGACACCGAAATCGCACCTAAATCGTCCGCAGGAACAGTAAAAATGGGAGAAAAAAATGGCCACCGGCCCTGATTAGTTTGAGGGGATTCTATTGAAATGACCATTTTTAACGGGCAAATGACTTTTGGAAATTGGGATGCTATCAGTCGGCCCTACCCCAATTTTTTTTTCTTTGACAGCTATGAATTCGAACCAAACTGATTTAGTTTCCCATTTTTTTAAAATTAGAAGTGGACCTGACTTGAGATTGGAACTATTGATTTAGTTTCAATTCAAATCCTAAATTGAAGTCAAACCTAAGCCAACAATGGAAGAAGTAAGACGAAATCTCTTTTCTGTCTATAAATAGTAACACCGCTAAAAAGTAGAACAACAAAAATTCTGTCTATAAATAGATGATATTTCCACTAGTCAAATGGTCAAGAACATCATTCACTTTCGATTGCCGCCAGACACCATGCGATGTCCTTTGACTTTGGACCACTTTTGTTCTCTTTTTCAAAATTGTACAAAATTGGACCAGTTCAAGCGATTTCCAAGTTGTTGCTTCATGAAACTGTAAATATACTATTTTTTGTAGTTTCTCCACAAATTATATGTAGTCACTTCTGTGACGAATTTAATAGTTAGTCACGGCACATACGGTAGGATATTTGCAAGAGAAATGTCCAAAACTATAAGTAGTATGATTAGTTTTTTTCTTTTTTAATCTAGAATGAAATGGTATATAATTAAGTAGATTCAAGATATCAGCATTTCATAGTGCTTGGCAGGTAAGCGATTCTGATTCTTTGTCAACAAAAGATATCCTTTCATCTTTGTTGAGTAGTATCGAGAATTTTGTAATTTGTCCTTATTTAATTCATTCTAATTGCCATTCTTTCTCCATATTTCAATTCTTCACTACATATTCCATATAAATATATTTTATATGATATATAGATGTAGTTTAGAAATTTATAGTATTTTGTTGAATATAGAATAAGTATGTGCCAACAAAATGGACATTACACAGATGTACAATTTTACAATAATGCATCTGTGTATTGATACCTTATCTTGTCATTACTTTAACAACTACGACTTGTTCATAAAGACTTAGAAGTTGCAGTCAAGAGTATGCTTGGACGTTTAATATATTTTTCTAGTTCTTTTTTTCTTTGTCATCTTCCCTATCAAACTATTTTGTGTGATTGCTGTTCTTCAGTTATGCGGTAGCTCATTTCCTATAAATACTAGTGCTTTATCATTCCAAACCATCTCACCACCACTTCTCTCATATTCTTTTCTCAATCAGTTGCAAAGGTGGGAAAAGAAATGGAGGTCCTACTGCAATATGTTCTGGCAATTGTTCTCCTCCCTCTATCCATTCTTGCCATATTTTTCTTCAAGAAGCGCGGTTCCAGCAGCCTGAATCTTCCACCTGGAACAATCGGATGGCCACTGCTGGGAGAAAATATACGTTTCGCTTTTCAAGGCTCCCAGAAATTTGTAAGCGATCGAATGAAGAAGTACTCCCCAGAAGTGTTTCAAACGTCTTTGATGGGAGAACAAATGGCAATCTTTTGTGGTCCAAAAGGGAACAAATTTCTCTTCACCAACGAGAACAAAATCCTCACCTCATGGTGGCCTCAATCGATGAAAAAAGCTTTGCTCTTTCCCGAATTTGTTGAAGATTCACTGAAGGAAGTATCAGCTCTAAAACGTAGTTTTATGCATGATATTCTCAAGCCTGAAGCTCTGAAGCAATACATCCCCGTGATGGATGCCTTGGCTCGTCAGCATATTGAACAGGAATGGACTCCTAACAAAGAAGTGAAAGTTTTCCCCTTTCCAAAAGTACACCTTCGACTTGGCCTGCAAATTGTTCATGAGCATTGAAGATCCTGCCCACATTAAAAAGTTGGCCGATCCCTTCCATCTGGTTACTAATGGGATGTTTTCTATTCCGATTGATTTGCCCGGGACTGCTTATAATGGTGCCATTAAAGGAGGAAAACTGGTGCGCGCAGAGCTTTTGAAAATCATCAGAGATCGAAGAAGGGAGCTTACACAGAACAAAGAAACAAAAGGGCGAGACCTCTTGTCACGAATGCTTCTTGTTACAGATGAAGAGGGGCAGTTTATGAGTGAAATGGAGATCTCAAACAACATCATAGGTTTACTTGTGGCCAGCTACGAGACTACTAGTAGTGCAGTTACCTTCGTCTTGAAGCACCTTGCTGAGCTCCTCACATTTATGATCAAGTCTTCGAAGGTACAAATTTGAAATTCATTGACCTTAATTTTTTTCTAAATTAGCACCTTTATAATTAAGATTATCACCACGCAAATATGCATTTCGATTGAGTTGGGATTATGGAGATGAGAATGACGATTGGTGGCTTATTACAGAACAAATGGCGATTGTAAAGACCAAAGGTAAAGACGAACTGCTGACTTGGGAGGACATTGAGAAAATGAAATATTCTTGGAACGTGGCTCGTGAGTCATTGCGTGTAACACCGCCTGCTCAGGGAGCCTTTAGAGAAACAGTAACTGATTTCACCTATGCAGGTTTCACAATTCCTAAAGGATGGAAGGTATATTTGACTGACACTACTAGATTTTTCTGATGAAGTATTCATAAATGTAAAAAGGACGATGTTTAGCATCTTATTGTGGAAAATTTTTGCAAAGGACGATGTTTAGCATCTTATTGTGGAAAAATTTTGCGGACATTTTGGATTGACACTACTACATATTCTTGATGAAGTGTTCAAAAATGCGAAAAAGTCAATGTTTGACATCTTATTGTGGAAACATTTTGCAGACGTTTTGGACTGTGCACACAACACACAAAAATCCAAAGTACTTTCCTGAGCCTGAAAAGTTCGATCCATCGAGATTCGAGGGAAGTGGACCAATGCCATACACATTTGTGCCCTTTGGTGGAGGCCCTAGAATGTGCCCTGGTAAGGAATATGCCCGGCTGGAGGTGCTTGTTTTCATGTATAATGTGGTGAGAAGATTCAAGCTGGAAAAAGCAATACCAAATGAGAAGATAGCATACCATGCATCTCCTACCCCAATGAAAGGGCTTCCTGTTCGTCTCCAGCCTCATGGAATATAATCTCCAAATTGATTCATGATCTGTTGATAACGTTCTACATTTCTGATTTTTCTTTTAGTATCTGTAATCGTGTTTTCATTTGTGCTAAACAATAAAAGGCACTGGATCTGCGAATTCATTTACGTTTACACAACTTGCAATGCCACTTTGGATCGTAGGTTAAATTTTCCCCTGTTCTCCTCTATCAAATTTATTATACAGACATCATCTCATTTAAAAATAGTGCAAGTTGTCCGCTAAAGTATTTTCCTACTAGTCAAGCTAAACAAAATTCTGCAAATGAAGCCGCTGTCACCAATCCCAAAAAAAGTTCACTTTGCTGCTACTTTTCTATAGCCCAGCCAACCCCAAAAAATATTTTTTCTTTTCTACAAGCCCAGCCAACCCCAAAAAATATTTTTTCTTTTCTACAAGCCCAGCCAACCCCAAAAAATATTTTTTCTGCAAACCAAAGCAGCCGCCAACCCCAAAAAAAAAAAAATTCTGCGAGCGTTTTCCACTTTGCAGTATGGCTGCACAATTATCATATTTTGCCCATACATCTCGTTGTTAAACAGCAAATCTATTGATAGCAATCAAATTCCAAGAAAATAAAATCAGTTTCTCCAGTGAAATTAATCACTACAAATTAGTTCGAGAGTATGATCGTTGCTAGTTGCTAACAAAATGCATGATATTAAAATTTGATTTGGGTCAAAGTAATGAGGCCTTTCATTTCTTGTCCAAGGCCAGGGCAAAAGGGAAATCAACCATTCACCCTACTGCTCTCTTACCCAGGTGATATTTGCCAGCAAAAAGATTGATGATGTTGTATTGGGACCCTGTGAGAATGAACGCCTGGAGGAGGCTCTGCTGTGTTATAAGACAACCATCTTGTCAGTTGTTCTAGGGCGTAGCTCATGCACAATAACCTTAGCGCGTGAAATTTGAGAAAAGGTACCAAACCTAATTTTTGCAAAGAGGAAAACTTTATTTTCATTCATTCGTCAAAAAAAACACACTAAGGTCCACCTGTTTTAGACTAACTGATTTTTGGGGAATGCACGGTTTTCAGAAACTTTTTCTTTTCGGTTGAACGCTTCATTTTACAAGATTTCATTAGAAAATATTGAAGTTAATAACTTGTGCTATCATGTGGTATAGTAATTTCGGCACTATATGGTGGTCCACCGTTCATTAAAGTTTACACAAATAATTTCGATTTCATTTTGGTTTTCGTATATATATATGTATTACTTCAATGCAAAAACATTTTACTTTTGATTGAATATAATTATTTTTTAAAATTTTAAAATATAATATATTTCATACATGCTTAGAAGTATATTGTTATTTTTTTATATTTATTTTTTAAATATAAACCACACATAATTCATTTATTCTAAAAAAATCACTTTTGATTTGATATAACCTTTTCTTTGAAGTTATGAGGTACAAATAATTAATGTACTCTCAAATGTATAATTTTTCATCTTAATTTTTATTTTTGGATTATGGTCCCTAGATAGTTGTTGTCAGTGAGGTACTTTAGGAATTTATTCAAAAGTGTAATATTTTATTCAGACAAACAAAAAAAAATGAACTAAAGTCCTTTTTGAGGACAGAAGGAGTATATAGTAAAATTTGTTTAACATACGTATCTATAAGTTCATTGGTAGTAAAGTTTTTTCTTTTGACAATTTCGTGTGGAAATAGAAGCATATCCTAACTTTTGATAGTTATAACTACTATTTATTCATTTTCTTATTTATCATTTTATTTTCGTAACCATCTAAATAGTTTAATAAATAAAAAAAGTTGAAGGTAAATAATTCTAAAGTATTAGAACAAGGATGTTTAAACGTAAAAATATGCTTTTATTTCTATGAGTAAATATACCGATTTGTAGTTTACTTAGATAAATATATGTTAGAATACCAAACGGCAATTGAAATAACTTTATATGAAATTTAAAAGTAGTGCTGATATTTTGAGTCAAAATATTTAAATGACAAATGAAAAACAAGTTATGTGATTTTTAACACTTATGTTCAGCATTACTTCTTAATTTGTGATAATTTACAAACTTTTTCCAATGTAGAAAAGTGAATTCCCATTCATGAAATGCCCAAATTATGATATTTTTTATGCTTATGTTCAACATTGCTTTTTAATTTACAATATTGCACAATTTTCTCTCTCCCTCTCTCTCTCTACTATCTTTTAGCACCAGAAAACACAAGAAATCTATTGCAAGCTCATAGGTTGAAGTCAAGTAACAAACTCTACTTTTTGACTATAGAAATTTTTTTCCATCATAGATTTTCTTTCTTTTTTTAATTTTTTTCCTTTTGACTCTCAATTCATGCGTAACATAGTTGGAAAAAAAAATAGAATTCTATTAGTTTAGATGTAAACGATTGCTTTGACTCAGAAGCAGAACCTCACAATACCTAGCCGATGCCTCAATTGATAGCAATGTGGAGGTTTATTTTCCGGCCAACGCTTATGAATGTGCCAATTATGTTTAAAATTTTGACTACCGACTAGAACTTCATAATAGCCGCCAACCGTCGTCAATAGACCGCATCAGTCAGTTTGACCGTTCTAATTGTGTCGAGTTTTACTCATAGAAACTAGAGTTGGTTCGAGTTTGATCAAGTCATTTTTTAAGGAAAGTAACTCTAATATTTGAAAATTATATTTTGATTCCAAATTTTTGTAAAATTCATTTTTATTTATTAATTTTTATGTGAATATTTTAAAATCTTTACCTATAAAATTTTTAACTTTTAAAAATTGAATATCTCAAAGATTTATACAAGAAAATTCTTATAATTTTTAAAACATGAATTACCTCAAATTTTTTTATACCATTTTTTGTAAAATAATTCCATCACATATTTAAAATTTCATACAATTTAAATTAAGTATAAAGTTAACTATACTAAAAAAAAATAATTAACTCTAGTACGTTTTTATATTAATATTAATATTTTTATAATTAATTTATATTTATTGGTTCCGAAAACATTAAATGCCAATGCGGAAGTGTCAACGATCAACACTTGTGAAGTGCCATTTATGCCAAAAGATGGGACCAAAATCGCTGGCTGATGTAGCATGGAAGACAATGATGCTTGAGATTGAGATAAATGAGCAGCACTAGATCACATACTTGAGCATCAAGGACTAGGTCTCGAAACCAAGGTTCTTCACGTTTGAAAGGCTAGGAGAGCCCTTAGAAGGCAGAGATACTCATTACATTTTAGGTTGGCAAGGTATGTAGTGCCTAATAGGTATGTGTTGATTGAGAGGACTGTTCAAAAATAACACGCAGACCGACTTGATCCAGCGGATCGGATCAAACAAAATCAAATCAGTTTAATTTTTTTAATATGTTAGATATGATTTGATCAAATCAGTAGCAATTCGATCTGATCCAAATGAATTGATTAACCTTAGTCGTTCTTTTGGCTTACAGACTACTAACCTTGTATTACATTCCTAGTTGCCATCCGTTGACCCTCCCGTTTTTGGTCACTGTTCGCCATCCGTTTTCTTCTCACCGCCTATCGTCCCTCTCTCTTTTCTACGACCCTATTCCTTCTCCTTCTTTGAACTCCATCATCACTTGTTTCTACTCATAGATGGGAATCTCACTTTTCCGTTGGTTTAGTTCCTCTCATTGCGATACCTAGGAAGCTGTTGAATGATCCATTATATCAGGTGACTCCAAATCTAGTCTTTAGTGCATTCCTTGAAGAAATTATCACGAGCTGCAATTGCCATTCTTTCAACCAACAAATCCAGCAATATATGAATGGGGAAAATTCTGCACTTTAATTATTAAAAAAAAATCAGTTACCATTAAGTGGTCTTTAAGTCAGATTGGACCATCTGTGCCAATTGAATCATTCAGCAATTCCTTCACACGCTTGGCTTCATACTAGTGAAGAATCCATTATATCAGGAGACTCCAAATCCAATCTTAAATGTGGCAGGAAACTTATTTATTTATGGGATTTTTTTTCTTGAGAACTAGCAAATTTTAATTTATAATTTAGTATCACAAATTTTGACATGAGGGAATCTCAGTTAGTTTTGGTGGAAATGGGAATTTTGCTATATTTGAGCATAGTTATTTCTCTATTCTGCTTGCCTTGTCTTCCTTTTTTTTTTTTTCAAATCAAATTCTATTGTTTTGCTCAGATTGGGTTTTTCTTTTTTTGGATGAATTTTGGTCTGTGGTGTTGTTTTCTTTGCAAAGTCTATGGTAAATTATTGGGATATCATTTGGCATAATTATAAAGCTGAAAACTTGGCGAGGACAGAGATTTTCTTTGATGACAAAAAGGTGAGATTTTTTAATACACCTGAAGTTTTGGTGATTATATTTCTAATTGGAAAGATGGGAATTTGTTTCTTTCCTATTAATTTTTGGTGGATGACATTAATGTTGGATTATGTTCTAAGGACCAATCATATGATGATTGTATTGACATACATTGTATCATTATGTTTTAATTTATGAAAAATTTGTTATTATTATATTGTATTCCATATCTGCGCTTTATAAATAAATATAACAATGTCCCAAGAATTTAATTATTCTAAAATTATCCCTACTCAAGTATTATCATTAAATAGGACAATGATAATGCATTAAAACTAGTATATGTAATGACTGATAAAATGTGTCCTGATATGAGATATCAAGTCACCACATAAGTATATGTTAAAGAACTCTGTACTGGATCGACCCGCCATGAGAAATGCTACATGGGTTATTATATGAAGTGTCATATGTATTTCTCATAGTGATGATGGTCTAAGTGATCCTTAGACTTGAGGTCACCAGATATCACAACATGAGGAGTTACATGTTTTGATGCTACTAAACGTTACCTGTAGCAGGGTGAACTATAAAAGGGGTAATTAAATATGTAATGAATCATGTGATGGGATGTTGAGTAATCAAGATAGGATTTGCTCTTCCTAGATAATGGAAGTGATATCTTTGCGCTCTCTTGATCAAGTGAGACTATAAAATGCATGACCATGCTCAAATGAGTGGATATGTGATATTGAGCTCATTTGTTTAAATGTGTCTACTTGAAAATCAACAAATGCAAAGATTAAACTATGTGAGTGTGACACACTCCATGGCTCATGTTCTATCAAGATATCTAGGGCAAAAGAATTGAATTACATGATAACATTTATCACAAGAAAAGTAATGTCGAATTACTAACATTCTTGTAACTTGGGTAGCATTTATGTGTTGTTAGACACCGCTCAATACTTATGGCATAAAATAGATTTTATATCATTGCCAACGTTATAAGAACCTATTGGGTCACACACTTAGATCATATCCAAAAGAAGTGTAAAATTCATTTGATGAATTTTAGTTAATTTAAGAATCCTATTGCGAAAGGACTCTATACGGTTTCCGGTTTAAATCGCTATTTGGTTCTCGATTCTAAATATAAATTAATTTATAAATAACTTATTATTGTTAATTTATAATAAATTAATTAATTAAGTTAATTTAATTAATCATTAATTTACTTAATATTATAATTAATAATTCATTAAACTAATTCATTAATACTAATTATTATAATTAATGTATAATTAATATTAATTAATTTATAATTAATTAATTACTTAGGATTAATTTATAAATAATTAATTACTTAAGAATAATTTAATCAATAATATTTTTATTAATAATTAACTAATTTAATATTATAATGAATAATTAACTAATACTAACTAATTAATTAATACTAATTTTTACAATTAATTTATAATTAACTTATTATTACTATTATTAAATATCATAATTAATTTATACTGCACTTTGGAATTTGGAATTTCAAACAAAAAATTAACTAAATTTCCATTTCTAAAGATTAAAAAACCAACCACCATTATTGGTAATTATAATCATTCCCAACACAAACTAATCACTATCATTGGTAATTATAATCATTTCCCAACACAAACCAACTATTTTCCACTATTATCATTTTTATTACCTTTCCCATTCTTTTAAATGAACCTACCGCCCCCGAGATATACTTGGGATATATTGATGGCAAAGGATTGTAACGGGAAAAATTAGTATATTTTTAATGTTGAATCATAATTAATTACAATAAAAATAAATATTAAGTCAAAATTTTCTTTGTAGTCAATGCCAAATCTAGTTTTAAAATAAAAGACAATCAAAATAGGAGGTGTAAAGATTATTCAATAAATGAAATAACCTAACTATTTTTTTGAACTATTTAAAAAATATTTCATTTGAATTATGAATATGAATTATCTCTTTTTTCTTTTTTAATTAACATTGAAGAAGAAAAAACTTCAAAATATTATCTAATTGATTTAATGATTGTGACAATCCATCGATGCTCTACTGATGACAATGATACCATACCACTCCAATTCTTTGTCAATATGTAATTTTTATTGATTCTTGGTTTTCATTCTAACAAGAATGGTTTTAGTTATAAGTTTACCTATTCTAATAGCATTTCTGTGATAGTCTCTCTTTATAAAAGTGGGGGTTATGCCTTGGGCTTTATTGATGAGTGTTTGCGACTCACTAATTTAGCAATATTGTACTAAGGGCGAATAAGCTGAGCCAAGTCGAGCCAAACCTAAACTACTATCATAATTCCGCTTATAAATTATTCTCTTCATTCTAAAAAAAATATATATTTTTTTAAAATTTTTCTTGTTTTGACAAAAAAAGATCTATTTTTAGAATAAAATTCCTTTAATATCATTAATTAATAATAATAATTATATATGATCATAATTAAAAGTAAACATAAATATATAAAATAGTGAATTTAATTATGTATTAAATTTGTTGCATCTAATCACTAAAAAAAAATTATATCTAAGTCAAGTGGACTCTTGTTTTTTGAAACAAATGGAGTTTCTAAATTTGAATTTGTCCTTGGATTAGTTTGAGAATTAGATGTTACAAATTGAGTTGTGCAAATGATGGCATTTTGATTTAGTGAATATTTAGTTGAAGTGCTAGAGTTTGGCCGCCAGGCTGCCTCTACTCTCCAAATCACTGTGCGTACGGGCGATAGCATGTGATAAAAGTGCGAATTGTGGATATAGTATTTTACTGTAGCAACAGTAATTATTATTATTTTTTATTTTTTATTTTTGGGTGTCAGCTTTAGTTGGATTTTGTCACTCGTATGGGAGGGCGAGCAGAGAGGTATCAAGGCCGTTTCTTTATTGCTAGACTTCGAAGCCAATGACATTTCTTGGTGCTATCTGTGAGACTTCCCTGCGATAAGGTTTTGGTGTCCTAGCTTGGAATGAGGGTCAAGCACGGTGATACACAACGTAAGGCCGCCCAAGCATATGAGGGATCGACCAACGCAGAGCTGCACTACACAGATTTCTATGGGCTATTTCTTCTGTTCATGCTAAGGGGAGCTGTGCAAGCAGAGGCCGACAAGCTAAGATTTTTGTTATACCGGTCCGACTGTATTGCGGTTATGACTTTGGGGTATGCCGGTCTCGTTTGATTGGGGTTTTGCCTTAACCAACCCTTATTGGGTTTAGATTGGTTGTATTAGGGTCCGTCCATTTAAAGCTAGTTCTTCTATGGATCCTTTATGTAGTGTGTTAATTTGGGTATTCTAATATTAATATAATAAGTTTGTTTTTAGTTGAAGTTTGTGCTAGTACAAGTGGTCTTTTGAAATAATGTGCTTCTTTCATCCTTAGGAAAAAATATATTTTTAATTAAAAAAAAAAGGTGTTCATGCTTGGATAAAAAACTTATATTACCTTACTAACAAAAATTATTTACAATCTCAAATTAAAAGTTAAGGCTAAAAATAGAAAATTATACTTTTAAAGATACATTAAATTTGTTATAACTTATAACTAAAAGAAAAAAAATATACATACTATACTCAAAGTTATAGTCTTTAGTAGGCCTAGTATTATTTCTAGCAATTGCAATAGATTCTTTATCTCTTTAATTATATTAAAAAAAGTAAGGTTATTTAAATGTGTAGACTCCTAAATTTTTATGTTTTTTTTTTCAAAAACTGTGATTTGATAACAGAAATATTTATCTAATTGAAATTTAATTATTGTATTACAAGATGAATATGTTGGGAAGATCTACCATGGAGCCTATTTTCTTGATATGACAGCTGATGGAGAGATATCGAGAAAAGAAGAATGACCTACAAATGGTATTTATTGATCTTGAGAAGGCGTATGATATGGTTCCAAGAAAGGTTCTATGGTTGGTACTTGAGTAGAAAAAAGTACCTTCAAAGTATGTAGAGGCAATCAAGGATATGTATGATGGTGTTACTACATGCGTGAAGGCTTGTAATATAAGATCAAGCGATTTTCCAATCACAATTGGCTTACACCAAGGCTCTGTTTTGAGCCCTTATCTTTTTGCCCTAGTCATGGATGAGTTAACAAAGAATATCCAAGATGAGGTGCCATGGTGCATGCTATTTGTAGATGATATCGTGCTTATTGATGAGACCCAAGCGGGGGTAGAAGCTAAATTAGAATTATAGAGAAGCACGTTGGAGTCAAAAGGATTTACGTTAAGTCGAAGTAAGACCAAATACATGAAGTGTGAGTATGACATGACAAGATGAGTAGACGAAGATGCCGTGAGTATGCTCGAACAAGAGGTACCAAGGAAAGATACTTTTAGATATTTTTTATCAATACTACAACAAGGGGGAGAGATTAATGAAAATGTAAGCCATATAATCAGAGCAGGTTGGATCAAATGGTGCATTGCATGAGGGTTCTTGTGTGACCGCAAAATCCCACTTAGGTTAAAAGGAAAATTATATATAATAGCAATAAGACCGGCAATGCTATACAGAATTGAATGTTGGCCAACACAAAGGCAACATAAGCATAAGTTGGAAGTAGCAGAAATGAGGATGTTAAGGTGGATGTGTGGTAAGACAAGGATAGATAAGATAAGAAATAAGGATATTCGACGAAAAGTTGGAGTAGCATTGGTGAAAGAAAAGATGAGAAAATATAGATTGAGATAGTTTAGGCATATTCTTTGAAGACCCTTATATGTTCCGATAAGAATAGAAGTTTGTTATAAAGAGCATGATAAGAATAAAGGGAGAGGTCGATCAAAACTAACATGGGGGAAAGTAGTAAAACAAGATTTAGGGGAGTGAGAAATAGATTGGTGTACAGTTTGTCTTAGGACAGAGTGGAGGAAAGCTATTAATATGGTGGAAGAGCAAAATTCTTATATTCCGGACTGCTATTTCTATTCCTAACCCTTTTATCTTTATTTTTCTATTTCATTTTATAACTATTTCTTCTCCTCATTCTTTTCTTTGGGTTCATCGATCGTCAACCTCAACTAGTTTGGGATAAAGGTGATGTTGATGATGTATTACAAGATGAATATAAGATTAAGTTAAATATAGCATATGATTGTCTTAATTTCAATTATTTGTATTTCTTATTCTCCTTATTGTAAGCACAAACAATCGTTTACAAATAAATTAAGCCCGTGATCACTTGTCTACCCGAGACAAACTTATTTTCAGCAAAAGTTCGCCAAAGAATTTGGTTTTCGTAGGTAAGAATAAGGTCAAATCAGAAATTTAAAACAAAAATGATAACATCCATCACAGATGGTTAAAATTTGTTGACAGGGTTAGAAATGGGAAGATTTTTTGCGACCAATAATGTGATGCATTATCTTTTGGTCACCAATTAAATAGAAAAAGTAGAATAATTTCTTCCCTGAACAAAGCAAATAACATTTCATTATTTGTCGACACAGCGCATTTTGCGTGCAAGGGTTGACTTGATTGACTAAGGTCCTTGGTACTTTTACAAAGATATAAGCAGCACAATAGAAAACTGAAAATTGAACGTCATTTAGCAATTCAACTATTGAAATTGGAAACAGCCAACTTAGACCTGAGTGGTGATCTAAATCTAAAATCTTCGTTTACAAAATATAGTCTGCTTGAAATTGACATGAGGTATCAACTATATTACAAGTATCAAATAAAAATAAATGAAATGTTAGCTAATAAACCCCAAACAAAACAAAACTAGCATTTTAAGTTTTTTAAAACTTTAAACATGTTCATAAAAATAGTTTAATGATTTGGATGTAACTCTACATATAGATAGCAAGTCATGAAAATACTACATAATAAATTGCTATATTTCATGTGATATATATAGGATCTTTACATCCGGATCTCTACATCCTCAGTTAGATTCACACTATAATTTCGGCAATGTGTGGGACCTTTGCATTACAATCTTGACCTTGGCATGTCTTAAATCCGGATCTCAACAACTGGCATGTTACCTTATTGAACCTCAACCCTTAAGCTTGAGAAAAAAGTATATCGAAATCACACTAAATATACAGGACCTCGGACCACATTTACAAAGTGGGAACTCAGCGAGTTCATACTTATCCACAAAAGGATAATGGCATGCGATATTCATGAAGAAATGTAACAACATGTGATCAGCCGTTACAACCATAGCCACGTGATTAGCCATTACAACAACATCCCACAAATCTTGGAGATAAGGTATATAAGGTCAAAGAGCTGCTAGGTAAAAGGGGAGACTTTTTTAATAGAAAGGAGAAAAAGATAAAGAATATGACTTAAGCATCGAAGCATCTTCCTTGGAGAACCACTCCAGGATTTGTTTTGCAAGTAAATATGTTAATCAAGGAGACAAAAAGTTCCCGGGTCAAACCTATCCAATAGAGTTGCGGATAAAGCCTTCATCATCGTGGAAGGATGAAGTAAATCATAAGTAGAGTTCTAACTATGAGAGACATCCTCAGTAAATTTTTGGGTTTTTTCTCTATTATTTGAACAAAATTTCACGTTATAATTTTTTATAAATGGCCATGACATTTTGGAAAATTATATTTTCATTAGGATGAACATTTGTCCAAGTATTTTTAAACCATTTTTAATAGCTAAATTTGAAATATGATATGCACACCTTATATGAAAATTTTACTAGCTCATGTTAGTTCAAAAAATAATTGTAGATTTATTATAAATTTAGTAGTAACAAAAGCATTGTGAAAATTAAGTGAATTTTTTTTTACTCAAACCATGGTCATATAAAATAACATTAAGTAATTTAAATATATATTAATAGTATTATTTTCATAAAAAATTATAAAGGGCAATTACTCTTTTTTGTATTAACCAATTATTATTAATCCAATAACAAATTTCACCCATCTAATGATAATCTTGTCAATGATTACTCCAATTATCAGAACAAATTGACAAAATACTATTTAAATTTTAAAATATATTAATCAAATTCATTCACTTTTCCAATAATGTTTTTTTCTAGTTCACACATGCCAGATGTTCTAGGTATACATTTACCTTGCAGATTTAAAACTTTTTGATGATATTTTAGAAAACCCAATTTTTCATCAAAACTAAATAACAATTGTTCTGCAACTATCATTTTAGTTAATTCAATCTATTATTTTGATTAGTATATCTAAATAAAAAGGGTTTGAAATGTTACCAATGAAATCTGCGAGTTGAATTAATGTTCAACCAATATCAATTTATTAAGGGTGGTGTTTTGTAAATATACTCCACTTAAAATTATCTTGTAGGGTTTTCCTTCATTATACAAAACCTTTTTAAAATGCTTATTAAATAAATCAGATTTTGGACTAAAACACTTTATTAGAGTTTCTGTTGCTACATCATCAGTAAATTGTGATGGACTTTCAATAGCATAATTGTATTCACCAATGTCAAAAAATTCAAAATGTGATCATGAACCTTAGTGGTTATCCAAGCTGTAATTTGTAAGTGATTTTGAAGGAAATTTAAAAAAATGAAAATATATTTAAGAAATTCAATAAAAGAAAAAATTTTAAAAATTGTAGGAAATTGATTGATAATACTCCTTCTGTCTCAAAAAAAAGAGTCAACTTTTAATTTGATACAACTTTTGTTAAATTACAAGGTGCAACACTTCTAATGTACAATTAAATGTATAATTTTATATTTTTATATTTACTTTTTAATTTGGTTATATATTATCATTATTAGTAAGGGTAATTTAACTCCAAAAACATACTCCTTTTTTTGGGATAAAAAAAAATTGAAACTAGATTTTTTTTTTGAAATGGAGGTAGTATGAGGAGTTTATTGAAATTTGAGAAAAAATAAATTTAATTATAATTAATATAGAATATGAATATCAAAGGGGGATTAGAAAGGATTGAAAATTTAGAGTGGATCGTGTGAAGAATATAATTGGGAGGGGATATTATTGAAATGACCATTTTTAACGGTCAAATGACTTTTGGAAATATTTTCAGCAATAATTTCGGCCGCAAGGCTTTTGGGGAGAAAAAAATTACTGTTCCTAAAGGCAATTCAGAGTGCGAATTGGGTGCATTTTTTTTGTTTATGAACAGTAAATTTACTGTTCATGAATAGTAAATATTAACTGTAATTTTTTTTAGTGGCCGGTGGTAGTTTGATTTTGTGTCCTCATAGGGCTCGCGGTCCTCCTGACTCGTCCCTATTGAAGGGTTTTGGGGTCCCTAGTAGGGGAGGATTTCCTACTACAAGGATTTGTTGTCCTAATTGGGCGGAGGGTCAAGTACACTGATGCACAGCGTACGACGGCTCACGAATAAGAGGAATCGACCAATGTAGAGCTGTATTACATGGATTTTTGTAGTCCGTTTCTTCTGTTCAGCTTAGTCAGTGTATGGATCGGAGTTCGGGTCAGTTAGTGCCGCGCAGGGTAAATCTGCTTGGTTCATTATTTGAGGATGTTCATAAGGGGCGCTGTGCAAGTAGAGGCCAATAAGTTAGGGATTTTGTTGGAGGTACAGTCCCATTTTATTGGGGTGCCATGTCTTAACCGTGATCTACTGAGGTAGGTTAGTTGAGTTAGAACGAGGTCTGACCCTTACATGTACTGTATTAATTTGTAATTTTACTAATTAATACAATATGTTATTTTTTGAAAAAAAAAATAAAAGGACTTTTGGAAATTGTCTTATAAATGGAGAATCTTCCATGTGTCCTTTCCCAATTGAAATCCCGGCATCACGTCCCATATTGAACGACACTGATGTTTACCCAAAATCCAACAAAAGCTGAAGCTGCAGCTGCGGCGTGTAATCAAGTTGTGCAAGTTTCACACCTATCTCTGCACTCTTATTCTCCTCTGTGTTCTGTCCTTTTGTCTACTGGGCAGGAACCTAACTATATCCCCTGCGTACACATCTATTAAAAAAAAACATATATGGCTACGAATTATTTATATTTTTTATATTTTTTTATATTTTTTTAAATATGTGTTATAAATTGAAAAGTGCAAACAAGTATTATAGAAAACTAAAATAAAAAATGTTGGGATACCCACACTAAGCAAGAAAATAATTACAAAAGACTTTTTGGACTTTTTGATGCCTTGAAACCAAATGGCAAACTATATCCTCGGCAAAGGATCTAATTGGGAGTAATATACAGAGAGAGTTGAAAAGTTTAAATAGGGACAAAGAGAAAATGAGGGGCAATTTGACACCGGCGATAGCTTGGGTGTGTAAACATAATTTGGATGTTGAAAATGTTGACAAGGGTTCATCGTCAGCTGGTGGTGTGCTTCGGGAAGATGGATTACAATGGCAAACGTTGTGGTCAGGTCAGGTGTCATGGTTTGGTGGGCCCGGCGAGGTGTGAATCCAAATAATTTTCCCATGACTTTCGGGAGCGTAAGATATTTGCAAGAGAAATGTCCACAACTATAAATAGTATGATTAGTTTTTTTCTTTTTTGATCTGGAATGAAATGGTATGTAATTAGATTCAAGATATCCTTTCATCTTTGTTAAGTAGTATAGAGAATTTTGTAATTTGTCCTTATTTAATTCATTCTAATTGCCATTCTTTCTCCATATTTCAATTCTTCACTATATATTCCATATAAATATATTTTATATGATATATAGATGTAGTTTAGAAATTTATAGTATTTTGTTGAATATAGAATATGTGCCAACAAAAATGGACTCAGCCCAAATGTACAATTTTAAAATAGGGTTAATTACCAAAACCTCCTTAAGATTTATGTTTATTACCAATCGAACCCTGTGGTTTAACATAACTACCAAAACCACCTTAAGGTTAACTTCTGTTATGTTTAATAGCAGCCATGGGCGAAATGACGAAAAGCCCTATAAAATATCTCCACCAATTTGTTTACCAAGTAATGGGCAAGAAAAGTCAAATAGTTAAAAAAACACTTTCTTTATACAAAAAGCGAAGCAAGGCGGGAAACATCCTTCTTCATTCTCAAAGAACTCCCATTTTCTGCACACCAAAAGTTCGACTATTGTTTATACCAAAAGCTAGAATCTTCTTCATACCAAAAGCTAGAATCT
Source organism: Gynochthodes officinalis (assembly GCA_020080225.1). Lineage (NCBI taxonomy): Eukaryota > Viridiplantae > Streptophyta > Magnoliopsida > Gentianales > Rubiaceae > Gynochthodes > Gynochthodes officinalis. The sequence goes on from CM034620.1 coordinate 12,919,619, forward strand.
TCTCTAAACCCAGGTGTTATTTGTAGGTTGAGTTTGTTTGTTTTGAACTTGAAAGAAGATGAGTTTGGAAAAGTGGAGGGATAGTTTTTGCCATCATCATCATCCTTCGGAGAAAATGCAAAAAGATTCTTGTATATTTGAAAAATCCACAGCCAAAAAAAAAAACATGAGATTGAAATGTTTGGTTGATTTCATTTAAACTCGTATTTTTTTTTTGTTTTCATTTACAGTCATGTAGTTGAAAATTTGGACTGAACTTTAAATTAACGTATGCATGGCAGAAAAGTTGTGACTATTTTGGTAATTTTTTGTGCTGGTAATCGTACTTGGAAATTTCCATTTTCTTACTTGGTAATCGTAACTAGTGGCATAAAAATGAATACTACACATGCAAACACTGATTTGAGTGTAGATTATGTAGGCAAAGCCGTGACCCACAATACTAGTAAGAAAGAAGCAGCTAAAGAAAATAACAATAGGAAGAGAACAAAATTAGTCAATAGTAAAGAACATAACACTTTTGATGCTGCAAATGAATGCATTCCGTATGATGAAGATGGAAAAAGTGACAAGTTATATGCTTTGAGTGATAATGATGAAATGCATATTGAGAATGATGATGAATTGTTCAGCATACATGCAGATGAAGAACCAAAAAATGGTAGTGACAAAGGTGGTGAGTTGTCTGAGTATAAGTCTAATGATGAAGTTGAGACTTCCAATGACTCAGATAGCGAATTTGTAAATGACCTAATGGGTGCATGTCTAAATGGGGCTGATTTTTGCATACCAGAAGGGGAGAAATTCAGGTTGTTGCAAGGGATGATGTTTGAGAGTGTAGAAAAGTTTAGAAGTGTGCTATATGAGTACTCAATATAGTGGGGTTTCAAATTGATAATGGTTAAAAGTGAAAGGGCAAGAATTAGAGCATATTGTGGAGGGGGATAAATGTGATTGGAAGATACATGCATCTTGGATGCCCGATAGAGTGACGTTTAAAGTGAAGACTTGCAATGCAGACCACAGTTGTGTGCGAAGTGAGAATGTAAGTGCCTCTACAAAATACATGGCAGCGAAAATTGAAGGGCTAGTGTAGTCTGACAATAATATAAAGCCCCAAGTTCTTAGGGATGAACTAGTTAGAATTGGATTGCATCCAACAAATATGAAAATTTTCAGGGCAAAGAGGAAGGCTTTGGAAATGATAAAAGGCAATCATGCTGAGTCATATACGTTACTGCCTAAATATTGTGCTACAATATGTAGAACAAACCCTAACAGTGTTACGAAAATTCATTTCCACATGTCTCCCAGTGCTATATTACTTCAGTTGAAAGATTCTTCTTAGGGCATCAACGGTAGCCCCTGAAACCAGCCAGGCCTCATTCTGCCACATTAGCGCCACATCAGCTTGTGGCCAGGCCAGTACTATTCACGCGGCCATCATAAAAAATTTACTCACGCTAGTGGCCTGGCCTGCAGTATTCACGCAATCATTATCAACTTTTCTTTAATTAATAATACAACTTTAATAATTTATTGGGCCATTATTAAAAATATTTTTTGGCAAATAAATTTACATTACATGAAAAACTTAAATTTACATTGCATGAATTTAAATTAAATATAAAATACGTAAAACAATCAATAGAAAATAAATTTACATTACATTAAAATTAAAATTTAATAATACTCTGAAAAATGAAAATAAATACTCTAAATTAAATATGAAATACTTAAAACAATTAATGAAAATAAATACTCTAAATTAAAATTTAATAATATACTTGAAACATGAAAATAAACGTGATAAATTAAATATAAAATTCTTAATAGCATGATTAATTTTTTTTATCATACATTATATACTTCAAAACAATTAATGGAAAAACTTTCATTACTTTAAGATTAAAAATTAATAATACACTTAAAACATGAAAATAAATACTCTAAATTAAAAATGAAATACGTGAAACAATTAATGAAAAATAAATTTACATTACATTACATTAAAACTAAAAATTAATGCTTATACTTAAAAATGAAAAAAAAACACTCTAAATTAAATATGAAATACTTAAAACAATTAATGGAAAATAAAATAACATTACATTAAAATTAAAAGTACATTTAAAATAAAATTTAATAATCAACTTAGAACATGAAAATAAATACTCTAAATTAAATACCAAAACATAATAAATAAAATACTACTACATCCTTAAACTTTCGCTAAGCTTATGAAACATTTTCTTTTCTGTGTTTGATAAGTTGTCTTCTCCACGGTTCGCAAAAGTAAGCCAAGCTTGAAACTTTTGCTCATGTTTCATCCTTTCGATTTGTTCTTGATGAGCAATTCTCTCGGCCTCTATTTTCATTCTCTCGGCCTCCATTTGCTCTTGATGAGCAATTCTATCGGCATCTATTTTTTTCATATCCAAAGCAATCTTCTCCCTCTCGACCACTATCCTCTCTTGGAAGGATAAGCCTAGCCTTTCAATACTCGGACTCTCCGGAAAAAGTTGTATACCGACCTTATGTTTTCCCTTGCTTTTAGTCTTTTTCACCCCTATTGGCGTTTTAGAGGACTAGTAGTAGTGTCTTCTAAATTGATTGGAACTTGTTCACCAATTGGAGAGGATAGGTTGATAAAATCATTATCTGTGCGTGATCTCTTCTCGCTACTTGCGGTGTTTGGTGTTTCGGGAGTGTTTGAATCATCAAATGGTACATTGGAAGTAGGAACATTTCTTCCAATGCAGGATTCCCACTTCGGAAAAGATCTCAACAACTTCCAATGCTCCATAAATTGGAACTTTGAACCCTTATTCGAATGCTCCCATATGGTGAGTGCGTTTCGGAGCACATCTTCATCGTTCATTCCACTTCTTTTCAACCTTTCTGACTCTGCGAAAATTTCAACCCACTTTGACACAGTTGAAGAAATTCTCCTCCACCGAGCTCTAATTTGGGCCACATTTTTGGGATTGATGTTGGCATTGTCTTCCCGAGCCGCCCTATATTGTGAAAGTATATTCTTCCACATCATAGAATTCTTTTGAGATGTACCTATAATTGGATTTGTTGTGATGTGAATATATGCCGAAATCAAAGCTGTGTCTTCTTCAAGTGACCATTTTTTCGCCTTATTTTGCATTTCTCCGTCGTCTTTGGAGCCATCTTCATTATCAACATTTGTAGGAATTTCACGGTTTGGTTGATGGTTGAAATTGGACATCATGTGGTGTTGAAACCCTTGAGCTTGAAACATTGTAGGATTTATTGGAAAACTAGTTGGAAATTGGGGTGGATTTTGGGGAAATTGGATAGGATTTTGAGAATTAGAAGCAAATTGACCAACATTATATGATGGATTATAGAATGAAGGGTTATTTCCGTAGAATGGATTATTTCCAAAAGGGTTAGAAGGATTCATTTTTTTAGAAGAAAATAGAGATTTTGAGAGAGTTTGGAAAATATGAAATTTGGATTTTGACCCAAATATATGCAAAATGCATCTCATTTTATAGAGGATGAAATTTTATGACCGTTGGTGATTTTTTTAAAAAACAAATTAGGCCTCAAATGGCCGTTGCAAACTGCTAGACGGTTTGCAACGGGAAGTACACGTGGCGCGCCGTCACGTCGCGCTGAAGCGCCTGTCAGCTCCTTTTTTTTTTAAATGAAACGACGCCGTTTGGTCTTGATGCTCTTAAGCAAGGTTTTTTGGATGGATATAGACCATATCTTGGATTTGATAGATGTTTCTTGAAAGGGCTCTTCGGCAAAATGTTGTTATCTGCTATTGCATTAGATGGGGACAATGGGATATTTTCATTAGCTTTTGCTATAGTTAAAAGTGAAAATAAAGAGAGTTGGAGGGTTTTCTTCCAACAATTGTTGGACTTATTGGGAGAATTTTCAGAAAACAAGAAATGGACTTTTATGACTAACAGGCAAAAGGTATAATGATTTGTGTTTGAAGAAATATTAGTTGTTGTCTAACGTACCTACTACTTTTTGATAATTGTCATTCTCTTATTTGTGTTATTTTGCAGGGTTTGATAGAGGCGATCTCAACAATTGTCCCTACTACTCATAATAGAAAGTGTTGTCGGCATATTTTTGCCAACTTTAGGAATAAATTTCCAACAATGATTTTGAGAAAACTAATTTGGGTAGTAGCGAGAGCATATAATCAACAGGAGTATACGAAGGCTATGAGTAAGATTAGAACATTGAATCCTGAAGCTCATGACTGGCTTGAGAACATAGGCAAAGAAGTGTGGGCAAGACACACATTTCCATATGACCTGAAGAATGATCACATCACTAACAACTCGAGTGAATTAGTCAATGCATGGATTGGAGATTTGAGGGAAAAACCAGTGCTCACACTGATGGATATCTTGGCTCATTTTGGAATTGTGCTTGTCCGTGGAGCACATATTTCTTATTTGTGTTGGGTGGATAGAATGGATGAAAACATGACCCAGGACCTGACAACCAAGCTTTTTGATGTGCTAAAACAGTTCAGGCGTCATACTCCACAAGTTCTAGACTTATTACCATGGTTTCTAACTGAAATTATCAAGGTAAAACTCAAAGAAATGAAACATCAATACGAACACAACTTAGCACTACAACTTTCCTGATGACAGCCAACTCATTACCTGCTCACAACACATGTATAGACACAAATGGCTTTTTCCAAAGGGTAATGATATTAGCAATCCACTTTTTGTTATTAGCATTCCTAATCCATCGCTAAAGGTAAGTGCTAATATTACTACCCTTTCTCAAAAAATCATGAATTAAGAATGCACTAAGACCCATTGCACCACCCATAGATCCAAAAAGACTAAGAAATTACCCACCAGATATACGATCATGTTGCATAAAAAATTAGATTTAGTTCACATTAAAAAATGCATACCAGAAAGCATGATAGAGTGGCCTATACCATAACACATACGCTCCTGGAACCCCTACTATAATTGCAAGAAACTAGATTTTGGGGTCTAGACAAAAGGAAAATAGTTCAGGTCATCATGTCGGGACAAATAGGGGAAAACATACAATCAGAAGCACAAGAGGAACAAATAATTTGGGACCAACCTCTTTCCTTAACTGCAATGGCATTCCAGAAAAGAAATGCCATGAGTCCTGCTCACCACAAGAATAATTACACTTAATTCAGGTCATTACCAGAAAATATGTGCAGGTTAAATATGCAAAAAGGAAATCATATAAGAACAATCCCAATTTATTGAAGACTGGAAGTACAGTCAATGCGTTGAATTTTAACAGTAAATGGAACCATTTCAGTTCACCTTCGTAAAATGCCAATGCTTTCATACTGGTAACAGTAGATGCCGTACCAAAAAAATCTCAGAAAACAAGCGTGTAATAGCTTCAGTAATCATAAATCGAAATTGATAAGAAAAAAAGGATTATCTCATGCTCCCAAACTCTGTTTGATAGGATCGAATAACATTCTTTTATCTTTGGAGACATTCAGAACATGGAATAACTTCAATGACAAACAAGTGCATTTTCTGTAGCAGGCTAAATATTTTCCAATAACGGATGAAATCTGGAGAAGCATAGCCCAAAAATTTGATAACACAACAATAATACACTCAACTGAAAATTAAGAAATATATATCATATCTTCCCATCTTACAAAAAATTATTACAACTTCAACTTCTAGCACCACAACTCAAGAATACTGAAATTATTACAAAACAGTGCTCATGGGAAAACACATTCTAAAATAAACCAAAAGCGGAATTCTTAAAACCAGTCAATAATGTTTGAAAACCAGACAATAATGGTTACACAAATTCACATTCCAAATTGTATAAAACAAAGAAGATACAACATCAAATCTAGCCACATTAAATGCTCTCATTGCAGCTCTCCTACAATAGACAACATAGAAGCTCTCCAATTCATCCTACACTATTGGATAGCCTCATAATACATTTTTTACTAACTGAATTAGATACGTAAGCAAAATAGCATCCAAGACAACCAAATTCATAGTCATTAGGGTTGATGCAATGTTACTATTATTCCAAGACTGGGGGTTCATATTTAGCCCATCTAAGCACGCTCTACTATTACTTGTTGCTGCTATATTGATTGGTTTGGAGTTGACCTCGTATTCTATAGTTGTTAGGACAACCCATTTTAGCCATCCATGGATGCTGCAAGCATAGTAAAGCCTCCCAGGATATTTGGCCGAATTTGAGACCAACACTGAAAACTTCCTTCCACATTGCCTACATACTATATTCTCAAACCTCAAGTTATCAAGAGTTCTACTACTGCTTGATGGAGTCATGGATGATTAATCCACTTGCAACACATGAGAACCCTAACTCTAAATAAAAGCAAAAGATTCCCAAATCAAATTCTAGTCAAATAAATGGCTTAATCATACATACTATACCGAGGGCAAGGTCGTAGCAGGCTTTGGTTTTCGGATTACTTCAACCTTCTACACTCTTGCTCTTGCTTCTCGCTACATTGTCTATCTCCGTTGCTTAACGAAATTGGAAGTGAGATCTGTGAAACAACAAACAGGGTTTTGTGAGGTTCAAATCAATTACTAGAGGGTAAGTTTGTCCTATTTTCAAACTATTTTTCAGATCAAACTACAATAACAAACGGAAGTTGTTACTTTGGACTTAATTGTTATAAATTTTTAAAATCCAGGGAGGTTTTGGTAGTTATGTCAAACTAAAGGGTTCGATTGGTAATAAACATAAACCTCAAGGGGTTTTGGTAATTAACCCTTTAAAATAATGCATCTGTGTATTGATACCTTATCTTGTCATTACTTTAACAACTACTTCGACTTGTTCATAAAGACTTAGAAGTTGAAGTCAAGAGTATACTAAGACGTTTAATATACTACTAGTTCTTTTTTTGTTTCTCATCTTCCCTATCAAACTATTTTGTGTTGTTGCTGTTCTTCAGTTATGCATTAACCCATTTCCTATAAATACTAGTGCTTTATCATTCCAAACCATCTCACCACCACTTCTCTCATATTCTTTTCTCAATCAGTTCCAAAGGTGGGAAAAGAAATGGAGGTCTCTTGCAATATCTTTTGGCAATTGTTCTCCTCCCTCTATCCATTTCTGCCATATTTTTCTTCAAGAAGCGCGGTTCGAACAGCCTGAATCTTCCACCTGGAACAATCGGATGGCCAATGCTGGGAGAAAATATACATTTCGCTTTGCAAGGCTCCCAAAAATATTAAGTGATCGAATGAAGAAGTACTCCCCAGAAGTGTTTCAAACGTCTTTGATGGGAGAATGTTGAGGATAAATTAGTTCCTATCAAAATATATCAGATAAAATATTGGTATATCAGATAGGATATTTTGTGTATATCGTTTGTAATCTGTAATTATCTACATGCCTTAATTAGTGTAGGTTGTAGCTTATAAATGTAAGGTACAAGACGTTGTATTTTTCATATCAATACACAGCAAATATTTCCAAACTCTGGGTTTTTACATGGTATCAGAGCAGGTTCTGCTCCAAAATTTCTAAAACAAAACCCTTCATTCTCAAGTAGTTTGATGCTGTTTTTTTTTTCTCAAAAAACCGATCCTTTTATTCTATTTTTTTCATCAACATAACCGAACCCTAATATACAATATCCATTTTCCTAAAATACCCCTGCAACCTTCGGAAATTACAATTTCTGCCGCACCTTCTTCTCTGTCAAACCAATGGCCGAAACAACTGCAGTCGCTGCTTCCAGCTCCGCCGCCGTCCTTCCTGCACCACCACGCGACCCATATTATTTGTCTGCCACCGACCTTCAAACTGGGAGCATTGTCTCCACCAAACTTACGGGTGAAGGCAATTGGCAACTATGGAGCAACCAAGTGAAGACTGTTTTCTTGGCACGCAACAAGCTCGGGTTTCTCACCGGCACTCTCGCCCGCCCTGCTGACGACGACGCCCCTGCAGAAAAATGGGATCAATGTCACGCCGCCGCCAAGACTTGGCTCACACATTCGGTTGACACTTCGCTGGAGGCCATGGTTTCTCGGTTACCTACGGTGTTGGCCATATGGAACACACTGCAAGAAAGCTTCGGCCGTGTCTCTGGCTCGCAGATTTTCTCCATCAAACAGGCCATCAGTGAGGCCAAACTTTCGGCCGGCGCTTCTAGTGCTCAACTCACCGCCTTCTACCTTCGGCTGTAAGATTTATGGACCGATTTGGATGTCCATCAGCCGCCCATTCGCTGCGTTTGTGGCCATTGTGAGTGTCGTGTAAATGACCAGCTGCGGTTGCATGAGAACACAGATCGGGCGATGAAATTTTTATTGGCCCTTGCTGATGAATTTCGCAATCTCCGCACAACTGTACTTGCCCGAGATGATTTCTTGTCTCTTGAGCGGCTTCACGCCTTCGCCAAAGAGGAGTTGCACGGCGAGCCGCTGTTGATGGCTACCCGTCCGCCGCTCTGGAGTATTTTGGGTTCACTGCAAATCAGAAGACAAAGATGCAACAACCCAGTTCATTTGCAATTCGGCCGACTCCTGGATCCGGGTCATCCTTGTCGGGTTCTGGGCCACAGCAATCATCCATTTCCTTTGGGCCAGGAGCAGCCCATTTCTTGCCTGCTGCTATTGGGCCAAATGGGCCGCAGAATGGGCAGCAGCGCCCACTTTGCACTTATTGCCAAAAATTGGGCCATGTTCGTGAGGCCTGCTTTCTTTTAGTGGGCTATCCACCAAATTGGAGGCCCAAGCAACGCAATGGCTCAAAAAAGAGGAATTCCAACTCTGGGCCCTTAGCTCATAATGTTGCTACCAATGGGCCGGCTCCTTCTCCTGGGTTTGGACCTTTATCTAATTCTTATGGTACTAACCCATCTCATTCCAGTGTAGGTGTTATAGGATCCGCGACTCCTATCCCCGGTAATGTATATGGCGGCTCCTCCGGGCTTCATCTCACTACAGATCAGCAGCAAAAATTGGTCACCCTCCTGAATCAAATAGGGACTTCCGACGTCCCGGCCAATTTTTCAGGTATCACTTTTCCTTTTAATGCCCTTTCATCTGATTGGATTCTCGACTCAGGTGCAAGTGACCACATCACATGTAATATATCTTTATTAGATTCATATTTCCCTTGCACAACACCTATTTCTATTACATTGCCCGACTACTCCACCAGCCCTGTGACACACATTGGCCATTATCGACCTTATCCTCAGCTACATCTCACACATGTCCTATATGCACCAAATTTTAAACATAATTTATTATCCATCCGTAAGCTTACCAAAGATAATAATTGTGTGGCTATTTTTTTCGATTAATTTTGTGTCTTTCAGGACCGTACAACTGGGGATCTGATCGGGCTCGGCAGGGCTAGTCGGGGATTATATTTTCTGTGTTCTTCCATTTCAGATTCATTTCAATCAAATTTTCAGAGTTTTTTATTTTCAATAAAGAATACTGCATGTATTCCAAAACCAATTTTTCATTGTAATTTTATTAATTGCAATAATATTAGTTATGACATTTGGCATCGTCGCCTTGGTCATTCTTCTTTAAAAACTTACGATGCTCATGATCAAACCGTGTCGTGCCCCCCATCTTTTTCTTGTTCCATTTGTCCTTTGGCCAAACAAACTCGCACCACTTTCCCTACATGGACTACTCTAACCACTTCCACTTTTGAACTCGTCCATATGGACGTTTGGGGTCCTACCACTCATGATGGTTCTCGCTACTTTCTCACCATTGTCGACGATTTTTCCCGTGCCACATGGACTTTTCTTTTATTTTCAAAATCTCAAGTTTTTTCCAAAATTCAACATTTTATTTCTATGGTATTTACACAATTTGGTTCCCTAGTCTGACGAATTCGTTCTGACAATGGAACTGAATTTTTTTCCACTGAGTGTCGCTCTGTCCTTGCCAGTCAAGGAATTATTCATGAGAGCTCTTGCGTTTATACTCCACAACAAAATGGAGTGGTTGAGCGCAAGCATCGTCACTTATTAGATGTTACACGTGCCCTAATGTTTCAAGCACATATCCCATCTCACTTTTGGGGTGACTGCATTCTCACTGCCACTTATATTATTAACTGCTTACCTTCCACCTCCACACATGGCCTCACCCCGTTTGAGTTATTATATCACAAACCACCAATCATTGATCATCTTCGTGTTTTTGGTTGTTGGTGTTATGCCACAACATTAGGTGCCCGTGACAAATTTAGTCCCCGTGCTACTCCATGTATTTTCATGGGTTATCCTCCTAATCAGAAAGGCTATCGCTTTTATGACCCTGCTTCGGGAAAATTTTTTGTTAGTAGGGATGTCATTTTTCAAGAAAATGTTTTTCCATTTTCACACTCTACTCCTGTGTCGTCCCCGGTTACTTCATCCGATCCCACATCTCCAGCAGTATGGTTCGACGAGTATACATCTTCTTCACCTACGGCGACACCAGCCTCTCCCACTGACTCTCTCACACCTGTGTCCGCACCTGCTCTTGTTTTATCCTCCGATACCGAATCACCAGCGGAACCCTCCGAGCCGCCACAACCCGACCTCATCATATTTAGCCGCCTTTCCGCCCGAACTTCTCGTCCTCCGATTTGGAGTGCTGATTACATCTGCCCTACCTTACCCTCGGCATCTTGTACCTCTCTTTATCCCATTTCCAATTACATTTCCTTGGCTAATTGTCATCCTTCCCATCAACATTTCATTGCTTCCATCTCGGCAATTCCCAAACCGACCACCTTTCAAGACGCCATAACCAATCCTCATTGGGTTAATGCCATGGAATCTGAACTCCAAGCTCTTCAAGCAAATCACACTTGGGATGTGGTTCCTTTGCCCCCTGGTCGTCGTCCAATTGGATGTAAATGGGTTTATAAGGTCAAATATCATGCTGATGGTTCTCTAGAGCGATATAAAGCCCGCCTTGTGGCCAAAGGTTTCAATCAGCGAGAAGGTGTTGATTATCAAGACACTTTTTCGCCTACTGCCAAGCATGTCACTGTTCGTATCCTTCTTGCCATTGCCGCAATCCGGGCTTGGCCTCTTTTTCAGATGGATGTTCAAAATGCTTTTCTCCATGGTGATCTTTCCGAAGAGGTTTATATGGACCTACCCCCTGGATTTCGCACTCAGGGGGAGTCTATGGTATGTCGATTGCGGAAATCCTTATACGGGTTAAAGCAAGCATCCCGTCAATGGAATGCCAAGTTCACTAGTGCTCTCCTACGGCATGGTTTCCATCAATCCCATCATGACTACTCCTTATTCACCAAAACTCAGGGTACCGAATTTGTTGCTTTGCTTATATATGTTGATGATATACTAATTACAGGCAACAGTCAACAGTCAAGTTGGAATCACCGATCTCAAAAACTATCTCCATGCTACATTTTTTATGAAGGATCTTGGTCCTTCCAAATTCTTCCTTGGTCTTGAAATTGCTCGGTCTCCAAATGGTATTTCAATAAGTCAGCGTAAGTACATATTGGAGTTGACATCTGAGGCTGGATTGGCAGGTTCCAAACCTTCAACCACCCCTATGGAACAAAACAAGAAGCACACAAGCATTGAATATGACGCTGGATCCAATGAACAAGCCGCGGATCCGCTTCTTGACGATCCTTCAGCATATCAGAGATTGGTTGGCAGACTCATATATTTGAATCTTACCAGGCCTGACATTACTTTTTCAATCCAACTTCTTAGTCAATTCATGCACAAGCCAAAGCAATCTCACATGGAAACCGCCTTGAAAGTCGTTAGATATTTGAAGAGTTGCCCAAGCCTTGGTCTTCTTTTTCCATCATCATCCAAATTTGAGTTGCGAGCCTTTTGTGATTCAGATTACAGCTCATGTCCAATGACAAGGAGATCCACCACCGGTTTCTGTATTTTGCTTAGCAACTTCTTAATATCTTGGCGTACAAAGAAACAACCCACTGTGTCACTATCTTCAGCCGAGGCGGAATATCGAGCAATGCAGGTTACAACTAGTGAAGTAGTATGGATCATGGGATTACTGCAAGATTTTGGTATTCATATAAATGAACCTGCATTACTCTATTGTGACAATGAAACTGCAGAGAAAATAGCGGCCAATCCGATTTTTCATGAGCGCACCAAGCATATTGAGGTGGAGTGTCATTATGTCAGAGAGAAAATTCAGCAAGGAATCATAACGACACGCCACATATCCACAAAAGAGCAGCCAGCTGACATCTTAACCAAAGCTTTAAGTAGTGGGCAGCATTGGTACCTTCTTTCCAAGCTTGGAGTATTTGACTTATACAAATCTCCAGCTTGAGGGGGAGTGTTGAGGATAAATCAGTTCCTATCAAAATATATCAGATAGAATATTGGTATATCAGATAGGATATTTTGTGTATATCGTTTGTAATCTGTAATTATCTACATACCTTAATTAGTGTAGGCTGTAGCTTATAAATATAAGGTACAAGACGTTGTATTTTTCATATCAATACACAGCAAATATTTCCAAACTCTGGGTTTTTACAGAGAACAAATGGCAATCTTTTGTGGTCCACAAGGGAACACAAATTTCTCTTCACCAACGAGAACAAACTCCTCACCTCATGGTGGCCTCAATCGATGAAAAAAACTTTGATCTTTCCCGAATTTGTTGAAGATTCACTGAAGGAAGTATCAGCTCTAAAACGTAGTTTTATGCATGATATTCTCAAGCCTGAAGCTCTGAAGCAATACATCCCCGTGATGGATGCCTTGGCTCGTCAGTATATTGAACAGGAATGGACTCCTAACAGAGAAGTGAAAGTTTTCCCCCTTTCCAAAAAGTACACCTTCGACTTGGCCTGCAAATTGTTCATGAACATTGAAGATCCTGCCCACATTAAAAAGTTGGCCGATCCCTTCCATCTCGTTACTAATGGGATGTTTTCTATTCCGATTGATTTGCCCGGGACTGCTTATAATGGTGCCATTAAAGGAGGAAAAATGGTGCGCGCAGAGCTTTTGAAAATCATCAGAGATCGAAGAAGGGAGCTTACACAGAACAAAGAAACAAAAGGGCGAGACCTCTTGTCACGAATGCTTCTTGTTACAGATGAAGATAGGCAGTTTATGAGTGAAATGGAGATCTCAAACAACATCATAGGTTTACTTGTGGCCAGCTACGATACTACTAGTAGTGCAGTCACCTTCGTCTTGAAGCACCTTGCTGAGCTTCCTCACATTTATGATCAAGTCTTCGAAGGTACAAATTACAAATTCATTGAACTTTATTTTTTTCTAAATTAGCACCTTTATAATTAAGATTATCACTAGGAAAATATGCATTTCGATTGAGTTGGGATTATGGAGATGAGAATGACGATTAGTTGCTCATTACAGAACAAATGGCGATTGCAAAGACCAAAGGTAAAGACGAACTGCTGACTTGGGAGGACATTGAGAAAATGAAATATTCTTGGAACGTGGCTCGTGAGTCATTGCGTGTAACACCGCCTGCTCAGGGAGCCTTTAGAGAAACAGTAACTGATTTCACATATGCAGGTTTTACAATTCCGAAAGGATGGAAGGTATATTTGACTGACACTACTAGATTTTTCTGATGAACTATTCATAAATGTAAAAAGGACGATGTTTAGCATCTTATTGTGGAAAAATTTTGCAAAGGACGATGTTCAGCATCTTATTGTGGAAAAATTTTGCAGAAAATTTGGATTGACACCACTACATATTCTTGATGATCGTGTTCAAAAATGCGAAAAAGTCAATGTTTGACATCTTATTGTGGAAACATTTTGCAGACGTTTTGGACTGTGCACACAACACACAAAAATCCGAAGTACTTTCGAGGGAAGTGGACCAATGCCATACACATTTGTGCCCTTTGGTGGAGGACCTAGAATGTGCCCTGGTAAGGAATATGCCCGGCTGGAGGTGCTTGTTTTCATGTATAATGTGGTGAGAAGATTCAAGCTGGAAAAAGCAATACCAAATGAGAAGATAGCATACCATGCATCTCCTACCCCAATGAAAGGGCTTCCTTTTCGTCTCCAGCCTCAAGGAATATAATCTCCAATTTGATTCATGATCTGTTGATAACGTTCTACATTTCTGATTTTTCTTTTAATATCTGTAATCGTGTTTTCATTTGTGCTAAACAATAAAAGGCACTGGATCTGTGAATGCATTTACGTTTACACAACTTGCAATGCCACTTTGGATCCTAGGTTCAATTTTCCCCTGTTCTCCTCTATCAAATTTATTATACAGACATCATCTCATTTAAAAATAGTGCAAGTTGTCCGCTTAAGTATTTTCCTACTAGTCAAGCTAAACAAAATTCTGCAAATGAAGCCGCTGTCACCAATCCCAAAAAAAGTTCACTTTGCTGCTACTTTTCTATAAGCCCAGCCAACCCCAAAAAAAAAAAATTCTGCAAACCAAAACCGTCGCCAACCAGAAAAAAAAAATTCTGCGAGCGTTCCCCAAAAAAATAAATTTCCACTTTGCAGTATGCCTGCACAATTATCATATTTTGCCCATACATCTCGTTGTTAAAGAGCAAATCTATTGATTGCAATCAAATTCCAAGAAAAGAAAATCAGTTTCACCAGTGAAATTAATCACTACAAATTAGTTCGAGAGTATGATCGTTGCTAATTGCTAACAAAATGCATGATGTTAAAATTTGATTTGGGTCAAAGTAATGACGCCTTTCATTTCTTGTCCAAGGCCAGGGCAAAAGGGAAATCAACCATTCACCCTACTGCTCCCTTACCCAGGTGATATTTGCCAGCAAAATGATTGATGATGTTGTCATTGGGACCCTGTGAGAAAGAACGCCTGGAGGCTGGAGGAGGCTCTGCTGTGTTTCATCTGGAGAACCAAATAAGACAACCATCTTGTCAGTTGTTCGAGGGCGTAGCTCATGCACAATAACCTTAGCGCATGAAATTTGAGAAAAGGTACCAAAACTATTTTTTACAAAGACGAAAACTATAATTTCATCCATTCGTCACAAAAAGCACACTAAGAAAGCAATTCCACTTGTTTTAGACTAAGGGGGTGCCTGGTGGAGGGGAATGGAATGGGGGGAAATGGAATGCATTCCATTTCTAGTGCTTGGATGGGGGAAATGGAATGGAAGTGTCCACTTGGACCCACTTTTGATTATCCCATATGGGGTAATCCTCGTACCCCCCAATATTGGGGGTATGGAACTAAGGAATGCTAATAATTTGATTAAATAAATAAATAAATAAATAATATTAGTTAATTAATTAATTAATATTAATTATTATAATTAATATAAATTAATTTATTATTAACTTATTATTATTAAGTAATAATAAATTAATTAATCAAGATGAATTTAATTAATTATTCATTTATTTATAATTAATTATTTACTTAATATTATTAATTAATTAATAAAATTTTTAATCTCATTTTATTAATAGTAATTATTATAATTAATGTATAATTAATTTATAAATAATTAATTGATAATATTAATTAATTACTAATTGTTACTAACTAAGTAATTAACTAATACTAATTAATATTAATTAGCTAATTAATTCATATTAGTTATTATAATTAATACTAATTAATTAATATTAATACTAATTAAGTGATTAATATTAATTAATATAATTAATATAAATTAATTTATTATTAACTTATTATTATTAAGTAATAATAAATTAACTAATTAAGATTAATTTAATTAATCATTCATTTACTTAATATTATAATTAATATTAATTAATCTCATTTACTAATATTAATTATTATAATTAATATTAATTAATTACTTAAAATTAATTTAATTAATATTATTTTTATTAATAATTAATTAATTTAATATTATAATGAATAATTAACTAATAATAACTAATTAATTAATACTAATTATTATAATTAATTTATAATCATTTCCATTCCTCAACACAAACCAACCACCATTATTAGTAATAATTCCTATTCCCCAATACAAACCAGCCAACAGAATTATAATGATTGACCCCACTATCATTCCCCACTACTATCATTTCCATTACCTTTCCCATTCCCCCCTTTGAATCAGGCAGCCCCTAACTGATTTTTGGGGAATGCACGGTTTTCAGAAACTGTTTTTTTTTTCGGTTGCCGATGGCTTTGGTTTGCAGAAGGGTATTTTTTGGGGTTGGCCGAGTTTGTAGAAAAATAGTTTACAGCAAAATGAATTTTTTTTGGAGTTGGTGGTGGCTTCACTTTACAAGATTTCATTTTGTTTGGCGGGTAAGAAAATATTGAAGTTAATAACTTGTGCTATCTTTAAGTGATCGTATTGTGAATTTAACAGAGTAGATAGAGAAAAATTGAACCGAGGATCTGCAGTGATCGTTGGAGGCTCTTTACAAATCTAATCACACAATTTGAGGAACTGACCCCATGAAAATTCGGCACTATATGGTGGTCCACCATTCATTATAGTTTACACAAATAATTTTGGTTTTCATGTATATATGTATTACTTCAATGCAAAAATATTTTACTTTTGGTTAAATATAATTAATTTTTTAAAATTTTAAAATATAATATATTTCATACATTCTTAGAAGTATATTGTTGAATTTTTTATCTTTATTTTTTAAATATAGACCACGCATAATTTATTTATTTTAAAAAAATCACTTTTGATTTGATATAACATTTTTTTTTGAAGTTATGAGATACAAATAAGTAATGTACTATCAAATGTATAATTTTTCATCTTATTTTTTATTTTTGGATTATGGTCCCTAGATAGTTGTTGTCACTAAGGTACTTTAGGAATTTATTCAAAAGTGTAATCTTTTATTCATAAAAAAAAAAAAGAAAAAAAAAAGAGCTAAAGTCCTTTTTGAGGACAAAAGGAGTATATAGTAAAATTTGTTTAACATACGTATCTCTAAGTATTGGTAGTAAAGTTCTGTTTTTTTTTTTGGACAATTTCGTGTTGAATTTGGAGCATATCATAACTTTTGATAGTTATAATTTTTGATAAATTAAACATAAAATTTTTAATAACGTAAGCAATTTTTTGAGTTTAATTATGTGAATAGTGAAGGACATGCCTTTATTTCAAGACTTAGCCTTCACAATTCACACAACCATTATCAAATTTTTTTATATTAATAATACAACTTATAATTTTAATTATCATACATTAAATAATTTAAAACAATTAATGAAAAATAATTTTTTTATTACATTAAAATTAAAATTTAATAATACAGTTAAAACATGAAAATAAATACTCCAAATTAAATATGAAAAACTTTAAAAAATTAATGAAAAATAAAGTACAATACACTAAAAATAAGCAAAATATATGTCAATTTATATTAAAAAATATTTCCTAGTAAATGGTAATTTTTATTTTTATTTTTATTTTTTGAAAAAAAATAGAAAAAACATGATTTATAACCATCTTTAGACGTAGTGCGTGTCGTGTCACGTCAGACACATTTGACAAGGGCAGGCGCACAGCGCCTGTTTTTTTTTTCTCGAAACGATAGATATTTCATTCAATAAATGATCAGAACTGTACAAATATTAGCCAGAAGGGCTACCTGATCTCCTTGGTCTAATGTACTAGCCAAGGAGGAAAATGGAAGAATGGTTGGGGATACCACTTTCCATTAGTTACATAGGGGAGTTAGCCGAGTAGGAGCTAACAATACAATACATCTAAAAAGTACAAATGTCAATAAACTATATTTACAAAAGGATTGCCTGAAAATTTGATGTGATGAGATATAGCGTAACAAGCTAACTTCAACTAAATGACTAAGCTTGAACACTATAGTCAGAAACATCGATGCAATCAAGTCGCTATACCTATTCCAAAAGAGTATGCTAACACACATAAGAGGAACCGCCACTTGAGCCTTCTTCAGAAGAAGTCACCCTTCGCAAAATAGTAGAGCAAGCAAAGATGGCACTGTCCCCAGCAGAGAGTGACAAAAAGCTACCCAAAGATCATTACCACATTCAGCAAAGAAGGTGAGACATTTAATGAAACCGTTGAAACTTTCCACCATTAACAAAAGGGAAGGATTCACGACGTAAAGTAAGAAGAAAGCTTGCATGTATCCCATCACGTGTAATCACCATAACAAAACCTGTGTCCATAGGAGACTTACAAATTTCCGACTTGTAGGAACGAATCATGAATAATCCAACAAAGCTCCCAGAATGAGATCCGACTTGTAGGAGCGAATAAGCGAAGTTGGATATAGAGTGATGTGTGAAAAACAAAAATACAGATAAGTCCTGTCTTTAAAGAAAGAACAGTGCTTTTAAGAGTGCACTGGTAGTAACTTTCCGCCCATTAGCATAAGGAGGTTGCTTCAGACCAGAAAGTATGAAGAACGCTTGCAAATAATCAAAACTACCTCCTAATACTTTTTCTTCTTCTTTTTTTTTTTTTTTTTTTTTCATAATCCTTTTTGTCCTTTGTACTTTTTTCCACTCTTGGTTTTTTCCTCTCTCTTTTTTTAATATATATATTTTCCTCTTTTTTTTTTTTTTTTTTTTAATTTTCTTTCTTCTTTTTTTTTTTTTTTTTTTTTTTTTTTTTTTTTTAGCTGTGGTAAAATAGCGACGATGCCATTTCGCGTCATTTGGATTCCAAATAGGGTTGTTCTTATGCCAAATAATACTAATAATAATAATACAGTCAGGCCATGGGAAGTGATTTACGTCTTCATGCAGCAAAACAGACATGTCAAACCACCCATGACCAGCCCCCAAAAGGGGTTGTTGTCGGTGCCTGACAAACGTAGACACTTTCTTCCGAATCCCACATTCGCAAACTCCATTTTAGCGTTTTTTAGGGCCTCAACTGACGCGCAAGTGAGTCCATCTTGCAAACAATTGCTTTGACTGAGAATCAGAACCTCACAATACATAGCTGACTCCGTCAATTGATAGCGATGTGGAGGTTTATTTTCCGGCCAACGCTTATGAATGTGCCAATTATGTTTAAAAATTTGACTAACGAGTAGAACTTCATAATAGCCGGCTACTGTCGACAATCGATGCCGACAATGTCATTAAACGCAGACCGCATCAGTCAGTTTGACCGTTCCAATTGGGTCGAGTTTTACTCACAGAAACTAGAGTTGGCTCGAGTTTGATCAAGTCATTTTTTTAGGAAAGTAACTCCAATTTTTGAAAAATATATTTTGATTCTAAATTTTTGTACGAACTCTTGTTTTTTATTATTAATTTTTATGTGAATATTTTGAAATCTTTACTTATAAAATTATTAATTTTTAAAAATTGAATATGTCTATGTAATTTGGGTGATATGGAAACGGAGAAATGCGTGGGTGTTTAAACGTGGGTGTTTAAACGTGGGTGTTTAAAGGTGAGTGGTGGGAAGAGATGGAGGTGGTACAGAGGGCAATTCAAGAATGGATGGAAACTTGACATGTATACATGGATGGTTCGTCTGCTATGCTTTGAATATTAGGGGAGCATTGTTGTGAATCAGGGGTATGTCTCACTTGTGTCTTGTGCTTGTGGATAGTCTTTCCCTTAGAATCTTGGTGTGCTATTTTGTGGGAGGGTTGTGAATAATTGTTAGGAGTTTCGGTTGCCTTAGCCTTTGAGGGTGCTAAGGAGAGCCTGGTGTTCGGACATTGCTTGTAAGTGTTAACCGTTGCAAGATTAATGAAATTATTGACATTTTGAGAAAAAAAAAAAAAAAAAACCTTGAAGATTTATACAAGAGAATTCTTATAATTTTTAAAACATGAATTACTTCAAATATTTTTTATACCATTTTCGTAAAATAATTCAATCACATATTTAAAATTTCATACAATTTAAATTAAGTATAAAGTTAACTACACTAAAAAAATAAAATAATTAACTCTAGAATGTTTTTATATTGGTATTAATATTTTATAATTAATTTATATTTATTCTACTCTGGTTCCGAAAACATTAAATGCCAATGCGGAAGTTTCAACAATCAACACTTGTGAAGGGCCATTTATGCCGAAAAATTGGACCAAAATCGCTGGCTGATGTAGCATGGAAAACAATGACGCTTGAGAATGAGATACATGAGCAGCACTGGATCACATACTTGAGCATCAAGGACTAGGTCTCCAAACCAAAGTTCTTCATGTTTGAAAGGCTAGGAGAGCCCTTGGAAGGCAGAGATACTCGTTACATTTCCGGTTGGCAATGGTATGTAGCGCCTAATAGGTATGCGTGGATTGGTAGGACTGTTCACAAATAACACGTGGACCGGCTTGATCTGGCTAATCGGATCAAACAAAATCGGAGCAGTTTAATTTTTTTTTAATATGTCGGATCGGATTTGATCAGTTCAGCAGCAATCCAATCTGATCCGAATGAATTGATTAATCCTAGTCTTTCCTTTTTTTTTTGCCTGGTACCAATTTTTTATATATTTTGATTGTGGTTAAATTGCTGTTTTTGTTTGTGTTTAGTCGTTTTTTCGCAAGTTCACAAGAGTGTGAAATCGTTTTTTCCCAACTCTTTCCAAATCTAATCACACAATTTGAGGAATTGACTCCATCAAAATTTCGGCACTATATGGTGGTCCACTGTTCATTATAGTTTACACAAATAATTTCGATTTCATTTTGGTTTTCATGTATATACGTATTAATTCAATGCAAAAACATTTAACTTTTGATTGAAGATAATTATTTTTTTTAATTTTAAAATATAATATGTTTCATACATTCTTAGAAGTATAATGTTAATTTTTTAAATATAGACCACACATAATTTATTTATTCTAAAAAAATTACTTTTGATTTGATGTAACCTTTTCTTTGAAGTTATGAAGTACAAATAATTAATGTAATATCAAATGTATAATTTTCATCTTAATTTTTATTTTTGGATTATGGTCCCTAGATAGTTGTTGTCAGTGAGGTACTTCAGGAATTTATTCAAAAGTGTAATCTTTTATTCAAAAAAAAAAATATTTGAACTAAAGTCCTTTTTGAGGACAGAAGGATTATATAGTAAAATTTGATTAACATACGTATCTATAAGTTCATTGGTAGTAAAGTTCTTTTTTGACAATTTCGTGTTGAAATAGAAGCATATCATAACTTTTGATAGTTATAACTATTATTTATTCATTTTCTTATTTATAATTTTATTTCATAACCATCTAAATAGTTTAATAAATAAAAAAAGTTGAAGGTAAATAATTCTAAAGTATTAGAACAAGGATGTTTAAACGTAAAAATATGCTTTTATTTCTATGAGTAAATATACCGATTTGTAGTTTACTCAGATAAATATATGTTAGAACAGCAAATGGCAATTGAAATAACTTTATACGAAATTTAAAAGTAGTGCTGATATTTGGAGTCAAAATATTTAAATGACAAATGAAAAACAAGTTATGTTATTTTTAACACTTATGTTCAGCATTACTTCTTAATTTGTGATAATTTACATACTTTTTCCAATGTAGAAAGGTGAATTCCTATACATGAAAATGCACAAATTATAATATTTTTTTTATGCTTATGTTCAACATTACTTTTTAATTTACAATATTGCACAATTTGTTCTCTCCCTCTCTCTCTATCTCTCTCTACTGTCTTTTATCACTAGAAAACAAAAGAAATCTATTGCAAGCTCATTGGTATTGAAATCAACTCTACTTTTTGACTATAGAATTTTTTTTTTTACATCACAGAATTTTTTATTATTATTATTTTCCCTTTTCAATCTCAATACATGCGTAACATAGTAGGAAAAAAAAATAGAATTCTATTAGTTTAGATGTAAAACACACACAAAAACTTTTATCTAAAATAACATGGGAGTAAAAGATACTAGATTTTAATACCATAAGATGATTATGGGTAGATTAAGTATAGCTCAATGGGACCAAGCAAAATCGGATTAGTTTAATTTTTTTTAAGGGTAAATGACATTGGAGGCCATTCAACTTTTGAAATCATATACTTATGGCCACTCAACTTACAAAATTGTGCGAATTGCCATCCAACTCGTAAAATTGACTACCCGTGGCCATTCTATTAGTTTCTCCCGTTAAATGCCAAAAAACAGTCATTCCAAGTGTTTTTTGAGGGGCAAAAAGGTCAGTGTGGCACTGGCACTCCACTCTTCGGCATAGAACCTCTGATCCCCCTTTCGTTTAGCACCTCTAATCCCTCACTCGTAAACATTACAGGTTTGTCCAGCGATTGGACTTCTATTGATTGAAAGAAATTTTGTGCCCGAGGCTAAGTTGACAAAGCAGACAAAAAGGACGCATGGCGTGGCAAATCAAACCACGAGACGCCTATGTTGATCCAAAAAATCTTTACGGTATGTGTGTCTTGACTAAACCACTTGGGGTTTTAAGAATCTGATAGTAGGGCTAAATGTGGTGCTTCGCAAATAGATTGAATTTTGTTTTTTGGGGGTGCGGTTGTTTATGGTGGTATTGAAGGGTTGTTTTGCACAATTTGTAGCTGGTAGACATTTGTAGTGTAGGTTTAGGTATCATATGCTACTTGAAATGAATATGAATTATGTTGTAACGTCAGTAGATAAGTCCAAACCCTGAGTAGGCCAATGGACTTATCACCTCTGTTCCCCCTTTCGCTTAGCACCTCTGTTCTTGACTCAATTCATAGTTATGTGTTCATGTGATGTATTTCTACGCTGGACTTATGTTGTTTATTATTGGTTGCTAATGAAACGTAGTAAATAACCTCCATTGTAATGTGCAATTAGAAACCAGAGTATCTGTTGACAATTATGTATTCGAAATACAGCATCCGACAGTGAATATTTTAGCATTAGACTACATCACGATGGACAATTGAGTGGTGTATTTACGAAGGCTTATGTCGTGGGTGAAGTTGATTATGTGGACATGTGTGAAACTAATAGAATGTCTATTGAGAAGTTGAAAGCAATGGCTTCTGAGCTTGGCCACACGTATGAAATGGATTTCTTCTATTTAGAACCAGGGGGTTCAATGACCAATGGCCGAAGGTACTTGCAAGAAGATTCAGATATTCTAAAACTTTGTCAGTATGCACATGATAAGAGGCAATGTGATATATACTATTTGAAGCATATAACGTACACGAATATTACCGTGTCTCGGAAAGAGAAAGAGAAAATCATTGTTGAGGCAGTTGAAGTTAGGCCCCATGCAGCTGAGGGTACTGATTCTGACAGCGATTGCGAAGACGATGACCACTTCTCTGAGGATGGTGAGTATTGCAATGATGATGAGATGCTTGAACGACAAAAGGAACCATGTCCAGCAAATGAAGAAACTCAAGAAGAACAAGAACACGATGAACACTGTTTTGGCCCTTCCCAGGTGATCCATTTAGATTGCAATGCAGGAGAACAAAGTGGTCCATGTGCCAACAACCGGAAGAAATGTGGCAATATGCGTGGTCGGACATCAACCCAAAGTGATAATACCCTAGCATCAAATGTAGGTCCATTTGAAGCCAATGCAAATGAGCATAATGAGGTATTAGAGAATGAGTTAGATGCTATCCTGGATGATGAAATTGACTGTGAACTTCGAAGTAACCAAGGTTCAAGTGATGATGAAAATAGAATGGATGTGGTTCGATATATGGATTTCAATGCTGCTAGGGACATGATGTAGCCAAGATTCGAGTTGGGCCAGAGATTTTCCAACTCAATCGAGTTCAAACAAGCTATACGGAATTATTCTATATGGCAGAGGAAGGCCATAAGATTCACAACAAACGAACGGCATAGAGTTAGAGCAAAGTGTGCCAGTGGTTGCCCCTGGGTGTGTTACGCATCAATGGACAATGATAGGCAGTCCAGTGATCTGATTTTGAGGACATTTGTGGATGTACATGCTAATTGTGACCATGCACAAAAGAACAGATTTTTGACAGCAAAGTGGCTAGCAGCAAGGTATGAAGAGAGAGTTAGAGCGAACATGGACATTCCTGTTCGGGAGATTAGGCAAACTGTGGATGAAGATCATGAGGTCTCGATCTCGAAGGTTGTTGTATACAAAACTAGGAAAATAGAAAGGGAAGTAATTGTTGGCTCGGCAACTGAGCAATATGATAAACTTTGGGCCTATTGTGATGAAATCAAGATGACACACCCTAATTCCACAATGGTAATTATGCATACCCCATTTAGGAATTCGAGTGGTAAGTGTCTTCATGAGGCTATATTGCTACCTAGGGCCATTGAAAGAAGGATTCAAGCATTACAGGCGAGTTGTTGGGCTTGATGGTTGTCACATCAAAGGTGCGTACCCAAGACAACTCTTGACTGCAATGGGAGTTTATCCAAATAATGGCTGGTGGCCAATTGCGTGGACTGTGGTTGAGAAGGAGGCTACTAAGAAATGGAAGTGGTTTCTAACGATCTTGGCAGAAGATATTGGGATTGAGAATCAGTTCTCGTACACATTCATCTCCGATCAACAAAAGGTGTATGCATATTGTCCATTACATGTTTTATGTATCAATGCCTTCCATCCTTGCCCTTGCTTATTTTTTACTTTGCAATGCAGGGTTTAGATAGGGCGCTTGCTGACATTCTACCCAATTCAGAGCATAGGTATTGCGTACAACACATGTATCGCAATTTCAAGAAAAATCATCCAGGCAAGATACTGAAAAACATGCTCTGGACCATTGCGCGGAGTACGAATATGGAACAATTTAACATGGCAATGAAAGTAATGGAGGACTACGACAGTCATGTATTCGCGTGGGTCAAGAATACTCTTTATCCAAAGCATTGGTGTAAGGCTTTCTTTTCTCCCATTACCAAGTGCGATATGCTTACTAACAATCTATGTGAGTCATTTAATGCATACATACTAGATGCTAGGGATAGGCCAATTATATCACTTATGGAAAGTATAAGAGAGATGCTAATGGAGAGGATTCAAAAGAGAAAGGCCGCTATGGCTAGATATGACCACCCAACTGGACCATTGATTAGGAAAATAGTGAAAGGCAGGGTTAAAGAGTCATTTGTGTGGCGAACAACGTATAATGGGGTTGATGGATATGAGGTTAGAGGACCTAGAGGTGCACAATTTGCTGTTGACATAAGGAGAAAAGAGTGCACATGTGGTCTATGGGCTATATCTAGTATACCCTGCTCCCATGCGGTTGCAGCTTTAAAGCAACATGGTGTGGAAGTACATGGATGTGCAGATGGTTTTTATAGCAGGGATGTATTCAATCGGGTGTATCAAAATGTGTTGTATCCAATCAGTGGAAAGGATATATGGCCACAGAGCAACATTTCAGTTCCCCTAGATCCCCCTATTGTATGTGTTCAGCCAGGAAGGCCCAAAAAAGCTAGAAGAAGAGATGTAACGGAGGACAAAGATCACGGTACTAAGCTGAGAAAGGTCGTCACAATCCATTGCAGAAAGTGTGGATTAACTGGCCACAACGCATCCACTTGCAAATCTGTTGTTGTGACAAATATTGCCCACATTCCACAACTAGATCCATTAGTTATGCAGCAAAGGCCTAGAAGAAGGAAAAGAGCAATAACGAGTGAAGGACCTTCTGAACAGCCACAGCTAAATTCCCAAGCAAACCAATCCCAAGCATCATCGGCAAACGTCCAGCCGCCACTGCCAACTCAACCCTTGAGGAGATCGCTGCGCTAGAGATCATCCACAGGCCAGATTCAATCACCAACTGTAATCTTGAGGAGATCACAGCGTACCTTGTCTGGAGTGCAATTGACTGATGTAGACAAATGCAGGATTAACGCAAACTGTGCCTAGCTTGAGAAGCCAATCTCATATACCGTGGGAAGATGAAAAAGGGGAGGAGCAACTTCATTTGGTAGAGGACAGCGGCTGAAAGGAGGAAATACTCAGTGATTATGGAGTGGTCAAAAAGACTTTGTTTTGCTATAGCTTTTATTTTGGGGGCCATAACTTTTGTATTAAATATTGGTAGACAGAACCTAGTGGTTCATGAATTGTTTGGTTTCATGTGATAGTGATTTGTAGTTTGGTCTATAGTGGTTTCATTGTGTTAGCCTGAATTCCATTTGTGCATGAATTGTGGACATTTTGGACAGCTGGAGTATTGGTATATTCCACGGCACAAATGGCTTGTTTTTGGCACATGTTAAGCTACATTTCAATGTTGTTTCCTGCCATCTTTTATTACAGTATATCCTGGCATTTCCATTGAACATTTCACGTGTTTTTGCACATGGGCATAACATTTCTTTATAAACAAAGTGTACCGTTGAATGTGCAAAGAACAACTGGAATCTGTAAAATTAACAGAAACTAAACTTCACCGTTAACAACTAAAACTCAATAGACGCATGCTCTAACAATTTTGTTGATCTAACAGCAACACCACTACTTCAATTACTCTAAAAAGTGCTTCATAAAAAATTCACACATTCCACCACTATGTGCTAGCTATAATTCATCTATTTCCAGCCATTTTTCAGATGGAATGCTCATAATGTTGTTAATCACATAGCTCGCTACGATAATAGCTGCAAGCATCCATATAACCCGCCAGCACATATCAACCATTTTTTTCCTTTTCAGTTGTGCTTCTATCAACTGCAATTTATCTTCCAATATTGCTGCTCTAGACTCATGTTCCCTAGCCACCACTTTCATCCTCTCCAACTCACTTTCAAGTATGTCCACTTTTCGTAGTAAACCGGGAATTATAGCCACTGCTCTACCACACATAAGAGGATCAAACCATTCCTAAAATCCACATCCTTGTCCCTAATAATCAATGAGTGGTTTGGGAATCAGTAAGCCATTCACATTATCATCAATTTCAACAATTTAAATCTCACCTTCGGCATTGGGCAAGCAATAAATCGGCGCACAGGATTCTTCTTCGTCCAAGATGTACAAATCGAGGCTGTTTTCCGCAGTGGCATTTGGCCACTTCACTTTGATGAAACCGGCTTTTAATCCTCCGACTCAACTTTTTTGTCTTAGAGGTGGAAGACATGGAAGATGTGGAAGGGTTGACTGGAAAATTCGAAGATTCAGAAGCTAGCTGGAAACGAAGCAAGACCAGTGAACCATTAACCATCGCTTATATATATGTGTGCCACACTGACCTTTTTGCCCCTCAAAAAACACATGGAATGATTGCTTAACGGGAGAAACTAACAAAATGGCCACAGGTAGCCAATTTTACGAGTTGGATGGCTGTTCGCGCAATTTTGTGAGTTGAGTGGCCATAAGTATACAATTCCAAAAGTTGAGTGGCCTCCAATGTCATTTACCCTTTTTTTAATATGTTGAATTGGATCTGATTGGATCAATAGCGATCCGATCTAACCCGAATGAATTGATTAACCCTAGTTGTTAATTTTGCCTGCCGACTACTAGCCTTGTATTACATTCCCAGCTGCAGTCGGTCTACCCTCCCTTTTTTGGTCACTGCTCGCCGTCTGTTTTCTTGTTGCTGTTTGTTGTCCCTCTCTTTTTTCTACAACCCGATTCCTTCTCTTTCTTTGAACTCCATCATCACTTGTTTTCACTTTTTAATTTTCATCTTATAGATCAGAATCTCACTTTTCTGCTGGTTTAGTTACTCTCACTGTGATACCTGGGAAGCCAGTGAAGGATCCATTATATCATGAGACTCCAAATCCAGTCTTCAGTACGTTCATTGGACAAATTATCACAAACTGCAATTGCCATTCTTCCAACCAACAAATCCAACAATATATGAATGGGGAAAATTCTACACTTTAATTGTTAAAAAAAAAAAATATTTTACCTTTAAGTGGTCTTTAATTCAGATTGGAGCATCTGTGCCAACTGAATAATTAAGCAATTCCTTCACACGCTTGGCTTCATACTAATGAAGGATCCATTATATCAAGAGACTCCAAATCCAATCTTCAGTGTGGTAGGAAGCTAATTTATTTATGGGATTTTTTTAAAATATAATTTCATTGAGAACTAGCAAATTTTAATTTATAATTTAGTATCACAAAGTTTGACACGAGGGAATCTCAGTTAGTTTTGGTGGAAATGGGAATTTTGCTACATTTAAGCATAGTTATTTCTCTGTGCTGCTTGCCTTGTCTTTCTTTTCTTTTCTTTTCTTTTTTTTATAATTAAATTCTATTGTTTTGGTTGGATTGGGTTTTTCTTTTTTTGGATGAATTTTTATCTGTGGTGTTTTTTTTTTTTTTTGCATAGTCTGTGGTAAATTATTGGGATATCATTTGGCATAATTATAAAAGTTGAAAAGCTGACCAAGGCAGAGATTTTCTTTGCTGATAAAAAAGTGAGATTTTTTTTATACACTTGAAGTTTTGGGGATTATGTTTCCAGCTGGAAAGATGGGAACTTGTTTCTTTCCTATTAATTTTTGGTGGATGACATTAAAATATTGATTTTAGTTTGAAGAGAATGTTGTATATCAAAGCATAAATGCATCTTTAATAATGATCATCAGGTAAGGTAATTGGTGCAAAGATTATGCGTTTCACTATGGGAATGTACAAAAGTTATTCATTTGTCGCTTGCACTTGGTAAGCAAAAGCACGAACCTCTAAAAACATGATGCTCCATTCTTAATGTTTTCTATTTTCTAATTTTTAAAACACATAGAGGATCTAGTTATCTGTTTTTTATTGGTTTTAGTACATAGCATATTTAGCTAATTCTGTAAAATTTTTAAATAGTACTCAGTACGTACATGCATTTGCATGCCAACACTCAAATTCTGCAGCTTTTAGTACATAGTATATTGAGCTGATTCTATAGCCTATGTTGTTGAAAAGTTGTCTCAACTTGCCTCCTCTTGCTATATAGTAAATGATATATGATCTAGTTATCTGTTTTTGATTGGTTTGAATTTCAATTTTCTTGGATGGTAGCTGCAGCTAATAATACTTGAAAATGCATTTGTCACTCGCTCATTCTTCATGTTTTGTTTTGTTTTAGATGTCAAGCACTGGAGATGATATTCATATGACAGCTGAGAGTAGTGAGCAATTTGTAATTCTCACAAGACATCAAACTTCAAGAACTCAAGAGGGTAGAAGTGATACCCAAAGTGAGGGTAAGTCTGAAAATTGTAAATCATGGGTTTGGAACCATTATAGCATTCTTGAAGGTTTGTCAAAAATGAGTGAAGAGCATCATGTGTTTATTGTCAGACTGTGCTAGTTTGTCCAAGTCGGGTACTAGTTCTTTAACTAATCATCTAATTAGATGCAAGAAGTCTTCTTTCTATAAATCAAACAAAAAATTGAAAATGATGGAAATAAAATCTCCTATACCTATATTTGATCAAGAAAGATATAGGAGGGCATTGGCTATAATGATAATGACTGATGAATTGTCTTTTAGCCATATTGAAAACGAGGGATTTTGTAGTTTTTGTCATGAAATGCAGCCAAATTTTGATATTTCCTCACATGCTACTGTAACAAGGGATTGTTACAAACTCTTTTTAGAAGAAAAGAGAAAGTTGAAACAATTTTTCGGAAAATTGACTTCAAGTGTGTGTCTCACAGTAGATTTGTGGAAATCGATTCAAATTATTGATTACTTATGTTTGACTACTCATTTTATTGATGACAATTGGACATTACATAAAAAAATAATTAATTTTTGTCCAATTGCCAATCATAGTGGAGATTTAATTGGCAGAACAGTATAAAGATATTTATTGGAGTGGGGCATTGGTAAGGTCGTTACAGTAACTGTGGATAATGTTAGTTCAAATGACACTAGTTTGCAATACTTGAAAAGAAGGTTAAATAGTCGGAAAGGAACAATTTTGAATTGAGATCATTTGCAAATGAGATGTGCTACGCATGTTTTGAACTTAATTGTGAAAGATGGTTTTAGAGATCTTAATGAATGTATATCTAGAATTAAAGCAGTCGTTGAGTATGTGAGATTATATGTGAGATTTTCTCCATCTAGAAGTCGACAATTCAAATCTTGTGTGGAAATAGAAAGGATAGAAAGCAGAGGCATGCCTAGTTTGGATGTGGAAACTCGATAGAATTCCACATATTTAATGTTTAAATCAGCATTAAAATTTCAAAAAGCCTTTGAAATGTTAGAAACTATGGACAAGAAATTTGTGGCAGAGTTTAATGATGAAATGCAAACTAATTGTGATTGGAGATATGCTGCTTCTTTGAAAAAAAATTATGATACTACCGTTCACTTGTCTGGCTCTCAATATGTTACTGGAAATATGTACATGCTACAAATTTATGGTATTAGACTCATTCTTTCTAGAATAATGCATGACAATAGTAATGATTTAAGTGTGATGGCATTCAACATGAAGGCAAAATTTGATAACTATTGGACAAATTTTGACAAGATGAACATGCTTATTTTCATTGCTGCTATCCTTGACTCTCAGTATAAATTGAGTCATATTTGTTGGGTCATTGATAAAGTATATGATATTATTCAAGTTGAGGAGTTAAAAGAAAAAGTGAAGATGACTTTGTATGCGATGTTTGATGTTTATGGTCCAGTAATATTGGGTCATAAGGATTTAGACACTCAGTTTGGTTTCAATGTGTTGAATGTTGATACTGATAATGTAATTGGGGCTTCTGCATATATGAATGCATTATATGCTAAGAAGCATGATGATTAAAGTAGTGTTGTGAATAAAACAGAATTAGATGTGTATTTGCTTGATGTGAAAGAAGATAGAAATGATACATCATTTGATATACGTAATTGGTCGAAGGCAAATGTACATAGATATCCCACACTTGCTTTGATGGCAAGAGATTTATTGGCGATTCTAGTGTCAATTGTGGCTTCAGAATCAGCTTTCAATACCGGAAGTCGTGTTCTTGACTCTTTCCGGAGTTCTTTGTTTGCAAGAATGGTAGAGGCTGTGATTTGTGCACAATATTGGTTGCGCAAAAGTCATGAACCTCTCAACATGGAAGAGTACTTAGAGGAGTTTGAGAATATCGAATCAGGTTTTGAAACATGTAATTTAACATTTACTTTTGACATAATAATTTAATTGGCTCTAATTTACTCTTATTTTGTGTTTGATTATAGAAATAATAGGACTAAATGAAGAGCACCCGAGTGTTGACATTGATGCAAAAAGTGACAACATCTTTATAAGAGGTAATACCTTTGTTTTGGTTTTTGTTTTCTTGAGTAAGGTGTTGGTTATAACAATTATTTGACATCATTTCGAAGCTACTGGTTATTAGTTTTTTTTTTCCCATTTCATTTAGGAGCACGCATATGATGAATTTGCTTCATTTCCATGCCATAACTTAAATAAATTTGGCCTTTAAGTGTTTTGCTAATCAAAGTCAGTGAAGTGGTTGTCATTAATTTTTATGCTCATTGTTTGGAAAAAGACTCATTAGTTTGATGAGAAAATTATGCATGTGATACTAGACTTTTTTTTTGTGAAATTTCACTGGATACTATGAATGTATTGTGTTCAACTAGCTTGTCCTAATGGCATGTTCGATCTTTTTATATACAAATCTGAAAGGATTTATGATGAGTTTGTAGGGTGCAAATAGGCCATCGGGCTCAAAAGTTTATAAAACAAAGTACAAGAAAACTTTTCATTCTCCCTATCACAAAAAAATAAAATTCTAAATTTACATATCATTATGTTAATATTTTATACTAGTTTCAACTATTTCTATATATTAAGTTAATCATGTATTTATAAAAATTAATTTGCAAAATAAACAATAAATCAACAATAACAATTAAATTTTTATTCTACTATGTAAGATAAACAATAAATCATAAAAAGAAAAAATCAATGTTCGAAATTGTGATATGATGTATGTGTGTGTGTGTTTTAATTTCAAGATATGAGTGTTAATTTTTTTTTTTATCAAAGATCGATAATTATATTAACTTTTAAAAGTTAACCTGTACAATAAATGTCCTCCCACTACAGGACTCTTCTTAACTCTAAGTACGGCTAAGACAAACTGACCTTAAAGTCACTATATCAACCCACCTCCCACAAAAATACAAAACAGACCAAAAATGAGCGACAACATCCAAAGGAATAAATCCCTGGATTCAACCATCATCTCTCACCCTGTAATGTTCCATTCACTATACATCACCCCCCGCTACTTACAAGTAAGCCACTGATCAATCGCATGATCCTAGCTCCCCTCTATTTGCTTCCAAGAACTCTATCCAAGCATTTCGTGCC
Organism: Gynochthodes officinalis; assembly: GCA_020080225.1. Taxonomy (NCBI): domain Eukaryota; kingdom Viridiplantae; phylum Streptophyta; class Magnoliopsida; order Gentianales; family Rubiaceae; genus Gynochthodes; species Gynochthodes officinalis. The sequence goes on from CM034620.1 coordinate 12,951,911, forward strand.
ATATCCACGATTTGCTAAGATATGAGTGTTAATTAGATAATTAATTATGTGAACTTTTGTACTAATATTTAAATATAGCCATATCAAACAATTTTAATCATATATAATATTTTGATTAACATTTAACAACATATCTTAAAGCTTTTTTTTGTCTTTTTTATACTAGAGTTATTCCACATATAATTAAAAAAAAATAAAAACCATGTTAAAAGTTAAAACTAAATTTTATATAAATCTTAAAAACTGATGTAATTTTTATTTTGAATGGTATTGAAAGTAAGATATATTTTTAGTTTGATCATTGTAATATTAGAAGATGCACTATTAAAAATAATTTATATATGAAATGTAAATCTAATACATAGCATGAATACTCAATTATTAGAACAGATAAGACTATTATAATAAACTTAACTATTTATGTAAAAATAATCATTTTTTTGTAATAGTGATTTTACACATAAAAGTCACAATTAATATAATTTTCATAAATAAAAAATAACATTTTAATTGCAAAAATTATTATATAAATTATTGTAATTTAAAATTATTTCTAAAAACTGATATGGTTTAGAAAGAAAAATTATAAAAATATAAAAATATTTGAAACATAAACACATAGATATTTTTTTTAAAAAGTTTAAGAATTTTCACTTGGGATTAATGGATGACAATTATTTATACTTCAATTGATAAAATGTAATGAGTAATAAAAAATTTACTATCAAAATAAATTTAAACTTATATGTAAATATAATAACTAATATGAATATCAAATTGTTAAAATTTTTGAAACTATTGCATTGAACTTAGTTGTTTAGATAGAAATTGCTATTTTCTAATAGTATTCATTATCGATAATAATTTTAGTTACCTATAATTCACTCTCAATAAAAAATTTGTTATAATAAAAAATTCGCTATTCTAATCTGGAATATTATTTTAAGATTTATTCTACATTTAAATTAATTTTTAAAAAATTATATAGTTTAGAAAAAATATTTAAAAATTCAAATTACATAATTTTTTAAAAATACACATCAAATTTTCTTTAAAAATTTTAAAATTAATATCTATTTAAATATGGAAAAAATTTGAGCAACTACCCGCCCCTCACACGGGTTTTCAAAACTAGTTTAATGAAAACTTTAATTGACTGAAGTTATTAATTGGTTTGTTAGTATATGGTTTGGCAAACTCTCAAAACTCTTCCCATTTTTTATTTTTTTTGGGGTCAAACTACGATTAAAATTGAAAATCAAATTCAGATTTTGATTGGTTTTCGACTAGTACTATCTTTAAAAGGGGAAAATCGAACGCATTGAATAAATTGAACCAAATAACTGACAAACTTATGGATACACACCTTATTGTAAATTATGCTTACAATTAATGATTGTAAAGTCAAATCCCAAGTAGGATCAATTTAGAATTACATGGTTGGATCCATAAATTTGAAGCATTGAATTTTCATATCTCACAAAAAAATAAAAATTTATTAATTATCTATAAGCTAATAATCCATTAAAAATGTAGAAAAGATAATAAAAATTTGCTTTTAATTGGGAAATTTACAAATATAGCACCTTTGACCATTGACTTTACAAAAATAGCACATTCCTTTTTTCGTTTTCTCTTATAGCACTTCCATCCAAAAAAAACTACAGCACCCCTCTCTTCTATTATAGAATGCAGAAACATAGTACTTCACCCCCATCTTCTTCTTTTTTTTTCTTTTCATGTATTCAACAAAATTTATTGTCACATCCCATTGTTTGCACACCTCACTGTTCGTACACCCTATTAGACTAGTACTAGGTCGAGTTTTAGGTCGAGCATTAGGTCGAACTCGACCTAAATTTGACCTACTTGACCTAAAACTCGATCAAATTTAGTGCTCGACCTAAAACTTGACCTAGCACAATTGACTTAACCTTGTGCTCGACCTAAAACTTGACCTAGGGCTTGATCATTTTCTCCTTCAAGTTCACAAACCCAATTCAACTACTGCAAATTTCAACTAACATCAAATTTATGGGATTTCTTCACTACGATTGCGGCCTTCTTGCTTGAAGATGATATTCTAATAGGGTGTACGAACAGTGAGGAGTACAAAGAACGAGATGTGAGAACAAATTTTGTTGAATCCATGAAAAGAAAAAAAAAAAGAAGAAGATGGGGTGAAGTTCTATGTTTCTGCTTTCTATAATAGAAGAGAGGGATGTTGTAGTCTTTCATTGAATGGAAGTGCTATAACAGAAAATAAAAAAAGGAATGTGTTTTTTTGTAATGTCAATGGTCAAATGTGCTATATTTGTAAATTTCCCCTTTTAATTTAGATTTAATACTCAAATCTTGTATTCAAAAATAATAAAAATTTATGCACAGCTTGTAATTTGGATTTGGTACCCAAATTTTGTATTCAAATTTAGATTTAGTACTCAAAAATAAAATCAAGAATTAGCTCTTAGTTCATTAATAAAGAAACAAATTCATATTAGTTCATTTATAATATGAGCCAAAACTTTTATTCATGTTTGTTTATTGATGAAGTGTTTGAAATTGTTCATTTGAGATAAAATGAATGATTTGAGGTGAATCAAGTTCATTTATCATTTTTCTTTATTATTAGGAATATACACTAGCAATCAAAAAACAAAACAAAACTATCACAAAATGGGTAAGTGTTCAGAATTCGCATTGGTTTTAAAGATAAAATTGTTCGAAATCTATTAGTTTAAATTTTTAAGTTTAAATTAAACTTGTACTTATTTATTAGTTTATATATGAGTTTGGGGAATTTTTTTCATAAACAATTTCTTAACAATAGTATCAAAACCTATGGTTGTAGAATCTAACTATTAGGTTAGTTTGTAGTAAGTATGCATAGTGTGTGTACATATAAACTCTTTATAATCTTTTGATGTTAACTCAAACTACTCGTAAGTGGTATTAGATTTGGTTAGAGATGGCAATTTTACTTGTCACCCACAGGTACTAAACCCATTTGACCACCACAGTGGGCTGGGGAAGTGGTGTGAGTGTGAGGGGAGTTTTTCTCTCCCCCCCGACCACATCTAAATAGGGCAGGTGATAAGGCCCATTTACCCGTTTGTTTACATATAAGTTATATATTTTAATAAATATGTTATATATATTAGTACTATATTATTTATATGTATCTATATATTTTATGTTACGAATATTAAATTGTTATTAACCTATTTTTTAATTATCAGTAGCCTATATTTACACTAAAATTATACTAATGGAATTTTTAATTACTATATTTCAATATTTGTTTACTATTTATTATATATTAATTATGAATTACTATTTATTCATTCCTAACTTTTTTCATTATAGGATATTATTAGTATTTAAAGTCTATCATTTAGTATTTACACACTATTGTGAATTTGATATATGCAGTATTTTGTATATTTTTAATTTTATTATTTAAAATTTTTTATTATACTATTGTTATAGTTCATGTTCCATAACTTCTACAATTAAATCAAACAAATTACAACAAATGAACTTTTTCATTATAGTACATTATTACTTACTATTAATAAGTTGATCTATTATATGTCTTGTGTGTGTGTATATATTATACTTTAAGTTTTATTATGTAGAACAAGAATTAAAATTTTTAATTCATGTTTCATAACTTGTATAATTGAATTACATAAATTTTTGTATATGATAAAATGTGTTTCAATCAACATTTATATTTATAAAATTACAAATAAAATAAGTTTATTTTTATTGAAAACGAAGCCCCATTAGACACCCACAAGGAAAGCATAATAGGGCAGTTGAGAGGTGAAGTGTAGGTAGAAAGGAAATAAGTAACGAGATATAGTTTTTATAAGTAGAACAGATGGCGAGAGAGGCTCTCTTCCTTTAAACCTGTCTCGTTGCCATTTCTAGATTTGGGTGATTGGGTCACACTTTTTAGTGTTGGATCCAATTATTAGACTATGTTTGGACAAGAGGTTTCTATTTGCAGATAGAAAAAATAACTCACTTTCTCAAATAAAAACATCACACTCCAAACACATTTTTATTTCAAAATTTAAAATTTAAATTTTCTCACTCAAATTTCTCTCACATAATTTGAAAAAAAATTCTCTCGCATTTTTCCTCTAAAATACTTTTTCTATAAAAAAAAAATACTCACCAAAATTTTCACACAAACCAATACAACTTTTCTCAAATACATCACACTCCAAACATACACTTTTGAATTTGAAAGAGTGATATATAACCTTTCAAAACTTATAAGTGATCGTTAAATCAAAAGCAAAAAACAAAATCACTTTGGCAAAGTCATTGCCAACCTCTTTAATGCTCTCTTTTATTCTAATAATTTTTTCCGGTTAACTTTTTGTTGAATGCTAAATTAGAACAAAATCATTAGGGCCAATTCATTGTGTACATCTTTAATCTTCTCTTTTATACTAATTGTTTTTAAGTGAAGATTTTCTTATGACTTTATATTTTTGATTTCATAAGATAAGATGAGAATGTATTCAAAATTAAAAATGACATCAAATTTAAGATAAAGATGGAGAAATAAACTCTCGAACACCCTTCACAGGTCTTATCCAGGGGCAAGAGATGCTAGCTGGGTAATTAATAACTTCATACTCAAGAATCAAATGAAAAACCAAAAAGGCATCATTTTGCTTGCAAGTTGCTACTTAGCTGTCGTAATAGGTAAACCCATATGGGCATATCATATGACCACATGGTTGATGGGAATATCCGAAGTGTCTGCACCAAATTCTTGTTGTAAATAACACCAAGCACAATATTAAATAATGTTAACTTGTATTAACCATGTTTTCTCTCCCAGTCATTTGGCTTACGAATAATCCCAATCTTAATCAACACTTAATGCGCTGATCTGGAATGAGAAGAGGGAAAAAAACAAATAAAAATTTGTGGTCCCCTTTTGAGATTATAATGGGGGAGAATTTTAAAAAATGGTGACCAAGAAAGCACCGTCAAAGGAACCGTATCAACTATCAAGCTTGAAAAGTTTTCTCGACGCAAACATGGTCCCATAAAATGATGCCAAACTAGAAGAAATGCAGTTGTCTACACTTTGACTGGAAGAAGGGAAGTGTCCTTTGGTGCTAAATATTGAAGCAGAGGCGAAAATCAGGTAGATTATTTTGTGGGGTGCTTTTCAGATGGCGAGTACAGAGCATCCAATGAGAAGCTGGAATGATAATTACAGGGGAATGTCTTCTGACAATGTGAAAGGGTTAATCTTGGCTATGTCCTCTAGTATATTTATAGGGGCAAGTTTTATTATCAAGAAGAAGGGTCTCAAGAAGGCTGGCGCTTCTGGCCTCAAAGCAGGTGAAAGTTTTGTTCTCTGCTCTTATGTTTATCCGAACTTAAGTTGGAGTGAAGTTGGTTTGCTGCTATGCTTATTGATTTACATCGATGTAGTGTAAGGTCCATAATTATTTCATGATTAATTGTGAAATTTTCTCAAGATTTATGCTGCTGAAATTGCAAGCGTCTCTTTGATTTGAGATGTAAGTTGAATGGTTCGTTATTAATTGATTGGAGTTGGGTTTCTGGCTTTCTGATTTTTTGTTGCTGGCGGGATTTATTGGTTTCTGCTGGATTAATTTGTCAGAGTATTCAATGGATTTGAGTAAAGTTTGGGGAAACGTGTTCAATTTATTGGATTGTAATGCCTAGATGACTGATTTACTGCAGCATAAACTTAATGAGCAGTGAACATGATGGTAAAATTTCGTATTTATGCATAACATTTCCAGTTCTGACAGCACAAAAAGATGGATGCTTTATTTGCAAGTGTTACTGAGATATATAGTTGCACTTGTGTTATTTGTATACATATCATAAAAAAACCATTAGAAAGTTGAGTGATTATCTGGCAAATCAGAAGTATGTTTTTGTAGTTTTAAGTATGCAGTAGTTGTTGTTTAGCTGCTCCAGAATTCTGAATAGGCAAAAGTGAATGCTCAACTCTGTTGGTGAATGGGTTATGCTGTCACTGGGGGAAACTGATTGTGCTTGTAGTATGGTGAAATATGGATAGTCAATCGAGAAGAAATTGTTTAAAATTTCTATTTGGGTATTCCATGTTGTTCCCTGTGGTGTGTTTGCGGACCTATTTGTCTTTGCAATTAAGTTTAAATGGTAACTTATCACCTTCACTTGATGCAGAAAAAGCATTAGCGAGTATGTGGGAAGTCTCATATAATTGCTTTGATGTATTTACCAAGAATTGCATAGATACTTTGAAAGCTTCAGATCCCGCAAGTTCATAAGCATAGGACAAAGTAAATATATATATATATATATATATATTTTAATATATCCTACTGAATTCTGTTTTGTGGAAAATAAGGTATTTGCTGGATAATTACTGTAGCTATAGGTAGAGCTTATTGATTGAAGGTACAATTCTATGAGCATTGACTGAGTTGGCTTATTGTTAGCCTGCCTTTGCACAACTTAGTTTAACCTTTCTGAATTGCTTAACTCTTTTCCAAATTGGAGTGAAAAATTGAAACGGTACCTATAAGAAGCACAAGCTGTTCTGAAACAGCTTGCTAAGAGGCTTTTGAGTTAGTTTAAGCCAAAAACATATGTCAAAAGCAAGCGCCACCTGAAAGTATTTTAACTAATTTTAAGCAATGCAATAGAATAGTTAGTTTATCAAATGGATCAGTTTGCTACTCCATTGAGAATTACTGAAGGATCAAAATAGTTAGTTTTACCACTTCCAGTGATTTATGTTTTTATGTCCTTTCTCTCAAATTTCTCTTAATATAAATATTTCACCCTGTTAAGACTTGGTGGTTTTCCTAGCTCTCATCTTCATGTAAATCAATGTAATGCTTTTGATAAATTTCCCTGGAAGTCTCTTCCTTGTAATGTCGGTGAAATTAGCTGTGATAATTTATTGTATTTCATTTTATTGATAACTAACTCCTCTTAGTTACAATGCTGATGAAATGCGGCAGGTGCTGGAGGTTATACTTACTTACTTGAACCACTTTGGTGGGCTGGCTTGATATCAAGTGAGTTTTTACTCATCATCTGTGAAAAATTACACTGATTACGTTGCTACATTCAAGTTTAAATTTCATGTCTATTTTCCTAGAATCTGTTTGATCAGGTTTGATGCTTTTTTAGCCTAAGTTTCTGTTGAAACACTGAATGTTTTACCTTTATGGTCGATCATGTAATCACATCCGTAGAGCAAATTGAAACAACATAAACAATATCAAATGTTACTTGTGATAATTGTTCTTTTTCGTTCTCATCATGTGATTCGGGTATGTGGATCATGTGAAATTATATACATTGACTAATGGTTATAGACAGCAGAATTATCCAATATTGAGAAACATACAAGTCAATTGATCTAAAAGCTTTAAACTGGTGTTTGCTAAACTTTTGTCCTCTCCATTTAGAGAACAAGTTTATGTCTCCTTTGTAGTTATACCGTTTGGAAAGGCTGGACAAAGTTCGGCTTGTCTTAGGAGGTCTCTCGTGATTTAGCTTCCATTTGTTGCTTGTTTCAGTTTTTTGAGACCGACCTATTCAGTGAATCTTTACATTACTTTGCGTCTGAGGGATCCCACAGAATATTCCTTGAGGAAAGTAGTATGATCAATGGATAGCAGGTAAAGACAGTAGGACAATAAATTTCAAGATGGAGGAGGTAGCAGTATGAGAGATAAATTGGTGGGATGGAGCATAACTTTACAGGATCTCAGAGTTGGACGAGAGTATAAATTGAAGACAAAAAGGAAGAACAAGCGAATGAATTGTTGAAGCAGGGCTATTAAGTCTTTCAGGGAACCAATAACTGAGCAGCATAATAAATAACATGGACTGACATATTTGATAACTGAGCCCCAGTTTCAGAAAATAATTAGGTTCATGAAGAACTTGTCACAAAAATTACTGTATGATTTAAACATTTTTTATTTGAATGGTTTTCAAGTGATCTATTATTTCTTCATCTACAAGAAAGCGACCATAAGATGGGGTTCTGTTACAGTTCATGGATCTCTAAGATATAGAATCGTCGTCAAATTTATTGCTTGCTTGTGCCCTGAAATTTAATTGCATTCTATGACAAGAGATTGAAGGAAAGCACTCTATAGGCAGATAATCTAAAAGGAACTTTCCTGGAAACCATTTTAAATGGGGTTTGTCCCAATTATGACAATCTTGAATCACATAAATGAAAGATAGAGTTCTAAGGCTAAGCCTGATCATCTGTGGTTGAAGTCCACAATCATTAAGGGGGTGAGGCATTATTTAGAAATGTCTTTTAGTTTCTAATCTACTCAAATTTAGGAATCATCCATGGGATATCAACATAACAATATGCCTTTCTTCGGAAGCATGAAAGTTATATAATGCTGTTGCATCTTTCTTATTAATGTGTTTAGTGCTTGGAAAGTGAGTTTATAATCAGAATGTAAAGAAGTCTTTTTAACGTTTTAGAAGTTAACTCTTTAAATTTGATGGGGCATTCTAACAATTCTGCCACTATTCACCTTTACTTCTTGTCTAAAAATTTCTTCAATAAAAAGCACCTGTGTAACAAATTGACTCTGACAAATAGTTTTCCACTGTGACAGTGGTTGTTGGGGAAATTGCTAATTTTGCAGCTTATGCATTTGCGCCTGCCATTCTGGTGACTCCTCTAGGTGCACTTAGTATCATCATTAGGTAAGAGGGTCAGATGCAGTTAATTTCAGAATTATCTGTTTTCCTGTAGTAATCATGGAATTTTCCTACAGTGCTGTGTTGGCACATATTGTTTTACATGAGAGGCTGCACATTTTTGGAATGCTTGGTTGTGTTTTGTGCATTGTGGGCTCAACAACAATTGTTTTACATGCCCCCCAAGAACGTGAAATCAACTCTGTGATGGAAGTTTGGAATCTTGCCACAGAGCCAGGTAAATTTGTACATTACTGCATAGACCACAGAGTAGTGAAATAACTAGTTGAAAGTTCCTAGAAGTTTTGTTCTCAAAAATTGACTGCTTGTTGCTTTTCACAGCTTTCATCTTGTATGCAAGCGTGGTAGTTGCAGCTGTTTTCATAATCATAACGCACTATATCCCACAATATGGGCAGACTCATATAATTGCCTACATTGGAGTTTGTTCACTTATTGGTTCTGTAGGAGTAAGCATTCTACTGCTCTTCCATTGGGCATAGCTTCTTACAATTTAATGAAGTTGTTTCTCCTTTTCATATTATGTAGTAGCTATCTTCTTATTGTGACATCTGATCTCCTATTTGTATGGTGAAAATTTTTGTTGTAGGTCATGAGTGTCAGAGCACTTGGAATAGCCATTAAACTAACACTGTCAGGAACAAATCAGTTGTTGTTTCCTCAGACATGGGCATTTGCAGTAATTGTTATTACTTGTGTTCTTACTCAATTGAACTACTTGAACAAGGTAAATGGACATTTCTTTGTTGATTTGTCCCATTGATATTAATCTACACCTGCAATTGCTATCATTCAATATTAGATGACTCCCCAGGTGTCTATTGGATGGACTTCATTTTGAAATCTGTTTTTGTTGTATCTACATATTATTTAATTTTAGTATGTCTTCCTGTGATGCTCTTGCTACAAACTATTTAAAGATTCCTTTTGCAATGTGCTGAGACATCACGCATACCTAGTAAAATGTAAACCAGGGCCTCTAGAATTTAAAATTTGAAACCGATTTTGTATATTGTTCATGTGCCCCACAAAAGAGTGTACTGGTATTTTCTATTTGGCAAAGATCATAATTGCACATTGACTAGTACTAGATGGAGCGCAGAAGGGGACACAACTCCCACCCCCGAAAATGGTAGCTTATTTAAATGACAATTGGGAGAAAACTACTTTATTATGCTTCTATTTTGGATTTCTGACTCTGTGATCTAATTTTATGCTTTTCTCACATCTCACACTGAGATTGTGTGCCGCATTTGTATGAATTTGAAAATTCACACTCAATTAACAGTTAAATTTTTATCACTTCATTGGCTCCCCTAGTCCTTGAGTCTTGAAAACATTATGGTTTATGCTTCAATGTCTTTACTGCAGGCGCTTGATACATTCAATACAGCAGTCGTGTCGCCAATATACTATGTTATGTTTACATCATTGACTATTGTTGCCAGTGTAATCATGTTTAAGGTATAGCCATTTCTACTTATTCAACTCAAATGTGGATTTGTTTGAATAATTTTATATAATTTGGTTTACTGATAAAAAAAGAAATGAGTTCATGCATTTACTATTTGGTACTTGTTGAGTGAAATTTTCTAGTGTTTTTATGTTTCCATATGAAAAATAAAGACTGATTACATTAGATATTCTAAAACGTCCGTATGTGGACAGCACCATCTTGGCTCTGTCAGTGCAGCTGTAAAAAACAATATGATAATCTCGTAAAACATTTCAGATTGATTGATCTAACAATTACATCCCTAGCCTTGAAAGCCTAAACAGAAATGAACCTCCAGGGTTTTGTGATTTGGTTTGAGGTGCCATATTGTGTTCTTATATTTGATCTATGATTAATAGGGAATCCTTATTCCTCTAGAATTTGATCTGTTACAACTGCTGCCGTCATTATGTGCGACTTACACAGTCTAAGATGCATGTTGTAAAATGATGTGCATAATTGCTAAATTGTCAACAAGTGGACTGGCCTTTTCTTGGATATCAGAAGTCCCTCCCGACCATCCCACTCTACCTGCAACTTTTACAGAAAGGACAGCTAATTGTTGATATTCCTTATGCATCACCCCAGTGTAGCCTTGAGGCCTTTAATGACTTTCATGGATTCTTCCTGGTTTCTAGGCTTCAAAAAATTACTGTAGGTGATGAGTACATCTCTTTCCTCTGTATTAATACCTTGAAATTACCACATTCAATCTGAATATGCATAATAATAAAAGAGAATCAAAACTGCTGAGCAATTTCCACTTTGCTAGTTGAAATGTCAGCTACTTTGTCAATTTTGCTAACTAAACTGATAACATCTAAGACAATAACCTCTGTCTCTGCACATTAATTATGAAATTTTTTTAGATATCTCCTTTAAACTTTATTTCAGGCTCTTTCAATCTTCTTTAGAGAAGGGAAGCCTAGGTGCAGAAGTAAAAACTGTTACCATGTGACTGTGAGGTCACAAGTTTGAGTGGCTAAAATAGCTTCTTATAAAAATATAAGGTAAGGTTGCGTACATCAGGCCTTAATGGCCAAACCCTTCACTGGACCCCACACATGTGAGAGTGTCTATGCACCAGGCTGCCTTTTTTCCCCTTCAAAATCTTCTTTAGGAGCCAAAACAAATTTTCCAAACATTGTTCGATAAAGGAAAGCTCTAGACTGAGGTAGTTCAGTAAGCCTTTAGAGAAAGGTGGATATTGTCCTGTCACAGATCGACAAATCAGTTTCATGGAATTGGAGGAACACAAAATATGTGATCCTTTATTTCAAATAGGGCATATAGCTCTAAAAGTTGAAACTGAAATGCTGTGGGCATATAGTACTAAAAGCTTGAGTGTAGTTCTTTGTTATATAAATTTTGATTCAATATTACTGTTTTAGCGAGTGAGCCATGTGTTTAGAATAAGAAAACTGGAAAATGAGTCCTCAAATCCAATATTTTTAGCTTGGTTAATTGCCCTTATATCCATGTTACAGGAGTGACTCTTATCTGTCCTTCCATGCTATCTTATGCAATTTCTTTGGGTTCAAGTTTGCATCAATGATTTCTGAACACCATTTTTCAGATTGTTCTTTATACTTTTTGATGTTCCATTGTGTATGCTACTTTTTCCTCACCTTTTTTTTCCCATCACAATGCTTGATTTAAAATATGATCCCTATCATTAGGTGTAACGATATATTATGGTGGCTGTCGACCTTATGCAATCCTCCTCCTTCATTCGGACTTGGAACCGGCCATGTTAAAAATATTTAACATGTAAACATGTTTTAACACAGGTGGATTTCCCCCAGTGGGATAAAGTCTTAGTTGTTGTTGATGCTTGATTTAATTGGAGATTTTGTGCCAGACTGTTCCTGTCTATGGGAATTTTGTTAAAGTGTTTCAAATTGGTGTTAAAATCTGTATATCATTCATGACTTTGCCTAGTTCGTATTCTCATTTTAACAAGCTATTAAGCTATGTCCTATGTTTGCTTAAATCAACTTTCTTCTGTGAAGTTTTATTTGAATAGAACTGTATTCCTTTCAACTAACTTGATCTGACTGGAAAAAATGTCGTGGATATGTTTTTGTTATAATTTTTGGTGAATGTTAAAATTACATCAATTCTTACTTGAACATTCATTTCAACTTTGCTCTAATTGTTACATTTCAACAAGTGCTGTTTTGATGCAAGTAAACCTAACTGAGCTGGTTCTAGTTTTTTTAATGAATTATGTGATGAAATGCATTTCTTGCACCAAATGAAACAGGATTGGGACGGGCAAAGTGCAACTCAGATAGCAACAGAGCTTTGTGGTTTCGTGACCATCCTTTCTGGAACCTTCCTTCTTCACAAAACTAATGACTTGGAAGGCTGTAAGTTTCTTGGTTTTTTCTTAGTCTCTTACTCTATAGTTGTAACTTTATTCTGTCCTTTATTCAATGATTTGGTTCTTTGCATTTCATGGCAGATCCTTCATCATCAAAACCAATTAAACTTCCAAAACATCTAGATGTGGATGGATTTAGTCTTGAACAAGTTCCTCTTCGCCATCTGGAAGTTGTTAGATAAGAGTTCATCAGCAAACCAAATCTCTGTTGCCAATGACCTTTTTTGGCCTTCCACTGGAAGGATTGGCCAACAGTAATGTACCTTTTGTCATTAAGTTGAAGCAGATGGTGCTTTGTTGGGCAGATGGTGCTTTGTTGAGCAAATGATTGCCTCAGATCGAGTTCAAACAGAATGAGATGGTTGCTTTTAGCTGCCCAGTATACTTCTGGTTCAGCAACGACTTACTTCTACCATTGTGAAAATTGAAATCAACTCTTCGAGTTTTTTGACTGTTGGCGTTCATATTATTGATTTTAATGTTGTGATTCCTCATAGTATTGGTGTTGGAAAGTGTAGTTTGACGACATTCTACAAGGGTTTGAAGAGCATGATTGTGCAATATATGTAGTTAGAGTTATGGTGAATTGTGTACAAAGTTCTGCTCAAGACACAATTTGATTCTTGAGATAGAGTTGAAGCAACTGGACTCAAAACCCATTCTTTTTGTGATGTAGGTGTTGAAAACTAGTGTCCAACTGTAAAGATGCAGGCAATAGTTTTATTTGATTGAATATGAAGATTGTGTAAACTCTTCCCTCCCTGCAAGTTTTAATATTTGAATTGTGCAATTACTTAATTACTATAAAATGGAAATAATATAAACTCTGAAAATTGGATAGGAAGAAAACTTACCTGTATTTGTTCAAAACAGCATTTTGAATCTTTGTTGCAACAAAGCAAAACTAATTTTTATTCAAATAGAGAGGAACAGTATATTATGAGAGGAATTACGAAAAGAAGATAAGATAAACAAAAGAAAGAAAGGTGACATGGATGTTTGTCATTCTTTATTTATAGAGTACTTAGATTTTTTTAGTTATTATACTTTTTAATAGTATTAACTTGGTCATCATATATATATATATATATATATATATTTTGGTCAAAAAAGGTTACTATACTCGATAAAAAAATTGAAATCACATTACTTTGTCTTATAACCATGTTAACTCTAATGAATTTGAACTTATGTGTTTTATACATTACTAAATTTAAGCATAAAATTGTCAAATAAAAATATACAATTTCTTTCAACCCCTAAAGAAGACCAAAAAAAAAAAATAAAAAATATCCAACACAGCTGCCTACAACCACAAAAGTTCACCCCTGGAGAAGACTAAAAAAAATCAAGACAGCCACTTTCAATTCTAAAAGATCACCCCCACAGAGAGTTATTTCCGCAAATACTGATTCAAAAAAAAATAAATATTGATTTTTTTTAAGGGATAATATACAAAAATGGCTTGAGCTTTGGCTTTTGTAACAATTTTAGCCCGACCTTTCAATTTTAACAATACAGTACCTGAACTTTTCAATTTGTAACAATTATGGCATCGGTCAAAATTGATGACGTGGGTCAACCCAGTCAACCATTAAAGTTAGAAAAAAAGACAAAAAAGCCCTCCAATATAAAGCATATAGTTTAAAATTCTAAAATAAATTTTTAAAAAGACAAAAAAGACAAAATTTAAAGACAAAAATTTAATAAAATTATTTACACTATATAATAAAAAAATTTAAACTAAAAAAAATTTAAAGATGAAAATTTACTAAAATTTAAAGACAAAAATGACACAAAATTGATATAGTTTAAATTTTTTTATTAACTTTTTAAAAGAAAAAATTTAATAAAATTATGTTAAATTTTGTTAAAAAATTTAATGCAAATAGACAAAAAATTATTATATGATACTTTGATTTTTAACTTCAATTTTTTTTTTTATAGATACTTTGTTTTTTAACCTCAAAATTTTTTGTCATTTTTGCCTCTAAATTTTATTAAATTTTCATCTTTAAATTTTATTTTTTTTGTTTAAAAAAATTTATTATATAGTGTAAATAATTTTATTAATTTTTTTTCTTTAAATTTTGTCTTTTTTTCTTCTTAAAAATTTATTTTAGAATTTTAAACTATATGCTTCATATCGGAGGGCTTTTTTGTCTTTTTTCCAACTTTAATGGTTGACTAGGTTGACCTACGTCATCAATTTTGACCGAGACCATAATTGTTACAAATTGAAAAGTTCAGGTACTGTATTGTTAAAATTGAAAGGTCGGGCTAAAATTGTTACAAGAGCCAAAGTTCATGCTATTTTTGTATATTATTCCTTTTTTTAATGTTGTGCTGAAATCGGTTTTTGAAAAACCGACTTTGAGCCCCAACCTTTTCTCCTTTCTTTTCTTCCTTCTTTTCTTCCTCCTTCCCTCTTTTCTTCCTTCTTCTTTCTTTTCTTCCCATTTTCGACGCCAGACTCCATCTTCCGCCTTCAGCAATCCATTTTTTTCTTTGTTTTCATAGATCTACCTCCTCCTCCCTCCCCCACCCCAAATCTAGCCCCCTTGCACCCTCCCCTCCCTGCCACTCGTTTGACCCCCTCAAAGGCCGCCCTCCCTCCCTTGGAGCCTCCAACCGAAAATATATATATATATATATATATATATATATATATATATATATATATATATACACACACACACACACACAACACTCAAGTTCTTGCCCCATTTTTTTGTTAGAAGGTGAATTACCATTTATTTTTTACAATTTTTAACAAGATATTAAATTATTATGTTAAATTTGATGTTAAATTTTTATGTTGTTTTATATGTTAAAATTTGATGTTAAATTTGTATGTGGCTTTATATGTTAAATTTTGTGTTACATTTGTATGTTATTTTATATGTTATATGTTAAAATTTATTTTATATGTTAAATTTTATGTTAAATTTGTATGTTCAATTTTATGTTAAATTTGGATGTTAAATTTGTATGTTCAATTTTATGTTTAATTTGTTTGTTAAATTTGTATGTTATTTTATATGTTAACTTTTATGTTCAATTTTTTTTTATATTTTAAATTTGATGTTACATTTGTAAGTTAAATTAGATTTTATATGTTTAATTTGTATGTTTAATTTTATGTTAAATTTGTGTGTTCAATTTTATGTTTAAATTGTTTGTTAAATTTGTATGTTATTTTATATGTGAAATTTTATGTTCAATTGTTTTTTATATTTTAAATTTTATGTTACATTTGTAAGTTAAATTATATTTTATATGTTAAATTTTATGTTTAATTTGTGTGTTTAATTTGTATGTTTAGTTTTATGTTAAATTTGTATGTTAAATTTTATGTTTAATTTGTTTGTTAAATTTGTATGTTATTTTATATGTTAAATTTTATGTTCAATTCTTTTTTATATTTCAAATTGTATGTTACATTTGTAAGTTAAATTATATTTTATATGTTAAATTTTATGTTTAATTTGTGTGTTTAATTTGTATGTTTACTTTTATGTTAAATTTGTATGTTCAATTTTATGACTTAAAATCTGTTAATTAGTTATCTTATATTGATAAAAACTTTATTTGTAGTGAAAAGGAAAATAAGTTGAGCAAAGAACATTTTCGAGGATCAAAGTAATCGACGAAGGTAAACAATTTATATATTATGATTGTGATTTGACATTAATTTTGTTTCAAAAATTGTTAATTATTGATAGAATTATTTGAATTGATGTTGGAAATTTCGTTGTGAATAAAGTATGGTGATTTTTTTATTTGGAATGATTGGGATTGATTATTAATTTCATTCACTGAATTGCCGATTATTGGAATAGTAAGTGTTGAATAATGGAGTTGATGCTGTAAGTTAAAGAATGGTAGTCGGATTTGATGAATATAATGCTTTATGTTGTTGGGAAAATATTAGGTTATGAATGTATGGGAAAATATTAGTTATTTACTTGTGTGAGGTGGTGATTTGGACTGATTTTTATTGAGTTTGCTATTATTGGAATAATACGTTGTGAATGGTACTGCTGATGATGCCGAACTAAGAATTTATATTAGATTTGTTGAATATAATTGTGAATGTTGTTTGGATGTACAAACTAGCAAAATGGTTGGTTGTTTACTTTTGTCTAGGCGTGATTTGGCTTTATTTGGATTGATTTGGAATTTTATTCAATGAGTTTGCTCTTATTGGAATAATTAGTTCCAAATAGTGGTGTTGATGATGACAATGAAAGGATTGTGGTTGGATTTGACGAATATAATGCTTTATGTTGTTGGGAAAATGTTTGGTTATGAATGGATGTGAAAATGTTAGTTGGTTACTCTTGTTGGGTTGTGATTTGGATCGTTTTGGATTGTTTTGGACCGTTTTAGATTGTTTTGGATTTTAGCCAATGAGTTTGCTCTTATTGGAAGAATAAGTTGTGAATAGGGGTGTTCATGGTAATGAATAAAGGATTGTGGTTGGATTTGATGAATATAATGCTTTATGTTGTTGGGAAAATGTTTGGTTATGAATGGATGTGAAATGTTAGTTGGTTATTTTTTGTAAGATGATGACTTGGATTGAGTTGGATTGTTTTGGATTGTTTTGCCTTGTTTTGGATTCATGTGGCATTTTAGTCAATGAGTTTGCTATTGTTGGAATGATAAGTTATGAATAGGGGTGTTGTTGATAATGATTAAAGGATTGTGGTTGGATTTGATGAATATAAGGCTTTGTGCTGTTGGGAGAATGTTTGGTTTTGAATGGATGTCAAAATGTTAGTTGGTTAATTTTTTTGTCGTGGGAGTAATTCCATAAAATTTTCTATGCCCATTACTTCAATAACTTTGAACCCTATATTAATGTAAGTTTTATGTTATTATTGATGGCATAACAATATAGAAATGGGCAAGGATCGAGTGAGGCTTGTATTATACTGGGATGGAGAAATAGTTAGTGGCCCGAACGGTTCCGAATATAGTAATTTGCCAAAATGGTTTATTGCTGTTGATCAAAATATTAGCATGTCTGAACTTTTGAGAAAAGTGCATCGGGCTACTGGAATGGATGGAAGCCAAGTTAGGATGAAATTAATGTGCCGTTATCCTCTTAGCAGCGCTGGTAATTCAATAACATACATACCTGTTCCAGTAGATGATGATGATACGGTGAGGGAGATGTTGTGCATTCCAACCACATGTCCGAGTCTTAATGCGGTTGAATTGTACATAAGTTACGAATCCGGCCCAGATCCCTTTTGTTCTGAGGACAATATGTCAGTGGTTCCCCAAACAAATGTTGGGTCATTCACACAACTTTTACAAAGTAGAGAGAGAGAAGGGCTTGTTAATGATCAATGGTTTACTTATGGTGCTTTCATATCAAATGATGCACCTTTTTCACAACCTTATTTTGTCTCCCGGGATCCTAGTCGTGGCCCCTTTGGCGAGGGTCCAAGTAGGGCCAATTTGAAAGAAAGTCCAAGTCATGATTCCTTTAATGTTTGACCATTTAGGGGCAATTACAATGAAAGCCCAAATTGTGGCCAATTTAATGAGGGTGTAAGTGGTGGTAATTATAATGAGGGGCCAAGTCGTGCAGCTTTCATCGGAGAGCTACCTAAGCCCTAGCCAATTGCCCAAGCAGCTGATACGTTCACACTAGGGACCACATGCCAAGATGTAAGCATTTCCTATGATCCCCTACATGTATGGATAGATGGGAGTTCAGAATCATTGGAAGATAGTGAAGAGAAGAAGGGTGAGGGTGGTGGCCATCAGAAAGGAGAGACTTCGCATCCACCAATTGATGTTTCCCACTTGGATACCGTTGTCGATGATATTCCCTTCTACACGGACATCGATGATCCAAAATTTTCTATGATCGACCAGTTCGATGACTATCACCAACCCGTTTGGGTTAATGATCGAACTTCAGAACTAAAGGTTGAAATGGTTTTCCGTACCAAAGAAGGGGTGCAATATGCGGTTAAATGTTGGTCCATTCGTGCGCACAGGTACTTCAAACTGTATGAAAGTACTCCGATGTCTTTATTATGCGGACAAAAATTGTTTATGGAAGGTTCGAGCAACGTTCAGAAAGAAACATACATTTTAGGAGATCACAAAGATGCATTTGAAACATACATGCATCCCCGATATACAGTTAGAGGACCACCCGAATTTAGATTATGGAATGGTTGGCCAAATGGTTCGGAACAATATTAAGAAAAATGCTTTATACAAGGTCCTCGACATAGTTAAAGATGTGCGGTCATTTGGAGTTAACATATCATACAAGAAGGCATGGTTGGGGAGAAGGAAAGCCATTGAACTGGTATATGGTATTTGGGAGACGTCGTACACCATATTACTGAAGTTCTTACTTGCCCTTCAGTCTTCTAATCCTGGCACCGTTGTTGAATGGCGGCACACGGAAGATAGTATTGGAGATTACAACATATTTGGTTCGGTGTTTTGGGCATTTAGACCTTGTATTGATGGTTTTCAACATTGTCGTCCCAAAATTAGTATCGATGGCACTTTTCAATACAAGAAATACAAGGAAAAGATCCTTATTGCAGTAGGTGCTGATACAGCTGACCATATTCTTCCTTTAGCTTTTGCAATTGTTAACGAGGAAAGTTTAGCAAATTGGTCCTGGTTTTTGTATCATTTATCTCGTCACGTGATTCGTCGCCGCGAGGGAATTTGTTTGATTTCGGATTGAGCCCAGGGAATTTTGCGAATCGTTGAGAACAACCCTGCATTACAACCACCAATGGTTCACCACAGGTTTTGCTTGCGGCATGTCAAAGCTAACTTTAGTCAGCGATTCAAGAATAATGCTTTGACTGAATTGATGCATCGCGCTGCTACTGCACACTAACAGCGCAAATTTGCTCAGATAATGGAATCCATGCGGTCATTGGATGAAGACGCCCATAAATAGTTGATGGATATTCCACTCGAGAAATGGGCACTATGCTATGATGGTGGTTTCCGATATGGCATAATGACAACGAACAGTTCCAAATCGTTCAACGGAGTCTTGAAAAGTGCCAGGAAATTGCCAATAACAACTTGCGTGCGTGCAACTTTTTACCGATTGGTTAAATACTTTGACTCGTATCGCACCGAAGGCCACAAACATGTTGCTGATCAGAATCTGTGGCCGACAAACGTGCAAGAAAAGTTCCTTCGGAGCGAGTACAAGTCCGAATATCACTAGGTGACGGCCTTTGTGTGGGAAGAAGGCTTATACCAAATCACGACAGGGGTTCATGGTGACAAAGAAGGGAACGTCCATACAGTACACCTTAACAACCGATCATGCACGTGTGGAAAATTTGAAATTTACAAGATTCCGTGCTCCCACGCACAAAAGGTTTGCGCTCAAATGGGATGGGTCGCTTTGGCACTCGTGGATGGTGTATATAAAGTGAAGAAAATTGTACAAACCTATTCAAACTATTTTTACCCCATGCCCCGAGAGGACTATTGGCCACCAGCACCTTTTCATCTGGTCGCCAATACGACAAGACTCAATGACCGTCCGGGCCATCCAAGATCCACCCGTATAAGGAATGAAATGTATCGAGTATAAAATCAGAGGTGTAAGGCATGTGGAGTACTTGGGCATAATAGGAAGGCATGCCTTAACATGGAAAGGCTTAGAGATAGAGCAGCTATGAACCCATGAATGCTGATATGTAATAAAAACTATTTTGTGATATTGGTATATCAATTATTATTATTTAGGTCATTCGGTGTTTCATTTTATCCTTTGGATTGTTTTGTGTTTTATGTTGTGTCTGTTTTTACAAAAAAAAAAATGGACTCATGAGCTTGTTTTCGCATGTGAATTACGCAATCTCCAATATATATCCATTGATATTATTAATTCTTTGGGAAGTTTGAATGGACGTGGCAAGACGTTGTGTGTTAATGTAGTTGTTTTTTTTACATATGCCAAAGGGACTCTCGACAAAACTTTCACATGTTCTATTTGCAATAGTCAATGGATTTTGCAAATAATGTAGTAAAATTTTGAATCATATGTTCAGGTTATGGAGTTTGCGGGCATTTCATCCACATTCGCTAATGTATCTTCCCGGGCCACAACGGCGGGATGTTCTCACGCTTCAAGCCAGTTATCGATCGGAGCTCGTTTGGGACAATCCAGAAATGGAGCCGTTGAAAGTGTACAGGGCAGATATGGACGTGTGAAAAGTTGGACTACTAGATATTAGGATTGTTGATTTGTTTTACGAAGTGGGTCTTTATGGTGTATACAGGGCAGGATGTATACAAGTTGACTGGGTATTGATCACGGCATTGGTGGAGAGATGGCGGCAGGAGACGCACACATTCCACCTTCCAATTAGTGAAGCCACCGTGACGTTACAAGATGTCGCAGCACTATAGGGTTTACGGATCGAAGGAGAGCCGGTGATTGGGAAAGATCCGAGTCATACGATTGAGGAGTGGCAGACTATATGTTATGAGCTGTTGGGTTACATGCCGGCCCCCAACCATTTACGGAGATCGGTTGAAATTGAGGAGTATCGCAATGCATATCCGGGCACGTCCTCTACTGGATGAAACCCCATATGAGCAGATGGTACAGCATGCCAGATGCTAGATCATGTAAATGATAGGGTCGATTATGGGGGATAAGTCAGGTACAAAGGTTAAATTGATGTACCTACCTCTATTGAGGGATATAGCGACGGCATCGGGGTATAGTTGGGGTAGCGCCGTGCTAACATCATTATATAGAGCGTTATGTCCGGCGGCAATGGGAGATACGGCTGGTATATGTGGACTCATGGGCTTATTGCAGGTGTGGGCCTAAGAGAGATTACCGCAAATAAGACCCCAACACCGAAATGTCAGAGACCCTCATCGATATGACTACCCCGGCATGCCTTTCGGACCAAGAGCATGCGTGTACGTGTTTACCGGTTTAATTTTTGTCATGGCATCTTTGATTTATTTTAAATTGTGTCTGATCCTCTATATGCTCGTATATTGATTCATTGCAGATGGAACACGGGTCTGAGTTTTGAAAATGTCGGATGCCATGTGTTGCGTATGTATCGGGATCGGCTGGACTATATGGCTGAGGAGGACGTAAGTAGATAAATAATTACTGTTTCAAAACTATTGGCTCATTACAACTAAGTTTATTTCAAACACTGATGATTGTTAACCTTCTTTCTTTCACAGTTTATCTGGCAACCGTATCAAGATGGTGATGGCCTGTATGAGTTGCCTGAATGCTGCTTATTTGGCCGTGTTATTTGGTGTACAGCCGTGTCTCTGCTCAACTTTGATGTAGTTGAACTACATTTACCAGGGCGGATTATGTGGCAATTTGGCTATATTCGGAAGATCTCTCCGACCGTAGACACGGATTTGAGGTTGCATCGAGTGGATCGTCAGGGCAGGAAGGGAGTGAACTGGATGTCAAGGCATGCAGTTTACGTTCATGCGTGGAACAGCCGAATGGACCGGATTGTGACTGGCAGGCCTGCAACTGGTCCTATGTATTATTTCTCGGAATACATGATCTGGTATTGACAGATTACTCGGAATCTTATTGGTAATCCCGCGCATCGACCGGACTAGGGTATGCGCCCAACCGCATCGATTGTCTCGTATTGAGTATGTATATAACTTTTAAAGTGTTCATATTCGCCGATGTATAGAAAATGTTACGGCTAAGCACTTTTTATATGCAGGGTGAATGTTGGGAGCAAGTGAATGATTTGGCCCACGATTTCACCAATGTCGGGTAGATACCAGATCTCGATTGGGAAATGTATATGATGTGTCCAACCGTGCTATGACAATGGTTGGGGAGGATCGCCACTTGCAGATGCCACATGCAAGTTTTCAAGGTGAATTTCAACCATCGCATGCGCGTCCCTCTACGTCTGCTCGTCCGTCTACGTCCGGCCAGCCATCTACTTCGGGACGTCCATCTACTTCTGGTCGTCCATCTATGTCCGAACGTCCGTCTACTTCCTGCCGTCGCAATGTTGATGAGGATGATCGGATTTTGGCTGCTAGTATGTTTCTTCATCAGCCTGATGAGCCATATGAAGAGACACCTGAGATGGACCTTTTATCGCAAGGCTGCGCTAGTACATCATCTTAAATGTCTCATTCCAATTTGGTCTATGAGCGACGTCGAAGGCGTCCTCGTTCACAATCACGTATGAATGAATCAATTCTTTTTTATCTAAACGCATTGGAGACGGACGACAACCCACAGGCCACAACCCCAACCCCAACCCCAACCCCAACCCCAACCTCCTAAGCGACAGCCACGTAGAAATATTAGACAGTCTCCCTATGAGACTTGATTATTTTTTTTTCCTTTTTTGTCACTTGTTGAAACTTAAAAATTTTTCCTATAAGTTTATTAATTAAGTGAAATCTCCTCACTCATTCCAAATGTTATTATAGAAAAAAATAAATGTTACGGCTTGAGAGGTAATCTAATATAAATTGCCATAAGAAGTTGATTTCCTAAATATACCCTTTGTAATGGTCTAAGGTGGGATCCCAAATATTATTAAACAACAAAATTGTAAAAAGCATATACGAAAATTTTATATGTCTTCTTACGAAATAAATAGATATAATTATATTATTTTTAATTTAACATTCTCTTATGCATTTCCAAAAAAATATAAATAAAAGCATCTGTACTAATATGAGTGAAATTTTTTAATATTATTCATTTAAAAATAAATAAATATTGCTAATTTGGGAGTCGTTCATAAAATAATGCAGTTGCTATCATGGATATCGACTTGAAGTAAAAAAAATCAATATTTATTTCATTTTTTTATTAAAAAAACAATATTATGCAAATTAACTCTACTGCTATCCATATACTTTTACCTATTTTGACTGGTTTTGCTTTTCCATGCAAAGATTCTTCACATCATTTCATATAGTAAGCCGTACAAGCATGGGAAAGAATCGAAACACTAGAGCCTATGAGGTTATGAGCCCCACTTTGAATTCTGAGAGCCAGCCATCACAAGCTTTCCACGACTTGGGCGAAAGCTTCGGTGGTTTCTCGAAAACTCCATTCTTCACTTTTGGAAAAATCTCCAGTGTACCCTAGGGAATTATCAATGGAAAAAACTTCATGGATAACTTGATGGAATCCTCGGCCATGCTGTCTTTTGTGTTTGCTTTATCATTATTTCCTGCTGCAGATGTAAAGGAAGGAGCAGAACTACCAAAAACTAATTGTGAACCAAAGAGAGATTGTGAAGATGAGATTGAAGCAGACGCAGTGCTATAAGGGAAAACAGAGCCTGATGATCCACCAGTGGAAGACTTAAATACCAGTGGAGGGGGAGGGGCGGCAGGTTTAGGGTTTTGGGTTAGGGTTTTTAGGTTTAGGGATTAGGGTTCAGGGTTTAAAGTTGAAGGTCGAGGGTTGAGGGTTAAGTTTTTAGGGTTTAGAGTTTAGAGTTTAGAGTTTAGAGAGTTTAGGGTTAAGTTTTCTTTTTCATAAATTGTTTGAAGTCGATATCTAGGATTTCAACTTCAAAGTGGTTATCTGGAATAGAAATTTTTAAAGTTGATATCCCTAATATCGATTTTAAAGTCGATATCTCAAAAATTGATTTCTTTAAAAATAAAATACATTTTCAATACTATGTTAAATTTAATTTATATTTTTTATATAATTTTTTGGGAAAAAACTCGTAATAATACACAATAAATTATTGCAAAATTATTTTTCAAAGTTACATTATTTAAAAAAAAATTACTAATATATGGTACAAAAACTAATTAACTAGTAGTTTTAATAATTTTTGTTTTAAACAATAATACTAAATTGAAGTGGATATGCAGAATATCGATTATGAAGAATTTAGCTCTAAATAACATTTTTTTCGAATTTGTTAAAATAAAATATGGTTCAAAAACTAATTAACTAGTTTTAATCAAAATAAATGTTAATTAAAAATAATTGTAAGGAAATCGGTTTTTGAAAAACCGACTTTGAAGTCGGTTTTTCAAAAACCGATTATCCATAGAAAATGAAAAAAAAATCAATATTTATTTATTTATTTATTTTTGAATCAATATTTAGGGAAATAACTCCCCCCACAGAAGACTGAAAAAAATCAACACAGTCGCCTTCAACCTTAGATAATTGAATGGAAAAGGTCCAAAAAATACAGTGGGAAATCAACAAAGAATTTGAAGAAGACCAAAAGATGGAAGAAGCTTAAAATTCTTAAAACTCCTATCCTTTTCTTTGAAGTAATTAAGCACAATCAAGATATTTCCATAGATTTTTGTTTAAAAAAAAAATTCCTTCAAAATTGAGAAACTTCAAATACGTCATCAAAAAACTTCTATGAATATCAAGGGTTTTCCCTCCTATCTCTCGTCTCTCCTATCAAGAAGCTTCCCTAGATCTCAAAAGGATTTCCATATATCTGATTTTTTTTTTTAAATGGAGAAACTTTCATGGATCTAAATATTTTTTTTTTAAAATTGTTTTATTGATTAAGAATTATGCAAATGCTCAATGCTTGTGGCACCAAGTGAAATAAGGGGTTTAGATCGATAAATAAATTACAAAATTCATGGACAAAAAGTGCCACTAGTGTTGCAATATGTACTAAGTGATGTGGTATATGATTTTGGTTCATCTATGGTAGGCCCTTTGATTTTAGGGTAATGCTAGAGAGGAACTAAAGGCATTAGATGGTGATAGTGGTGGTACAACGTAGTGCAAAACTCTTGATTTTGGTGTTGAGGTTCTGGAGTAGGGTGGAGGATGAGGATGAGGAGGTTGGAGGGATGAGGATGAAGAGGTTAGAGGATGATGAGGAGGAGAAAGAGAAAAAATAGATGGGGATTTTGGTGTGGGAGATGAGGATGTGGAGGTTGGAGGTAGGGATGTGTAATTTTTGAATTAATTCAAATATCTGACTGAATTCGAAAAAAATCGAATCGAAATTGAATTTTCAGTTTTTGAATCAATTCAAACCAAAAACCAAATTCGAATTCGATTTTCAGTTCGGTTTTCGAATTTAGATTTAAGAATTTAAAAACCGAACCGAACCGAAGAAAATGAGGAAACTAAGGAAACTGAATTTATATATATATATATATATAGGAAATATATTTATATCATCAAAGTTTTGCATTTCTTCCTCATCCTTCCTCTGTCCCTAGCTCTTTTTCTTCCCTTATCTCTTCCCTGTTGCCCGTCTGTCACACTTATCGGATCTACCCTCCCGGCTGGCAGTCTCCCTCGGTTTTCCTTTCCCTGCCTTGGAAAATTTATTTCCTCGGTGCCTCGATGCCTCTCCCTTCCTCAATTTTCCTTGTTCGGACTGTTTCGTGCTCCCTGCGCCACCCTCCCTTCTCCTCCGCCATCTTCTCACCACCACTACCTCCCCTTCTTGGCCGATCGATGTTACCTGCCTCTTCCAACATGTAAATAGCTATCTTCCTTCCACATGGCTATCATATATGCAAAGCTAGTACTATATGCCTCTATGT
The DNA here is from genome assembly GCA_020080225.1 of Gynochthodes officinalis. Classification (NCBI taxonomy): domain Eukaryota; kingdom Viridiplantae; phylum Streptophyta; class Magnoliopsida; order Gentianales; family Rubiaceae; genus Gynochthodes; species Gynochthodes officinalis. The sequence goes on from CM034620.1 coordinate 12,978,115, forward strand.
TTCTTACTCTATTAGTAAATATGTAATTGTACTCTACTAAGATATCCTTATCCCTATAGCACTCATCATTATTGATTTGGCTGAATTGATATTAACAATTGAGAAACAAGAAAAAGTGGGAAAAAAAAAGAGGAAAAAATGAAGAAATGGAAAAAAAAAAGGAAAAAAAGAGGAAAATGAAAACATGAAAAAACACAAGGAAAAAAAGAGGAAAAAAAACAGAAAAAGAAAAGAAAAGAGGAATAATCAAAAGGAGGTCGTTGTAGATTTGATTTTACACCTTCTTGGTCTGTGCATAGCATCCAAGTGGATTATGGAATGCTTACGCTCCCTTGAATCGGTTGGGGCGATGTCCTCCCATGAATTATTTTTGAGTCTTCCGTATTTGTGCTTTTTATCACACATTGCTCTCTGTCCAATTTTGTTAATTGTTCCCTTCAAGTCTGGGCCATTCCTGGGGGCTTTGTTTGAATTACTCCTGACTTGTTTGATTACTCCTGACTAAAAAGACATCAATGGCTGGTTCGAGGATTAATCACTGATGGCTACTCACTCTTGGTTTTCGCAGAATTGTAAGTCTCCTTTATGATCTGGAGTCTTGTTAAGCCTGGTTACCCGCTACTGGTTTGACGCAAGCACTTTTTCTACTTTCTGGTCTGAAGCAAGAACTTTTTCTACTGGTCTGCAAGTTTCTACTGGTTCTTTCTTTACATCACTGGTTATTTCTTTCCATCACATTTCTTTTCTGCTGGCTTCTTCCTGCATTGATTCCCGTTGGCGGGACTGAAGTTGGCTAGTTGGTTTCGTTTCTTTCTTGCTGGGCTGCCTTCTTGTTTGGTCTCACTATTTTTGGCAGGGCTGAACTCCTTTTGAAGATGGGAAATAGTATCTTGTTCCCCTTTTTTTGAAGAAAGGCAGCATATTGCTTTTCCCATAAGTGGCCTTTTCCTTTTTATGTTTGCTAGAATACTCTTTTGTAATAGTTAGAGCGACTAAATTGCGATTGATGTTTCCAGATATAGTATCCAAACTTAGTCATTTAGTTGAAATTAGCTTTTTACACTATATCTCATCACATCAAGCTTTTAGGCAATCCTTTTGATATTATAGTTTATTGCCATTGTATAGGTTAGAATCATTGTTAGCTCTTACTAGGCTAACTCTCATTTGTAACTAATGGATAGTGGTAATCCCAACCATTTTTTCATTTTCCTCCTTGGCTAAAACATTAGACCAAGGAGATCATTTAACTTTTCTGGCTAACATTTGTACAGGTTCGATTATTCAATCAATGAAAATTCTATCGTTTCGGAAAAAAAAAAAAAAGAAACTTAAGGGAATTGACAACGTTAATAATTTTGGCTTAATTATGTAAAATTGTAAAGGTTGCTCAAAAATTTGAATTCGAATTCGAATTGAAATTGATACGAATTCGAATTAAAATTGATTCGAATTCGAATTCGAATTCGACCGAATTCTAAATTCGGGTTTTCCAGTCGAAGTCGAATTCAAATCGAAAATCGAAATTTGAATTTGGTTCGAATTTGATCGAATTTGGTTTGGTTTTCGAATTTGGCTTTGAAAATTTCCAATTCGAACAACTCGAAATTCGAAAAAACTGACTGAATTGCACCCTAGTTGGAGGGATGAGGATGAGGAGAATGAGACAAATTGGATGGAGAGTCAGATGACGATTAAGATAAGGATAGAGAGGATTGAAATTACACCCAAAGAGCAGAAATAACATTTTTGTCCCGCGTAAGCCGCATGCAATTCACGTGTGTTAGATTCTGTCATAGTTAATGACCTTTTTAAAAGGAGTGATTAATTTGGCACACTTTTATTAAATTCAATAACTTTTTATACTATATATATAAATTAAAATTGAGACTTTTGAAAAATATAATAACTAAAAAATTTATTTATTCTCATGTATATGATACATGTGCAATTTAATATTTGAAATTTGATCCTATCCATTACATTTTTCATCTAATAATTGAATATTTCTTATACTCACATGATAAGTGACAAATTATCTTATAGGTTACTAAATTTCAAGATGAGATACCTTTGGTCATTAATTTTTTTTTAAATAATTCATTAAACTATGAAAAGTGCACTTAGTGGCTATTCCATCAATTACAATAGTCAATTCCTTCTTATTCTGTAACTTTGAGGTATTATTGTCCATGTAATGTATATTTGATTGTTCTCATCTTTTCTTCTTTTACTTATATATATTCTGGTTCTTAATTATTCGTCGCTATGCTATTCCCAAGGACTAGCGAAATCAAAATAGTGAAATTCTTGGGTCATCTCAATGGGTTCAGAAACCACACATTTCTCTGGATCATCATAGTGTACTTCCACATATCCACTTAGAGGAAAGTCTTTTTGTAACGAATGACCGATGAAACCATAATCTGTTGATATAAACACCAAACTTCACACTCCCACCGGCCGGCTGATGGAAATAGATTGACTACTGGAGATAGTTGTGTTACTTTGTCTGAATTGGTTTATATATATATATATATATATATAAGAAATCTATTTTCGTACTTTTAAACAAAGATAAAAAGAAGTAAGAAAAAGAAACAGATTTGAAGAAAAGAAAATAATTTAATTTAAGTGGATAATATTACCCTTAAAATTATCAGAACAAAAAAGACTTAAAAGGTTATAATAATGAAATGGCTATTACTACACGCTTTTTATAGTTGAATACGTAATTTGAACTGAAAGTTAAAAAGAAGACCAAGAATATATTATCAAAGAAGTTTAATGGCCTCCAAAATAATTTCTACACTTACAAGTCACACATTTATCTTTTCTTTTTCTTTTCGTTTCTTTCCTCCTTTTTTTCCATATTTCTTTGATTTTGCTTTTGACCTTGTCAATTGGGCCTTACTTTCCTTTGAATCACAATTTAATGAAGATTCAATTGATGACAATTACTTAGATAAAAATGAAACTGACTTTTTTTTTTTTGGTTGGGGAAATAATGTACGGAAGCAAATACAACTATTAATGATTTAAAAATATAATAATTTAATAGAAAATAAATGAATCACAAAACATGGGTAATAAAGTGATTTAATGTGGTTCAAATTAATTTCAAGGCCTATGTCTACTAAGAGAACTAGTTTTCGGTTATGTGAGAAAAACTCATACAAGAATATCCTTTGTATTCCAATCTAAAAAACCTAGCCTACCTTTCTCACTCCTAAAAACTACATCTTTTCCTTGGGCATAATATCTCTCATATTTTCTGTAAAATACCAACCTCCTATTTATAACAACAAACATTACTTGATTTCTAATTAAATAATAATACCAATAGGAAACAACTTGGTTTCTACTCCAACTCCGTATTAGATTTGGAAACTACCATAAAAAAATACAAATTTTTACAAAAAAAAAAAGATAATTTCCTTTTTCCCAAAAGAAAAATATGTCAAATTCCTAACAAAATCCACGTTGACATTTTCTCTTTTTGCCAAATTGCAAATCAACCAACTATAGGCCTTTATCCCACCAAACACACTCAAATCAAGTAGTCCACTTGATTCTTTTTGGGTTATTTCATAGGAGTGAGGTTTACTCAGTGTGCACCATTGGGAAGCAGTTACGGGTTCCTTTGTCAACAAAAATAGTCCACTTGATTAAACCAACAAATAAATGTGCAATTAATTGAGTCCGATCTATAGTTTACTCTCAAGAAGGATTTCAGCTCCACCTTTTTCCTTTTTGTATTTTTTTTTCTCACCACCATTTGTAACTTGGAATCAAAATTGAATCCAATTCCTTGTGCCACCATTGAGATTATCAAATGGTACAAAATTAACATATTTCTCCAGTCCTTGAACTGTCTGCCATGTGCAAGTATTAATACTCCACCTACAACAAAAACTAGTACTATTGAAATCTAACTGGCTTTAGAAAATTATTATTTTTTTCCCCACATCTTTATGACACATGCCACACCACCCAAAGAACTACAATCTAAAATTCTATCACGAACTGAAATATCCATATATTAAAAATTGTGAGAATATCTCCCATCTATATACCAAGAACTTCTCTTTAGCAGAACAATTTTTTATCTATTCGAATTTGCATTGAACACTACCCTTTCTCTTGACCCTTGAATCACCTATATTAGATTCACTGTCAAGAACTCTCCCTTTCCAAATCTGTCCTCAAGAAACCAATACATCTTTATACCTCACTTTGATTTGCTTTTTTTTCTTAAGATAACAAAGATGATTGCACTATTTTGAAATCCAAAGTGTCTTGCCCATTGATTGGGTCGTCACCACACTTTTAAATAATTAGAGACCAAATTAACAAGTAAAGGGCCAATCTTTTTTCTCTAAAAAGAGTTAACCAACACACAATAATTAAACTCTTCCCACTAATCATCTTTTGTGTTTGCACCATTCTCCTCTAACATTTTCTTTAATTGCTATTGGGTTTGGATATGCTCTACCCTCAAAAAAGAGTAATTTTTTTAAATAAATTGTTGAATTTTACCATAGCATATAACTATACTCTTAAATCCAATTTTACACTCTGGAATGAATCAGATTCTAATTGCATTTGTTGGGGAAACAACGGACAGAAACAAACACAACTATTAATGATTTAAAAATATAACAATTTAATGAAAAATAAAAGAATCACAAAACATGAGTAACACAAGTATTTAACGTGGTTCAACTTAATTTCAAAACCTACGTCCACCAAGAGAACCAATTCTTTATTATGAGAGAAAAACTTATACAAGAAGAAAAAGGACTACCCCCAAGAACTACATTTCTTCCTTGCGTATAGTACCCCTCACATTTTATGTAAAAAGCTAATCCCTTATTTATAACAGTAAACATTACTTGATTTTTAATCAAATAATAACACTAGTAAGAAAAAAAATAGTTTCTATTCCAAATTAGTATTAGATTTGAAAACTATGAAAAAAAAATTTCTTTACAAAAAAAAAACTAATTTCCTTTTTTTTTGAAAAGAAAAATATATCAATTCGTAATATTTTTAATATCTAAAATTAATGGGAGTACAAATATAAAAACAATCATCTTTATTTGATCAAGCATAATCTGATCTTAATTCGTTTCTACATCTGTCGATGCCATGTTAATCTGAGCTTCAACATTCTTTAGGGTGTGTTTGTTCCTTATTAGAATTAGAGTTATTTTAAAATTAGATAATTTTTTAATTATATTTAGTTAAATTTTATGATTTTTTTTTCTTATCCCAACTCATTCACGATGTCTATTTTATAATATTTTTAAAATTAAAATCTATATAAAATCTATTTAATTTTAAACCAATTCCAAATCTAACTAGGAACCAAAATTACCTCGAGACTTTGTTCGAAATATAATTTGCGTTGTTGTTGAAATAATTTTTAGTATCTTATTGTGTTTCCTTTTCAATTTTTGCACTTATTTTCTGTTGTACGTTTTAAATTTATTGTTTGATCAATAGTAAAATTGCCTAATCTTTGTTGAGTTTGAAATACTATTTTAAAAAGTCATGGAATATTGTATATAGCTGTAAACAAGAATATATTTTTGTTGAAAATTTCTGCTGGCAAATGTACAAGTTCTAGATGGTTCTGAAAAAAATCTTCAAACAAAATATTTAAATACTTTGGCAGAAAAAATTATGTATCTAAGGTCACCAATTAGAAAACCAATTCAAGATTTTGGATTCAATAAACATGGGATTGAACTGAATCACCAAGAATGAGTAATCTTCACTTTGGAAATAAAGAAAATTAAACCTGGCATCTTTCTAGTACCAACAATGGAAAATGATGGGTGAAATTACAGATGAAAAATGCAATTCAGTTATTTTCTTTGGATTGTTACCCATTCACTGAGTGAAATCATATAATTTAAGCAAACGGTTTAATATCTAGGCCTTGGTCTTGGTTTCCAATCCAGAGATTTAATTGAATTTATCATTTGTAAAAATTATTTATAATTTTTCCATGTTATAACTAGTTTTCCTCCTTTGCATGAAAAACATGTCGGTATATTTGTTTTGTGAGAAAAGCGACTTAGTAATAAAAATTTCATATCTCGTTAGAAAATAACCATAATTAAAAAAATCTTATATTGCCTTATCTTTATTGGAGCATCTGAATATGAGATTGGCTACCATATTCTTATTACTTGTATGTTTGCGTAATAGTTGAGTATGGATAGAGGAGAGGGAGAAATTCTAATACATCATTTTAGGAAGGGGGAGAGAGGAAATTGCTGCCTATTTTTTTTTCTCTAAAACGGCAGTCATATCATTTTATAAAATAAATGAAACTGTATAAGTGGTAGCTAAAGAGGCTAAATGAACCCCTTGGTCTAATGCAATAGCCAAGGAGAAAATTGCTACCTACTACTGCTAGTAAAATTTGAAACTCCAACCTTTGAGATGAAGATCTAAGGTAAAATCATTACGTCACTACTCGAAGAATGAAATAATAGTATAAATTGCTGAAAAAAATACAAATTGAAAAAGTAAAAAATATATTTAAATATTTAACTATGTATGACCCCCACTCGGGATATGATAAATCAATAAAGAAATCAGGAATAATTATTCATACGAATATTATGATTTGCAAAAATAAAAATAAAAAATCAGTCTCACTTTATTCTTCATTTCTTTGTTGTTTTGATTCCATGGGAACTTTATTAGTAGGATAAGATGAGGGAATTAAATATAACCATAAATTAGTTGGTTTTCTTTTATTCCCGTTAACAGTGATAAAGTAAGGAATTAAATATAACCATAAATTAGTTGGTTTTTTTTTTATTCCCGTTAACAGTGATAAAGTAATTGTCATATAACAGTATTACTTTATTTTTTATAGTGCTATTCTAATGTTATAATTATAAGAAAAGATTTTATGCAGAATATTACTTTATTTTTTATAGTGCTGTTTTAATGTTATAATTATAAGAAAAGATTTTATACATTCACTGCATAAAAAATAATTAGATGAGACAGTTTACAATGATAAATAGTTCCATTGATCCCTCAACTTAGTATGTTATTCGATTTCGGCTTTTGTATTCAAAAAATTATAATTTAGTCTTTTAACTTACAAATTTAGTTCTAACCAGTCTCTCTAATAGAATCAAACCAAATATGAATATATTTAATCACCTGACTTGCACATTTAGAGTAAAAGGCAATGTCAAAAACCAAAATAAGAAGAGTAAATTACATATAACTATTCTTAACTTTTACATTTTCGCAAAATTCTCCTTGATAGTTTAATTTCGTATCCTATTACCTCCAACTTTGTAATTTTCACAACTTACATTAATTTTTATTAGTTGTCAAAAATATATTATAAATGAAAAAAATTACCCCTAAATTATCAAAATTTCAAAATACAAAAATTGGAGGTAATTTAAATAATTTAAAATGTAATTTGAACAAAATATTTATAAATTTTATAATAGTTAGTGATTGAATGCATTAAGTTTCATTTGGTTTGATTTTATTAGAATGATTAGTTAAACTAAATTTGCATGTTAAAAGACAAAATTAAAACTTTTTGAATATGAAAGATAACTATTATCCTAAGTTGAAGGACCAATGATACTATTTACCCCAGTGTATAATTTAGGGAAGACAATCTATCTATATACAAGGGAGCCAAATAAATAAAAATTTATACGATTGATTTGATGTACTAAAAATAAAAATACAGTAAACGTATAAAATATCTTCTTTCAAAAGCTCAAATATGATGGGAATAGTTAAAAATTATCCATTCCTTTAAATAGATTACTATAAAAACAAGTAGACTCTAAACCTCCTAATATTTAAAAGCACAAATATGATGGGAATATTTAAAAACAATGATCTTGGCATCTGTGCATGGAGTATTCATCTTAGAAGAATAGGCCAAATGACTTATAAGACAATTTAGAAAAAAATTTGCAAAGTCTTTTCTAAATTGAATTTCAGTCAAGACTTGTTTCACTATAACAGTTGAACTTTCTACAATTTAATAAAAAATTTTGAGTTCGAATTTCAGTCAAGACTTGTTTGACTATAAGAGTTGAACTTTCTACAATTTAATTTGAGTTCGTTATTTTGGGACCTTTTGTGACTATATAGTTCCCACTGCTATTCAGTACAAGATTATTGCCCTATTCTTCAACTTCTTAAGAAGAATTTGTAAAAAAGTAAGGAAAGGATGAAGTTGTTTGCTAATGAACAGAGATTGGAGATATGTTTTAAGTGGTGAAATTGGTAAAGTGTTTGTCAAGGAATCTTTTAGAGCAATCTAATAAGAAGGTGAAAATCTAATTCAATTTTAAAAGTTTAAGCTTGTAAAATTTGGATTATATTAACTTATTAATTACTTTATTTTCTTCTCTTAAACCTATGTGGACCCCTTTTTCATTTAACTATGAACCCAACATTTTCCTCTTTTAGGGGTAAACTACACATTTATACTGAACTTCCCTTTAAGCCTGAATCCAAACTTTTTATTGCTTTTGTACATTTTTTTTTAAACATTCCAAGATTAATTTTTTTTAGTCGACTCACAATATCTTGACCCTTATTTTGGAATTCTTTTAGACACGTAGATCCTTGTTTTGGATTTTAGTCTAATTCACAAAGACCAAACCAACCTAGTTCCAGCTATAATACCATTTGTTGAATATATATATATATATATATATTAGCCCAGTTCCAACCCCATGGGTCTTATATATTACTTCCTTAGTATTAAGGTTTCACAAACTAATCAAAATATTTTTAGCTACCAAAAGAAATATGCTGGTATTTTAGAAAAATTCAATATGGATCGATGGTGATAAATCAATTTTGCACTCTAGTTAAAGAATGATTACATTTGACCAAAGGTAGAACTAAAAATTTTGTGGATCCTACTCACTTTAAAAGTTTGGTAGGAAATTTAAAATATTTAATAGTTATGAGACCTAATATTAATTTCAGTGGAAGTTTGATTAGCAGGTTTATTGAAAATCCTCATCAGTTTCATTTGCAAGCAATTAAGAGATTTTTGAAATATATTAAAAGTACTCAAAGTGATGGAATTTTTATTCAAAAGGTGAACCTGTTGATGTTTTTACTACCACAAAACATGCTTATTATTGCATGTTTATAAGGGCACTTTTAGTAGAGTGTCTAAAAATAATATCTAATAAGGCATTTGGTGTTAATAAACTCCTAACCATAAAATTAAAATGAAAAGAAAAATTCTATTAAGGCATTTGGAAAAGTGATATACATTAATGACATAGTTTAGTAAAAACCAAATGTGAAAAAAATATGAAGCCACAATTCACAACTTCTCCTTCTCACTTAATTCTCTATTATCCTTTCCTCTCTCATTCTCTCCTCTCTCCCTTCTATCCCATCGATTCTAGCAGATACTAACAAAGGACCAAGGGCAATCGGCAAACAGGAAATAGAAAATGATTAACTTTGGAGTAAGGCTTAGGCCACAGACAAAATCTACTGCCTTGGATCTCAAGTTTCTTCTTGAATAGCTTTAATCGTTATATTTGATTTATCGATGTAATTGTTGTTACTATTTTTTTAATTGAAGTTTTTAAATTTCTTGTCTAAACTCAAGATCTTTTACGTTTTAAAACTTTTTTTTGGGTGTTTTATGCATGCTTCAAGATATCCAATTTCTTCTAACAGTAGGTAAGTTTTTCAATTTCTTCTAACAGTAGGTAAGTTTTGCAATTTTTTTTAACAGTAGGTAAGTTTTGCAAATTTTTTTAAATGCTTTTACATCATTGTTTTGTTTTTAGTTTGTGCTTATAGTGTTATTTCTTAAAAAAATAGCAGGAATTTAGTAGTATTTTGTAATGGAAATTTTATGAGGCTAGATTTTATCTTGGATTATATGTTTTAATTGAGTTGTTTCTATTGGGAAAGTTTTCTTAAAAGCAATTTGAAGTGTTATGTATTGCCGACTGTACACTTAATCGTGAACATTGATACTATTATAGTTCTGAATACATATGACCAAATTTAAATTGCCTACAAAGCGTTTGAAGAAGTGCATAAAAGGAATTTTGTTATAATATTGCTGTTTTTTTTTTTTGAAATATTCTTTTAGATGTTGATTTTTTTTTTTTTGAAATGTCAGCGTGCAATTTCAAGCTCTTCTCAAAGACTGAGTGGACTTGGTACATTTTGAACTTTGAAGAGAGGTGTTGCTTTTTATTGTAATTTTGAGCACGTACATACTAATAGGTGATGGCATGTTTACTCTTGAAGTTTCTAATGGGCTAATCAATAAATATTGTCAACCAATTCATTGTCTATCTAATTGTATCATTGTCAATGTGCTGGTGGGTTAATGAGTAAATGTTGTCAAACCATTTCATCATACATCTAATAAAACCTCATTGATTCATGACAACAAAAAAATGTCAAGTCCTGTATGCAAATATTTGTTGCAATCATCAAAATATAATTTCCTTCACATATTAGAGAATTTCATCAAGTTTCCATTTGCTCTTTTCTTGGCTGGTGAAGTTTGAAATATCTTGTGTAAATAAAATACTAGAGTCAAAGCGATGAAAAATCAACGAGGAGCCTCAAGTAGTGAAGACTCAGAAGCAGAGTAGTAGCTATAAATAGGCAATAAGATGATATCATAGTTTAGTTTTAGTTTAGAATTTATTCTTACATTTTTATTTAAATGCGAAACGAAAAGTTAGATTGTCCAATAGTAGAATTTTGGCTTTTTGGTATGATATTTTTATGTATAATGAAGACATAGAATTAGTAATTTATGATAGATATATTTTTTATGAGTTCAATAGCATAACAAGATTTTCTTCATTTTTAGAAAAAAATTAGTCTATGAAGGCATTTGCTAATGTCCTTATAAAATATTTATTAAGACAATTCTTAATGCTAAGATAGTTAAAAAATTACTATGTAGGTGTAGTGAAAAATATAATATTTGAACATTTAGAAGTGCTTTAATAAGTGATAACACTATAGCTACATTATTAATGAGGTCATTTCCTTGAAGTGTTTTAATAAGTCAAATGCCTTAATAAATAAGTAACAAGGGCATTTTTTATTGCCTTAAAAAAATATTTTTTTCTAGTACTATTAGATTCACTAATAGTTATTGTATTAGAAATACAGTTGAGAGAAAAAATACTTCTAGTTATGCATTCTTTATTTGTTGTGTTTTTCCTGGAAGTTTCAAGAAACAACCAATTATTGCATTGTCTATAGTGGAAGTAGAATATACTACAACAACTAATAGTGCTACTCAAGGATTGTGGTATAGAAAAATAGTTGGTTTTCTTCAGCATAAGTAAAATGGTGCACCTACAATTTTATTTGATAGTATTTTAATTATAAAGTTGACAAGAAATTCAGTTTTTTTATGATCAAAACAAACATATGGGCATCAAATTTCGCTCCATTTGTAAATTGGTTCAAAGAAAAAAAAATTATGATTGATTATTGCAAAACTAATGATCAAATACTGAATATTTTTATGAAAACTTTGAAGATGAAGACATTTGTGAAGTTGAAAAAGATGTTTGGCATGCTGAAGGCTCTGTTTCGTTAGGATAGTTTTTATTTTTATTTTGTAAAAGTGGAGGAAATTCTCGTTGACCAAATGTTGTTTTTTTTTTGTTAATATTTGGAGGTATCTCCACATTCACTGTTAGTATGTGTCAGGGAGGTTTTAACTCCTCACTATAGTTAAGTGACACACACAATTGGGCATGGGACTAATTCTCCAAAGCCAAATGGAACTACCCCAAGCCCACTTAGCATGATAGTCAAGTTTGAACTCACAATCTCCCCTGGAGAATTCCTCTAGACAAACCACTTGAGCCAGCCCCTGGGGGCTCTCGTTGACCAAATGTTTGCATATGTTAAATTTTGAAACTACAATGTTTGGGTTAAACTTTATTTACAAAATGTAACTTTTCTCACAAAACAAATAAAACATATAAATATCCTTTTATTTCATTTTAAAATTTTAAATTTAAAATTCATAATTTTCCCTCAAATTCTCTTCACATAATTTTAAAAAAAATTTTCCCTCTAATACACTTTTTATTCTCCCTGGAAAATAAATTTTCACCAAAATTTTTACGCATCCTAATAAAAAAATTCTCAAATAAGTCATAATCCAAACATATGCTTTTTTCTCGAAAATTGAAGGGAATGGATGAAGAACCACCTTTCGCCTGCGGAAGAATTATGAGTCATAAATTTTATTTTTTTTTAATATAAACTTCAAATTTATAAATAATATCAAAATGTAAAAGCAAAATAATATTACAACATTATCAATAGTATTACATAAAGTTATCATATTTCATATATTACACATACAACAAACTAATAATATTATGATTATAAAACACATATCACAACACATACAACAAATGGGATGATCATCAATTATATTTATCTACGTAATTCCATATATGTATTGCAATTTGATATTGAAATTAATTCTATTCATTTACTCCTTTAGCGGAACTATGGTTCCTATTTTTTTCAATTAAAACAAAATCAATGAGAAGATTTTATCTTTTTGGGCTTTTGGATTTTGAGTTAGCACAATTTCAAATTTTAGTATAGCCAAGTGCACTTTTGTCTGAAATTCTTGTTTTATCCTTGTTAATAATGATAATGCATAATTCAATTTAAAAAGTAAGGATAAAAATTGTAAAACTATACATTTAAGTATGCATTAATTGTAACTCAAAACAAGTTATACCAAATTATTATTATTATTATTATTATTTTTGGGACGAGAGTATTACTAACCTAACCAAACAAAGTCAATTTTATGGATTTCCCAAACACATTTTGGAGGGAGATAAAAAATGGAGTAAAATTGGACTAACCAAACAGAGCCAGTTAAAAGAGACAAATATAGTAGAATTAAATTAAATTTTTAATTTGATTTTAGTTTTAGTAATTGTTTCCTTTTATGAATTGGATAGTTTATTTTATTAATTTTGAATTTTATTAAATTCTATAAATAAGATATTGTCAAGGGGTTTTGGTATGAGATAGAAAAAGGAAAATTGTGCCTTCTGCCGTAAAAGAAACCGCAACGGGTTCGTTTTGGATATCATTTTCGATTTTGTTCGCCTCCAGTTTGAGTTAGAAAGCTTTATTAGTTTCGGCTTTCTTGTTAATTTGTTATTTAAAATAGCTTTAGAACTTGATTTAGGTTTTTGTCTTTGGTGGCCTTTATTTGGAGTTTCTTAACGTAATTCTTGTCACACGGCAATTTTGTTTGTCTTTGCTTGATACGATTGAATCTTGATCGTATATATATTTTGGTCCAAGATTTGCCAATTGAATTTGCTAAACAAATATATTAGAACAATTCAATAAAAAGGTGATAATCAATTTGGTTCTAAAAGTTTAATTTAATAATATTTATATTACACTAAATTATTTGTTGCTTTATTTTATTCTTCTACCAACGTGGATACTTTCTTTCTTTCTTTCTTTCTTTTTTACCATGAATCCTTCATGGATAAACTACGCATTTACACTAGACTGACCCTTAAGTCCAAATCTAACTTTCGATAGTTTTTGTGGATTTTTTTTCTTTTTTAAACAGACTAAGATCAACTTATTTCACAAACACCAAACTCTTATTCTAAATTTTTAGTCTAATTTATCAGAATACCTAAACACTATTAAATTTTTTTGATACTATTTGTTGGCAATTAAATTTACTTGGGAGTTATTAGAACAATTCAATAAGAAGATAATATCCCGATTTGGTGTTAAAAGATTAAACTAATAGAATTTAGATTGCACTAACTTATTAATTACTTTATTTTATTCTAGCAAATCAAAGTGGACATTTTTCTTTTAACCATGAACCTAATATTTGAATAACCAGTATTTGATCATGGATCACTAGTATTTTACATTTATATGCTGGTGTTGGAAGCTATGTATTTAGTTCATTAACCTTTGATATCAATACCAAAGTATTATATGATGGTATTAGGTGTTGTTTATTCAACACACATGGCATACAGTCAATTAGTGGTTCAAATTACATTATATTGTGTCACATAAAAATATTCATTATTGGTGGGTTATCTTGGTTTTTAAATGGCACTCAAATATTTGGTTTTGATGTTTTTCTAATTGTAGCCAATACTTGGTCATAGATAACTAGTGTTTCACCAATACGTGCCGCTGCCTTTTGCTATTACAAGTTAGGCATTATGTGGTAGTAGTGGGTGTACGTATCGGATACATGGCCCATAATTAGTTAGTGTTACGAAAAATTTGGGTCATGAAGGAAAATTGCATAGTTGAGGGTGGAAATTCAAAATTCATGGTGCTAGGTAAAAGACATGTTACCGGAAATCAAAAAAGACGTTATTAAGTATTGACCACACACAGGTTCGACTTTTTATCAAGTGAAACTATGTTCACATCAATCTAAAGTTTGATTATGAATAAAATTCTATCTTTAGACATCAAAATGTTAAATAACATGAAACTAACGATCCTTTAAAGATTCGAGGTCTACTTCTTAACTCATTCAAATTTGAATGTTTCATAAACACAACATCAGTGATACTTTAATATAATGTTCATTTAAACTTTTTTACCAAATGTGATACATGTACTATTTTCTGTCACAATATTTAAATAGAATATCATCTAACTTCGTTTTTGTTGATGAAAGAAACCGTCTGGGACAACCCAACCCATGATGCCATAATGGAAAATAACTGCAAAGGCAGTAAAAGAATGCATAGCTTAGAACACACTTCTAACTACGTTTCTCTCTTACGTAGAAACCAGAAAAAGAAGAAAAGAACAAGAGGAAAAATTTCTCTCTTTTTCTCTCAACGTACTGTAAGCATTTAATATGTGGATATTGGATACAGTCCCTCGTGTGATTGTATTTCGATCAATGATACAAGTAAGATAATATTGGGCATAATACAATAGTTTTTTCACACGTATTTTATTTATATGTATGTATTTGGAATCCATTCCAACATTGGTATCATAGTCTAAATTACTTGTTTCTTGGTCATTTAGCATGTTTAATTAATGATTAAACACGAAATTTAAGAATTGATTGAATGTTTATATTTTTTGTTTGAATTTGTTTCTGTTAAAATATGTTTGTCAGGCCTTATTGTTCATTTTTTATTAAGAAATCTAGAATGTTATAGGCTGTAATGTTTACCTATTTTGAAACTAGACATTACAGGCTTTAAATCGGCATATAATATGTGTAATTTGAATGAAAAACGAGAGAGATATGAATTATCAAAGTTTTGAGTTTGCATATTCTGAATCTAGAAATTTGTTTCCCAGATTTCAACATGATCAAGTGACCATATTTGACTGCCTGTATCTCTCAAAATTTTTAGTTGTGATTTACACTTCTTGTACACATGAAAACTAGACATTTCGAGTTTTAAAATAATATATTGTATGACCGATTTGGACTTAAGATAAGGGAGATTCGAGTCTCCAAAGTTGCAAACTTAACACCTAAAATCTAAATTTTGGTAGCTATAGAGAGCAGGGAGGACGGCGCGTGAGCCTCACTCGCCATGTGACCATAATCAAGCATGTGACCCCCACGTTCCACGTGGATGATGTGGCAGGCACGTGGACCGCACTCGCCAACGCCAAAAAAAAGGGATTTGTATTTCTAATATTGATTTCCTATATATAATTACTTTGTTGTATCTAAGGATAATGAGTATCCTTTACTCTGTATTTGTTACAGAAATTATGGTTTCGCTTATGAGATCTCCAAAAATAATGAGGACACCAACACAAAGAGCAAAACTTACAAAATGCTGACAAGCATTAACAATTTGTCAGTGGGATGGAAATCTCAACATGTTGGATCATGTTATCATGGTCAACGAAATGATACAACAAGTAATATAGGAAAGTGGCCTTGTGCCTGATGATAGAAAAGTTATCTATCTGAGACAACACTTCCTGAAAAATGGCAAACAATGCTTGATGAAATTTGGGAAATCGAAAGGATAAACAACGAATTCCCTAACTATAATAAGCTAGTGGAAGCTTTCTTGAGAGAATATATAAAGATGGGGACAGGAAAGTCATCAATTTTTTCAATGAATTCAACCTTGTGCAAATCTAAGGGAAGAGCGATGGTTACTCTTTGGCTACTGAAATCAAACGTAGAGTTACCAAAAGAACTTTATAAGTCGTTTCCTACTTGGGTTAAATTTTTTAAAGCTTGAAGTTATTCATTGTTTGTAAATAGTAGACCTCTTATGTAGCTTAGAATGAACATTTTATTTCTACTGTTTATATTAATTTGAAGTACATATACTTTATTTATGATCTCATATACAATTGAATATTTATATGATTATACTTAATCCATATTTTATTCATGTGGGAAGTTCTAAAAGTCAAATAATTATATTAACAATAATTTCAAATTGGGATTTTATATGATAATTGGGAATATAGTGAACTTTCGAATTTAAAACCTTATGTGAAATTATTTATTAATATAATTAGTTAGTATAAATTTGATGCATAAATGATAGACATTAGTAATTCGTGCATATATGTCTATAGAACTTTGTGTTCAAAGATAATGGCTTCAGCATCTAAGAATATCGTAGCTAAACTCAACAAAGGAGAAAAGTTGAACGGCGAAAATTATGAAATCTGGAATATGAAAATCCAATATGTGCTAGAAGAGCAAGAAGTACTAGAAGCTCTTAACCAATTTATGGAAGAGCCTGAAGATAGGAGTACTGCTTAACATCGAAGGGATAAAGAGGCATTTGCTGCATGGAAGAAAAAGAACTCTCTTGCTCGCATTATGTTGCTGAGTAGCATAGACAATGATGTTATGCGAGAGTTCAGACGTTTTGATAATGCTAAGGATATGTGGATTGCTTTAGTAACGAGGTTTGGTAGTACATTAGTTACCAAACTAAGACAAATTCGCTGTAAGATTTGACTCTTATAAAGAACCTCATGGACAGACAATGAAACAACATTTGAAGCAGATGTCAAACATGATTACTAAGTTGAAGAACGCTGGTCACATATTAACTGATGAGTAGCAAGTGCAAGCAGTGATTCATTCATTGCCTCAAAATTGGGAACATATGAAAGTTCACTTGAGCCACAATGAAAATATCAAAACTTTTGAAGATGTTGTGCATCATTTTGAGTTAGAAGAGGACCATTTACTGGTGGCCAAACCAGAAACTGACATATATTATGCAGGCTCTAGCTCACAAAGAGTTTTGGGCTCCAAATGCAAGCATCAAGGTGGGTAGCATAAGAAGTGGAAGGGCAAGGGGAAGTTTCTTCAGCCAAAAAGCCAAAAGTTAACCAACATGGGAAAGGACAGCATCCTTTCAAGAAAAACATCTCAAAAGTGAAATGTTTTAACTGTGGCAAAAGGGTCACTTTGCTCACCAACGAAGGTAGATTGTATGCTTGATAAATCAATTTTTGTATGAAGCTTTGTTTTCTAATTGAATCTCATCTTTTGTGGACTGTAGACTCAGGCATCACAGACCATGTGGTGAAGAACAAAGATGCCTTCGTGGAGTTTTGATGAGTTCCAAAGAGGACGAAGTGGATATATGTAGGAAACAACTCCAAAGTTAAGTTAAATGAATTGGTACATGCCAATTAAATATGTGTGGTCGTCGCACCCTATTCCTACATAATGTACTTTATGCTCCAGATATACATTGAAACTTAGTTTCTGTGTTTGTTTTAGTTAAACTTGGTTTTAATTTGAACTTTCATATTAAGGTAGATTTGTAGCATTAGTGGATGGGTTATCCTAGCATTTCTTTAAACTCAAATTTTGTGAAATTAGACTCTGGTATTTCTTTTCAAAATAACTATGATTATGCGGTATGCCCTTTGGCAAAACAAACTCATTTGCCTTTCAATTCCAATTTTCTTAAACTTCATATTATTTTGAGCATATTCATGTAGATATTTGGGGCCCTTTTTCAATGACGTCATTATCTTGTGCAAAATATTTTCTCACCATGATGGATGATTTTTCTCGCTACACATGGGTCTATTTAATGCAAAATAAAGGCCAAGCTATCTCTTTTTTGAAAACCTTCATTTGCATGGCTCAAAATCAATTTTAAAAAAAAAAAGGTTAGAAGGCTTAGAAGTGATAATCGCATGGAGTTAGTTCAAAAAGAGGCTCAAGAATTATTTTCCCCACTTGGCATAATTCATGAATTAACTTGTGTTGACACGCCCCAACAAAATACAATTGTTGAGCATAAACATTGACATCTTTTAAACACTGTTCACACTTTAAGGTTTCGAGGGCAATTACCTAAATTTTTTTGGGGCAATTGTGTACTTACTTCCTCCTATTTAATTAATCGAACTACAACAGTGGTTTTGAAAGGAAAAATAGCTTATGAAGTTCTTAACTGGAAAACTCCTAGCTTCAAACATCTTAAAATCTTCAGTTGTGTATGTTTCGCCAAAAATACAAACATCCAAAATAAAATGGATTTCGGGCTCATCCATGCATTTTTACAGGATATCTCGCTACATCTAAAGGTTATAAAGTTTATGATTTGATTACTAACAAAACCATTGTTTCTTGGGATGTGATTTTTCATGAGACTATTTTTCCATCTCATTCACATAGAATACCACACATGCCTGATTTTGTTAGACCAATTGTGCACCCATTGGAAAATTTCAATACTTCTCGAAATTTGTCTCCACCTAAAATGGACTCATATGATACTACGAAAGCACCAGTGCTAGATGACAACACTCCTCTATCCTTGGGTGATTAAACTCCATCATCGCCACAACCTTCTCCAATTGCCAAGTCACGACCAGCTGCTACTCAGGGTAGCTCGTGACCTCGTGCACCACCTGCATGGATGGCAAATTATATGACTAAACCCTCCTTCCTACTCTCCACATCATCAGGTATTTCTTTTCCTTTGTCATCTTTTCTCTCTTATCGTGATTTCTATTCGTCATCTTGCTATTTTTTGTTTTCTATTGACACTTCTGTAGAGCCAAAAGATTGTTATCATGCCATTAAATCTCATGAATGATAAGACACAATGCGAGTAGAATTGGTAGCCCTTGAGGCCAACAATACTTGGAAGGTGGCAACTATTCCTCCTGGCAAGAAACCTGTTGCATGCAAATATTTCATAGTAAAGAGACGTTTGGATGGCACTCTTGAGCCACACAAGGCCATATTAGTTGCCATGGGATATTCTCAAATTGAAAGCATATATTATCATGAAACTTCTGCACCAGTGGTGAAACTTGTGTCTTTTCGAATTTTTCTTAGCATTGCTTGCAAAAATAGTTGGAAGTTGCACCAGTTAGACATACAAAATGCTTACTTACATGGACACTTGCATGCAGATATGTATATAGAACTTCTTTCGAGACACGCGAATCATGGTGTTTCTCATTTGGGCTGCAAATTATTAAAATTAATTTATGGTCTTAAGCAAGTAGGACCAAATTGGTTTTTCACTTTGGCAGAGGCATTAAAGGAGATTGGATTTCGTCAATCAAGTGTTGATCATTCTCTTTTCCTTTTTCAACAAGGTACCTTCTCTGTTTATTTATTGGTTTATGTAGATAACATTATGTTAACAGGCAACAATAAGAAATTAATCACCTATGTTAAAGCGCTTCTTCTTTGAAGATTCAAAATCAAAGATCTGGGATGCTCAGATATTTTTCTAGGGTTAGAATTTGCGTGAACACTAGATGGTTTCTATGTTAATCAACAAAAATACACTATTGATTTGCTTACTGAAGCAAAAATGCTTGGTGTAAGGCCTTCAGAGACCCTATGGAGCTAAATCTGAAACTGGATTATACTACAGGCCCTCTTCTTGATGATTCACATATATATAGGAGATTAATTAGCAAACTCATTTACCTTACAGCCACACGGTCTGATATAGCTTTTGTAGTCAATATTCTCAGTCAATTTACACAGAAACCTTGGGCTCCTCATTGGTATGCGGCAAAATGTGTTCTACGTTAACTCAAAGGTACAATAGGTCAGGGGCTTTATTACTTTTCTAAGAGCTCCTTATAGTTGGTGGCATATGTGGATTCAGATTAGGCCAGTTGCCCCATGACTAGGTGTTCAACTATAGGTTTCTTTATTTTGTTGAGTTCCAACTCTATTTCTTGGAAGAGCAAGAACTCACTGTTTTGCATTCCTTTACAGAAGCCAAATATTATGCCATGTCTATGGCTACTCGTGAGTTGTTGTGGTTGAGACAACTTCTTCATAATTTTGGCATTCCACAACAGAGACTTGCACTTCATTGTGATAATCAAGCAACCCGTCATATTGTCGCAAGTCCTATATTTCATAAGAGAACCAAACACATTGAAGTTGATTGTTACATTGTTCGTGAACAGTTTCGCAAAGGTGTTCTCGTTCCTATCGAGATTTCCTCTCATTTACAGTTGGCTAATTGTTTCATAAAGTCGCTTTCTCGTGATTGTACTTGAGTTTTTCTTTCCAAACTGAGTGCTCGAAACTTACACGCCTCAACTTGAGGAAGGAGTATTAGAGTTGTATGTATGTTGTATTATGGGTATAATAGTCTTTGCTAGGGTTCTTTAGGGTTTTATCGTCTTGCTAGGGTTCTTGTATATATATATAATTTCCATTTTGCCGTAATATTACATACAATTTTCTCCATTTTCTTATCTCATTAACAATTATTTAAAGAACACAACTATTGGGTTATGTTAACACCTGTATAATTCCCAATTTTTATTGAACTTGTAGGCATTCCAACTTTGAAATGGAAAAAAAAAAAAAATCCTTCTCTCTCTTAATCTTGTACTTTGGTTCTTCTTGATTCTTATGTGTATCTTTGAGTGTTTCTAATATATAGTTTTGGATTTTTTTTTATTCACAAAATTACGTTTCAAATTGCCTTCAAGGTCATGTGAATTGCATTTGAGGAAGATTTAAGGATTGTATGATTTGCATTTTAAAATGCATTTTTACGTTTTCTAAGACACTTTTTCATTTTTCAATATAACTCTTATCTTATAACTATATTTCGAAAAATATAAAGACGCATTTTGAGATATTGTGCATATAGGCCTTTAACTTGACAAAATATATTTTTAAATAGCAAAAATAGTGACCAGTTGAAAAATTAACCTACATTTTTTTCTCGAAACATTAGTCATACCATTGCCATGAATAAATATTTGTACATGTGTTAGCCAAGATAGGCTAATTGATCTCCTTGGTCGAATACTCTAACCATGGAGGAAAATGCGATAACAATGCAAAACTGATATCCCACTAGATTGCTATTCTAGCTAGTCAATGACAAGCTAAATTGATATCTTTCTATACAAGGGAAAAACATAAAGAAATAAACAAGATTGCACAAAAATTGAGATTTATAGCAGATACCTCAATTGCAATCTAAACAGGTTGTAACTTAAGATTTGCAAACATAAACTAAGCATGAAATATTACATGTAATGTAACAGCCACTGAACACAAAACCTTGGTTCCTAGCTAGTACTCACACATTTCATATTGATTGCTTCTGCAAATCTTTAACATTCGCTAAGCTCAAGAAAGCAAATGAAAACAGATTCCATGAAGCCTCCCCCCAGCTCATTGAGTAAATTGGCATTCAGAATGTCCCTTTAATGTGATAACCATTCCGAGCATAAGTAAGAACCAACACAGCAAGGAAAATCCAATACATTCTAGGCGCAAGACAGCAAGGAGAATAAATCATTTCGGGCATAAGTAATAACCAACACAGCATAAAAATTCCAAAATAATGAAGCTTCATCATAGTTCATGTCCTTCCAATTTGACAATAACAAGTGAAGTATGAAGGACACCTTGAGAACAAAGGTAGATATACCAAACAGACCAATTCATTCCATCAGATTCCAAAGAGCAATAAGAAAAATCCCATGCTTCTTAGACTGAAGCAAGTAAGAAGGAAAAACCATTATGGACATAAAAAATAAGCAGCTACTGAATAGTAGCCTGCAAACTAGAAAAGCATAAATACTAAACATGACAGATCAATCCTTCAGATTCAAGAGAGCAAGAAAAAATCCAGACTCAAAACTGAAGAAAGCCAGTAGAAAAAACCATACTGCATCATCAGATTTACAGCCACTATTAAGATTCTCTAGAGAAATAGTCATGATAAGCAATGAATCTAACATTCACAAATATCCAGCAACTCAAAACGCATAAAGCTAGTAAAAAGTCAGCCAACTACATAACCTAGCTATGGTAGTAACAAAACTGGTGAGATATAATAGAATTAGATATAATTTATTTTTCTTTTTTTTTTTTTTTCCGTTAATGAGATTCATAGGCTTACTACCTGTGCTCAGCGCTTGTCATAACCTTGCAAACTTGCCATTCCAAAACAGCTTGATCAACAATTTCCGTAGTTGATTTGTTTTCCTCCTGAAATAGCCATAAATTCCATATCTTACATAACATTCACAACATATACACTGAAAGATGAACTCAATCCCTGGCTATTCGTTCCTTTCCCAAGCTGCTCAACTTTTCCCACCAACTCTTAAAACAATTACATTCCGCTGGCAAGCCATCTCATCTCACAGGCGAAAGTCTCCAAACTAACTTTGACCTTTCACAAAAGAAAAAATGTGCTCCATTGTTTTCGTGAATTCTCCACACAAACTACACATGGAATCCAAGACAATCCCTCCACGGATCAAAGCCATTTTGTTGGGAGAATATCGTGACGGCATCGCGAGGAAATGCTTAAGTTGGCCTTTAATCTGGAGATTGCAAATTTGCATCCACATGTGTTTAGCTGATTCTGTCTCATGGCTGCTAGTAGCAATGTTGATTAAAAATAACCTACTTTTGAAAATTCTAATTTGAAAGTTGCAGGATGATAAAGTGGATTTTACTTTTCTTCGTAATCATTTCCTAAAAATCTTAAATGTTGAATTTTTGCTGTTAATTCTAAATTTGTACACATTATTAATACAAGGGATAATATATTAAAATGTTCCGAACTTAGGCACTTGTGACTGTTTTGATTTGACATTTTAATTGTAATAACATGATACCTGAACTTTAAAATCCGTAACAATAATGTCCTTTGATTAAAAAAAGAAGAAAAGCCTCCGATATAAAGCATATAGTTTAAAATTCTAAAATAAATTTTTAAAAAGACAAAAGATAAAATTTAAAAACAAAATTTAATAAACTTATTTACACTATATAATAAATTTTTGTAAACTAAAAATAAAATTTAAAGCTAAAAATTTAATAAAATTTAGAGACAAAATGACAAAAAAATTTGAAATTAAAAATAAAGTATTTATAAAAAAATTGAGGTTAAAAACAAAGTATCATATAATAATTTTTCGTATTTTACATTAAAATTTTAATAAAATTTTACATAATTTTATTAAAATTTTCTTTTAAAAAGTTAATAAAAATTAAAAAAAAATTTAATTTTTTAAAACTTTTTAAAATTTAAAAAAATTAATTTTTAACTTTTAAAAATTTTTTATCTCAAATGAGCTGTAGAATGATGTAAAGTCAAAGATTTTTTGGACCTCTACTCTTTTATTTTTCGTAAAAACCTCTTTTAACAACCTTGTCATGGTTATATTTTGTGTAAGGTACAGAGATAGTTGCTTTATCTTTTGTCACTCCGTTACATAAGCCAGTGTTTAAAAAAAGAGAAATACATATTCTCAGAAAAGCCAATCTGGCCAACGTTTAATTCTCAAAATTAAACTATATCAATATTTTTTGTCATTTTTAACTTTAGGGATGACTTTTGTTTTTTTTAATAGAAAAATATTATTATTACATTTTAAAATTCAAATATTATATTATTATAATTAAAAATCAAATCAAAACGATTACACGTATTTAAATTTAAAATATTTAATATATTATCTTCTAATATAAATACATGGTCACATCGACAATGTGCCTTAGTCTTCCCTGTGACTGAGAATAACAACAATAGTCGCCTCCACATTTTTATTTTTACGTAATCATGTTGATGGAAAAGTCAAAGATTCGGCCACAAGGGGATGACTGGAGACCCAAGTTTTCCATGAAAGTGAAATGCCCCTCCCGATGCTAACGACCGCAAAAAGCAAATGTTGAACGAGGTTTAAAGCTCCAAACTACTCCAACTACGGATGTCGTGATCTGGTCCGTTGGATGCATTCAGTATTGAAAATTTTGTGGAAAAACTTTGAGGAAAGTCATAATAGTTGGCTGGACGACTCAGAAAAGTCTTGGCCGTTGACCGAAGTACGCACAGACTTCTAGATGCTTTGAAAACAGCTTCTCTCATTAATTATCTATTCATAATTAAAAGATTTTTTTTTTTTTAATTTTTTCACCTTCGTTCTTCTTCTCATTTCCAAACGGGCAATTAGCCACTTGAAGATTTCAGACATCGAACTCGAAACCTAAGATTAGGAGGAATATAAAAGTGATTTGCTCCAGGCGTAATATTTTTAAGAGTTAATTTGATCGTCTCTCTCGAAATTTGAAAAAATTATAAAATAAATTCTATTATTTTAAAAAAAATTATAAATACCTCCTTTAACTAAAAGACAACTATTGATAAGTACACAAAAAAAAAAAATACTAGTTAATTTATTAAAATAAAAATATATATGAAAAATAAAAAATATTAAAAATAAAAAATATAAATGATATTTCATCATAAATATTATATAATATTATGATTTCAAATTTTAATTTAAATTTTACACTTCTTTTTTTAAATAAAAAAAAAATTTCCTATTTGGCAATTTTTTTAACCCTCAAACTCAAATGCATCTTTTTACTTAATCATACATATGAAATATTTTGTATATTTTTTTATAATAAAAGTTACAAGTGTAGATTTATATAAAATAATTATTAAAAAAAAAACTAAGAGGTGAATTTATTTGCACATATAACTTTCTTGACTATAAGATTAGTTTTATAGTATTACCAAATCTCAGTATGTTATAATTTTGACCAAGGGAAATATTTGTAATTTTTTTTAAACAATAAAATTCATTTTATAATTTTGTCACAGGTGAAAGCAAGTAGATGTAATTAAACTTTTTTTAAAAAATTATTAACTCTAAAGCATCTAGAAGTTTTGATAATAGGATTGAGGCATCCTTCTGGACAGAATTTATGTCAGACATAGTTAACGCGTCAAAGACGATACCTGACACTTTTATGATTAGGCTTTTCAAATGAGTATGGTCTGAGATTTCTGCCAAATCCACTATTCCCAGAAGCGAAAAAAAAGTATGAATGTAGGTGTGACGTTTTGATTATTGTTATTATTATTATTTTATTTAAGTTAGTTTTTTATCATTATTACTTAACGTTTCGATCCTTATATTTTAGAATTTTGTGAGTGTAAAATTGACATGAACCAGAGTTGATTCAAGTGAATACATTATGTGTTTGTGTTTTATTTTTATTTAATAACTCTATTTGTTATTTGCGATGCTCTAATAGTGGTTAATAAATTAGGTATTTTATTCTGTTTAATTTTTATATTAAAAGTGAATTTCTTTTTTATCAAAAAAATTTATGAAACTGAATGTTTTTTTAGGGAGAGAGGTTGTACTATTTTCCTCTAATTGACATAATTTTTTTCTCAACATTTGTTAGTTAAATTTGTTAATTTTGAATGCTTTTCCTCAACAATTGTTTTGAGCTTTTTCTTTTGAGAGTTTCAAATTCCTATTTTGTAGATTTTTTGTCTGAATTATAATGTGGAACCATTTCGAGTGAAAGATGAAACTGAATGATTGGAATATAGGTTGACTATGAATATTTAATTAAACAGAGCAGTTTTTTATACTAACATTATCTTGACAATATATAAATATTTGTCATGGCTATGCTTGTTCAAGGAAAACGGCCTATGACATTCATATTTTCAATTATATATTGTTATTATTGAGTTTGTATTAGGAGATTTTAGAGGTTAATATAACTTTAGAAGTAAGACAGTTAAAGTTATACAAGTAATACAACATGTTAGAAAATACTTATGACAATTGTGACCTGTAATTAGACATGCTTCATCTTTACACTCTTTGTTCTTGTATACAAATGCATTATAACCCTAAGGTAAAGGATCTCTCTCCTAATTCACAAATGGTTCTTCTCTGAAGTGTTATTTATTCACTAACTTGATTGTTGAAGTATATTATTTGCCACACAATTTCTAAATAATTTATATAATCTTTTAGTATTATTTTAGGTCTATTTATAGACCTCAACCACACTCATCATTGATGACCCCAGTTCACACGGACCTTTGAGTGTATATTGGACTCTTGTCTTCAAATCAAATTATATAATGGCAACGCACAGGTTTAATTAACCCAAAATTCAATTCCCATGCTTGCAGTGCCAATTTACTAAGAAAAGAAAATGAAGCACGCGTAACGATGCAGTTAATTATTATTTCATTCGTTCCGTTGGTCAAACATTTGCTGACAATAATTCTACCCTGTCGTGCCCGATACGATGCGGCAATAATTCTAACCTGTCAAATAATTTAGGCTCTGTTTGGATTACGTTATATTGAGAAAAATTGTATTGTAATGTGTAAAATTTTGGTAGATATTTTTTGATAGAAAAAATATTTTGGAAAGAAAGATAGAATGAAAAAAATTTTAAAATTATGTGAGTGGAATTTGAGTAGAAAAATTTTAATTTTAAAATTTAAAATAGAAATGTATTTTGAATTTTTTTTTAAGAAAAATTAATTTTTTATAAATAAAAATATTATCCAAATGGAGCCTTAATTAATACAATTAGTCTGATTTGAAAACTATGTAAGAAAAATTTACGTGTGAAAATTTAAATTTTAAAATTTAAATTTTTATAGATAGGAATATTGTTGAAATTAATTTTTTATAGATAGGAATATTGTTCAAACGGAGCCTTAATTAATACACCCAGTCTGATTTGTCTTCTTTCCACCGTGTGTACACTATATATCTGTCTTTTGGAGTGAAGCCCTGGAGTAAAGCCGCCACCACATCCGAAAATGAGTCTCTCTGCAAGCCTAAATCTCCCCAGTGATCAGCAAGAAACTTTGTTGTCTTTGTTTTGGCGATGTGGATCAGTTCTTGACACTGCATTCAGGACTGCTTTGGAGCTCAATATGTTTGAGATAATCGCAAAAGCTGGTCCTGATGCTCAGCTCTCTGCTGCAGAGATTTCATCTCATCTCCCCACTAAAAATGAACAAGCACCCGAAATCATTGACAGAATTCTGCATCTTCTCGCTAGCCATTCCATTGTCAAGAGCACCGTTGTTTCCGTCGAGAATGGAAAAGCTAAAAGATTATACGGTTTGACCCCATTTTCCAGGTGCCTTTTTCCTGATGAAGAGGGAATCTCCAGGGCTCCCAAAGTATCATACTTCAATGACAAGGCAATCCTCAACAGCTGGTACCATGTTTCCCTCACTTTCACAATTTGTTCTGTTGAGTTGGTTGTTTGCAATTTGAAAAAGCCAGCCTAGTCCTAATAGAGTTTCAGGGAGAGCGATGGAAGTAGTCTGTAGTTTGCAGATTTGAAAACTAGGCCGAAGCATGTTAAATATGTGAATCACTCATATTTTGTACTACTGTATTTGTTGTTAAGAAGTCGTGTTCTTGAATTTTCAATAGCGGTGCTTGTACTAACGTTAGTGGCTTTGCAATTATGCAGGGCAAACTTCAAAGATGCTATACTGGAGGGAGGAACTCCATTTCAGAAGGCAAACGGAATGAACTTATTTCAATATTTGGGCAAAAACAACAAACTCAGTTTGGAGTTTAATGATGCGATGCACTTGATGGCAACTAATTTTATGAGAGATATCCTTGCATCCTACAAGGGATTTGAGAATCTGAAAGAAATAGTTGATATTGGTGGTGGAGATGGGATTACTCTTAATATGATCATTTCCAAGTATCCCACGATTAGAGGAATCAACTTTGACTTGCCTCAAGTAATTAAAGACGCGCCCGCCAGGCCAGGTACCGTACAAATTCTCAATTTTTTGTCCCTTAGTGGCTTTCGCTTTCACTTAAAAAAGGAGGTTCAATTAACAATTCTAACCTTAAAATTTATTCACTTTGATTGTGTATAAAAATATGTGGGGGATAGCAATTGGCCGAGCGAGCAAATGACCCAACCCAACCTATCAATTATTATTGGGTTTATTTCAAGTTGCGTTGTATTGAACTCAACTGATTTGAATTAAAATTATAAATTAATAGGCAGAATTCTTGGCGATTTGACCGCAGATGATAGTCGGACTACGGTGACCCGTGGTCCAATTGCAAGCGGCTGCGGGCTGCCTATTTAATTTTTTTAAAAAAATTAATTTAATCCAAGAAATTATATGATTTTAACTCAATTTGAATCGTTAATTGTATATTATTGTTTAACTCATAACTCACTCATTTGATTTATAGTCCCACTGACCCATTGCAAAGATTACACAGGGAGTAGATTGTGTTGGATTTTTAAATTGAATCTAATTATGACAACTTTACCAATATAATTGAAAATATTGTTCATTTGGTAGCTTTCTACCAGTATTCCCTAAAAGTGACAAATCAAAACTAAACAACGATTTCTGAATGATTTGTTGCCAGTAATAGCACACGAGATTTCTATGATCATTTTTACAGGTAGAACGGGCTAGTGCCAGTCAAGAAAAAAAAAGTTATTGATAATCATTATTAAGGGTAATATCAAATTTTTATTCAAAAGCAAACTTTTTTTTTCAAGATAATATCCAAAAAGGTCCCTCACATATTAACGAATGAGTTTTTTAGTAATGAATGAGCTTTTTAATCTCTTAATTTGAAAATGAGACAAAATCGTCTCACATTACACTATATGTGATTTGGGAGATTAAAATAGTTTCATTTATATAATATAAATAGCGAAAATGGTTCGTTTATATAATCACGAGGATGGTTCATTTATATAGTGTGAGGATGATTTTATTCTTATTTTTGGAATTGGGAGGAAAAAAAACTTATTTGTCGATATGTATTTTTTCTTTTTTTGTCAAAGCAAAGAAACTTTGAAAGTAAATTCTTATCTTTAGAACACAGAAAATAACTTTTATCTATAAAATTTAATTATAACATTTATAATAGAGAATTCACACAATTTTTAACGTTTTTGTTAATTAAATGTATTTTAGAGTACTTTTCACACAACTATTAAATCATACACATAGTAATTTTGTATATCTTACTTCAAATATAGATTTAACTATATTTCAAAACTTAATTGCTTATCTATCTTGTTCTTGTATAGTATTATTAATATTTTCGTAATCAATAAATATTTATCATTTGATAATATTGTCATCTATGAATAACAATTTTAAAACATTGGTGGAAAGCGTTTAATAATTTCTTTTAACAGGAGTGCAGCACGTGGAAGGGGACATGTTCGTATCAGTTCCAGGGGAGGCTATGATAATCAAGGTTAGTGCTAATAACGAACTTCACTAAGGCAATGATGCATCACAAATTCATTACTTCGTGACGCTCTTTCTTGTTAACTTTGACTCAACCATGGCGCAGCGCGTACTTCACAATTGGTCAGATGAACAATGCGTGAAGCTACTGAAGAATTGTCTGAAAGCGCTGCCCGACTCCGGCAAAGTTCTAATCATTGACATGATACTTCCCGAATCCTCAGAAGCTGATCTTTCCTCGAGACTTGCTTTGACTGTCAATTTGACCATGTATACAGTGACTCCATCAGGGAGGGAGAGGACACAGAGAGAGTTCGAGTTTCTTGCAAAAGCAGCTGGTTTCGCAAGCTCTAAAGTGGCTTGTCGCACTCCTGAGCTCTGTGTCCTTGAATTTTACAAGAAGTAGCCCACTTTTGGTTAGCTCAAGAATTTGAATCTTGAGTAATATTACGAATGAATAAGTCTCCATCTTTTCATCATGTATCTCGATGTGCATAGGAAGTTTTTATTTAGAACTCTTATTACTGGTCTACTCGAGTCAAGTTTCTTTATAGTTTTTCTACCATATTTGTTGAAGACTCGCCAATCACAAGAGATCACCAAAGGGGAAAAATGTGGCTGCTCCACAAGTCCATTAATACGTTCAACGTTGAATTTAATTTCATATGATCATGCAGAATCACAGGCGAGATTATTATCAGATTTACAATGGCTATCAGATTTACAATGGCCAAAAGTTCTCTCTTTTCTTTGTTTCTTTGAATTTTTTTTACTGAACTCATGGTTCATGTTGAAAAAGCCTATTGAAAGATAAAGAGACAACACAATTAGTTAAAATTTTAGCTAAACAATCAACAAATAGACAAAGCCTGGTGCTAGACTTCTTGGTCAACTGTTTTTTTGAGTCTCTTTTTATCTCTGTCTTCCTGTTCTCTTTAGTGCACACCCTGTTCTGTCCCTAGTCTTCCCCTCGGTCCTCCCTTGTGTCTCTCGTTTCAGTCCGCACAATCTCTTTCCCTTTTGCCATTACTTGCAGTTCATCCGTTGCTACTCCATCAGATACGGTTTTGGTAATATTATCATTCTTATTTCTTTTCTCAAACCTCCCTGTTTGCCATTTGTCACTCTTCACCCTTCTAAATTCTTTTGCCTTAATCCAATCGCCATACTGTCCCTCCTGCAAAGTCCCTTTCTTTTGATCCTCTTGCCTTGTACTGCAATGTTTCTCTGGATGGCCTGCCTTTCCACAGTAATGAAAAAGCCCGCTAGTTGTTCGTATTCAAAAAATGCCCAACATGATTTACTCTCTAGTCTCACTTTAGTACCTCTTAGCAATTGTTTCTCCAAATCCATCGTTACCAACATTTTCAGATGCCTACCTTTTGCACTACCACTCTCCGAGATGATGATATCTTGAACTTGTGAAAACAGTGTGCCTATTCGAGTTGCTGTCTGCTTAGTTAGCCAATAGTTGGGTAGATTCCAAACTTGCATCCAAATATCCACTTGCTGGAACTCTCTATCTTGCTTATTGAACTCTTTGGGAAAGATTAAAGAGAGATCTGAATACTGCCTATAGAGAGGAAGAAATTTTTTGGCAGCAAAAGTCCATATTGCAATGGCTTAAGGAGGGGGACAAGAATACTAAATTCTTCCATGCAAGCACTGTACAGAGAAGACAACACAATGGAATTTACAAAATGATAATATTACTAGAGAAGCCAAGATGGAATGGAAACTGTTAGGGAACAAAAAGAGGAAATTCAGAAGGAGATCACGGACTATTTTGCTAAGTTATTTACATCCAATAAATCCCAGAGAAGCCAAGATGGAATGGAAGGCATCCCTACATTGGTTACTCCAACTATAAATCTGAATTTGATCAAACCAGTGGAGGACAAAGAAATCAAAGCAGCATTGTTCCAAATAAATCCTAATAAAGTTCCAAGTCCAGATAGTATGACTTCTTTATTTTTTCAGAAATTTTGGAATATGGTTGGATTTGATATTTGTGCTACTGTTAAAGATTTTTTTTTTTTTAAAAGAGGAAGAATGCTTAGGCAACTAAATCACACTTTAATAACATTAGTCCCGAAGGTGCAAAATCCTACCTTTATATCCCAATATAGGCCAATTAGTCTTTGCAATGTGGTGTATAAAATCATTTCAAAAATATTAGCTGAAAGACTTAAGATTTGCCTACATAATTGCATTAGTCCTAATCAATCTGTCTTTCTTCCAGGAAGACAAATTTATGACAATGTGGTAGTTGCACATGAATGTGTTCATACCCTTCACTCAATGAGAAAAAGGAAGAAAGGATATATGGCATTAAAAATTAATATAGCTAAAGCATATGATCGTGTAGAATGGGATTTTCTAAAAAAAGTTATGAGGCGAATGGGTTTTGCAAGAACTTTTATTGAGTGGATAATGCAATGTGTGAGTACTGTGTCTATGTCTGTCAATATAAATGGAGAAAAGTGTGGATATTTTAAAACTTCTAGGGGACTTAGGCAAGGTGATCCATTACCGTCATACCTATTTCTAATTGTAACTGAGGCCTTATCAAATTTAATCAAACAAGCAAGTCTAAGAGGGGATTACAATGGAATGAGAGTGAGTAGAAATGGTCCAATGATTACACACTTATTTTTTTCAGACGATTCTTCACTCTTTTGTGAAGCTAACATGGAACGGGTACACAAATTGAAAGCCACGCTGGAGAAGTATAGTAGACACTTAGGACAAACTGTTAACATGGAGAAGTCATCTATATTTTTTAGTAGTAATGTGCCTGTGAATCTAAAGAATCTGATTTGCAAAGATCTAGCGGGAGTGAAGGAGCTAAGTAAAGCTAAATACTTAGGACTGCCAATGTTGATAGGAAGGTCAAAAAGAGAAGTCTTCAACTATGTGGTGGAGAAAGTGACACAAAGAATTCAAGGTTGGAAGACACGATTTCTCAGCCTAGCAAGTAAGGAAGTTTTGATTCAATCTATACTTAATGCATTACCAGTTTTTGTTATGGGATGTTTTAAGCTTCCTTTGGCAGTATGCAAAGAGATAGGAAGTATTACAGCTAAGTTCTGGTGGGGAGACAATGAGGAAGGCAAGAAAAAAGTCCATTGAAAAGCCCGGAAAAGTCTTATAGATCCAAAATACAAAGGAGGATTGGGCTTTAAGGATATCCAAAGGTTCAATGAATCATTATTGGCAAAACAGTTGTGGAGGGTGGTCACTAAACCACATCTCTCATGAGTAAAGTACTAAAAGCAAAATACTCCCCCAAAGAAGGTTTAATGAAGGTGAACTTGAAGGGAAACAGCTCATGGCTATGGAAAGGTTGGTTAGGGGCTAGATATCTATTGGAAAAGGAGCAAAATACAAAGTGGGAGATAGAAAATCAATTTGAGTTTGGGACTCTCCATGGCTTTCAGATCGAAAAGACTTTAAGCCGAAGCAAAATAACCCAAACAAGGACAAGGTAATGTTGGTAAATGAACTTATGCTGAAAGAGAGTCAAGGCTAGAACAAAGAGATGATTTCACAGCTGTTTGACCACCAAGAGGCAGCTACAATTCTGCGGTTACCAAATGGACCAGCAGGTAGCAAGGATTAGTTAATATGGCAACTCAGTTCTACAAGATGCTTCACAGAAAATCTGCATATCAACACATAATGAAGGAGCAACTACAACAGTAGGATAGAGCTGAATCCAGCAGCAGTGAAAGCTTGAGGAAATTAATGTGGCAGTTTATTTGGAATTTAGATATTAAAACCAAACTGAAACACTTCATGTGAAGGTGCTGTCACAACATACTACCGACAAAGAAAGCACTTCAAAGAAGGAAGATGGTAATATACACAACATGCCATATGTGTGGTGAAGAAGACAAGAGCCTAGAAGATATTTTCTTTAATTGTTCTAGAGCAAAAACAGTATGGTGACTTGCTCCACTTCAATGGCATAACACTGAAACAGAAGTGCTGAGCTTTCAAGGATGTAGACAGCTAGTTGGCTGCTTTCCTGCCCAAGATAGTTCTTGTTGTTGCTACCTATTATGGATGCTATGGAAATCCAGGAATGTATGGATATTTCTGAGGAGCGGATAATGAAGAAAGCATTAGTTGATCTCGCTATAGAAAAATGGATAGAATTTACTAAAGTAAGGCTAATGGAAAGGAGTTGTAACTAGGACCACATATGGTTGTTTGTTCAGTGGTTACTGTAGAATATAGGATGGAATCTATAAAGGGAAAAGAGTGGATATAGTAACCTTTTTCAATCTATGAAGGTTATTGTAGCTACTAATTGCCTAGATGCTTCTTTTAGGGAAAGTAGAGTGTATAGATGTAGTAATTAAAGAGGAAGTGCTACGCTTTGGCCAATCCATGGAGTGAAGAAGGGTTCAAAATATTAGAACCATTGTTGTATCAGTTAACTTGTTCTATTTACAAAGTTAATATATTGAAGGTATTTTGAGAAAAAAAAATTGATGAATCAATTAATTTGAATTGCCAATTCGGAATTGTCATATGTGTCAAAAAAGATATCGTGCTAATTAATCATGATGATGATATTAAAATAATTTATTATCCAAAAAATCTCTAATAATGTAGCTGAAACTTTAGATTATAATGTGTATCACATTAATGGACGAATTAAAAATGAAGCACTCGATTCTATTCAATAAGTCAACTTATTGACCGTATAATAATTTTCATGGAAAGGGAGTAGATAAAGATTTTTAATTGAGGTAAAAAGCTGTGTAAGAGTAAAGTTTAGAGACGAAAAATGACTTTTATTTTTTCTTTTTGTGGGTTTAAAGATATAAAGAGTAGAAGACTAAATATTTGATTTTCATGTTACGTTATTAGCACCTTTTTTTTGGTTAAAAAGTATAATCAATGATATAACTTTATACCTCTAACGACGAATGAAAAATTCGAACAATGAAAAGTAAACGTTAATATCATTATTTCTTTTAAATGTAGGATATTTAAAAATAATTAAGAGGAAAATGGGTAAAAGGACAATGAATTAAATTGTAACAACTTTGAGGATTTTTGGTTTTTGTAATTTTATTTCTTCAATTTAATGAAAGTTAATGGCAATTTTGATAAAGATTATTACGATTAATTTCCTGATTAGAGTTAAAAGTTTTCGATGATGGTGGTAACATTGATACTCCACCACTTTTATTATGTTTGTTAATTTTGATAGCACACTTTTACATCTCCTAGGTAAATAATATGTTGGGCCTTTTGACAATCTGCGCAACTTTTATAAGGTGGAATGCAAATTATAAAATGTGAATTGCAAGTATTATCACTGCCGTTTAGAATGGATAATCTTGATTTGGGCCAGAATGTTGGGGTTTCTGTTTCCGTGCAGTCAAAAGAAAATCAAAATCAGAATTCTGAATTCTAAGTTGGGCTAGTAATTTAGATATTCCATTTTTGGGTTAGAAAACAATCCCAAAATCAAGTGGATTATTCCAGATTGGGCAACCATGTTGAGGCTTCTGTTTTTGGGTTCGCAAAAGAACTGAACTACATCATGTTCTGCTTTGTTTTAATGGACTAGTTTTGCTTGGCCGCGGCCCTACTCTAGGGTTGACTTGGCGGCCCTAATCTATTATTTATTCATATGGAAGTATAATTGCTTTGTATCTATGATGTGCAAATGATTTGATGTAATAAATTAAAGAGAATATGATTTATCAGGATGATCCTGATAAATCGCTTATCAGGCATCCAATCATATAATGACATATAAAGTATTTTTTAGCAATTAACTTATACTCAGTACTCTAACCATGTGAGAATCCTCTATCAAAATTTTTTTACCAAAGCCAAACCAAGTTGTAGCCGAACAGCCGTTCTTCACAAAAACAAAATATATTCTTCACAAAAGCCACCCAATATCAAAAGGATCAAAATTGCAGCAGAACAAGCAAATCAATTTGTCAAGCAAAGCCATGCTTCACAAGATCAAAGTCGAACGCAACCCAAAGAAACCAATCGGCAAACGATTAGCTACTGTTAGAGGCAAGGTTTTTTTTTCCAATTTTTTTTTTTGTTCTTCTCCTCTGGGTACTTCATATGGTTCCATTGGAAGAAATTTTTGTTGATTCTTTTAAAAATCGGTATTGTTGATTCTTTTAAAAATTAGTAACCCTCAACTCTTTGTACTGAATGGTAGAATATAAGCAGTGTTCACTTAAGCAAGTGTCCAAAGTCGTGCTTCATATGGTTCCGTTGGAAGAAAAGAATCAACAAAAAAATCAACCCAAAAAATCATCCTGATAAAGCCGTGCTTCACAGTAGCTAATCGTTTGCCGATTGGTTTTTTTGGGTTGTGTTCGACTTTAATTTTGTGAAGCACGGCTTTGCTTGAAAAATTGATTTGCATGTTCTACTGCAATTTTGATCCTTTTAATATTGGGTGGCTTTTGTAAAGAACGGATTTTGCTTTTGTGAAGAATGGCTGCGGCTTGGTTTGGCTTTGGTAAAAAAAAATTGACAGAGAATTCTCACGAGGTTAGAGTACTGAGTATAAGTTAATTGCTAAAAAATACCTGCTTGATAAGTGATTTATCAGGATCATCCTGATAAATCATATTCTCTAAATTAAATCAACTTTTAAACACACAATATTATAATGTAATAGAACCAGTCACAAGTATCCAATGATCAGCAAAAAGTATACGTTCAGTCAAATTCATAGGCATCAAGACATAATTGACCATCAATTTACCAAAAATGTTTTATAGCTGCAAAATATAGGGATATGTAATAATTGACAAAGTATATGTTCAACCAAACCTGTAGGCATGAACTTTGGGATTACTAAAAATAATTGACCATCAGATCACCAAGTGATGTCCATAATTACTTCACATATTACTTGCAAAAAGATGAACCTTGTAATAAAAGACCAAAACAATCATATAAAAGGTGAACTATAACTATTATTGTATAATAAGAAAATAAATCAGTTTCTATGACATGTGAATAGAACACTAATGTTTGAAACAAACATTAAAACTATTGTTTAGTGAAGAGAACAAACCTTCTCACATGGATACCACCCGTAAGCATCCGGCCTAGAAACAATTTTGCCTTCAATGTTATAGAAAATATAAGATGGCTTGGAAACTCAAAATCGCTTGTGATAGGTAAATTAATTAAATTAGTCAACTGATATATCCTATTGAATGAATTGGAAGGCCATAAATCTACCAAGCAATTATTAATCTTCTACCAAAACAAAAAGGGACAGGATAACAAATACAATGCACAAACACAATCTCAATTGTATGTGGAGAACGTGAAAGTCAACTTCACTTTGCCTGTATATCCTTTAATTGAATATATCATCCCAATGAAAACTAAAAACTCAGGGAAAAGGAGAGAATGAGATAACCACAGAAGGAGAATGTAGAGAGACAATAACTTTCACTTTATGGTAATATTTTGATGTGGATAGCGTACACGACAAATTAGTGCACTTTAATGTTTTTTCCCAAATGAAGAAATCCAAGCAGAGATCAAAGCCTCATAAAGAGCAACTATTGTTAAATTTGTTTGTAACTTAAATTGGAGGAAGAAGATAAATTAGCAAAAAGGGATTCTTTTTGACCTGGAAAATGAAAACTCTTTATTTCTTTTTTGAATTGGAAAAAGTTGTGGAAGCTAACAAAGTAAAATTTTCCACCTTGTAAAGTGTCATATGACATCATTCAATAAGGCTGTTATTTTAAAAGGAGATTCTCCTTTATAATATAGTTAGATATAGTACTTAGTGTTTTTTTTTAATTATTTACTTGAAACGATATTTTATTTTTCAATTGAAAACAAATATTTCTGTTGTTTGGCTATAAACTCCTTATTAACAACTGCATTAGTTTATGATTATGATGAGAGTTATATGAGACCTCATAGTTTGAAACCCACCTAGCTATGCACATATAATCACATGCTTAATTATTACTCTCTTCGTTACATGTGACAATCAGTTTTCCAAAAGCCAAAGCAAACTTTAAAACTATTTCTCAATATTTTTAAAAATCTTACATACATAAACTTCTATCATTCATGATAATATTTAATGCATTTAAAATCAAACCCTGTGGCTTTGATATTACTATTGGGAAATCAAATAGGCTAAAAACTATAAAATAGTGGTGGAATTAAATTAATTTCGACCCAAATAGTAGGATCTTTTTTATATCTATGCAGAAACAAAAAACAAATAATTGATTATACATTTGGTGATAAAAACTAATTTTACATTGGAAAATTTATTATTCATAGCTGTACACTTGTTCGGCCTCTAAATATTCACACGAACCTATTTTTGGATCCAATTGGAATTGATCGATATCCAAATCAATATGTTAGTTCTTTTTAAATCATCTACGTGAACTTGGAAAAACAAATATTAGAAAAACAATTTTTCTTTGTGTTTTTTTATTTTACAAACGTCCACTTTCTCATTTAAGACTTGATGTCCAACTCTTAAAAGCAAATTTCTGTTCATTCAAAACAAACAAAAATGCGTAGCAGACTTCTTTCAAAAGAATTGTTTACAAGATAAAATTTTTCCTCAAAAAGTAATTTTACATTACCATATATCTTTTGAGAGAAACTTTAATTTCTACACAGTAACCATTTTATTAAGGGATCGATAGAATTAATTCTATTTTAAATTAACTCCAATAATGATTATATAATTATTTAATTCTTTTAATCTAAAGACAAATTCTTATGTGCTTGACCTTTTAAGTTTCTGATCACGTAACAATAAATAAATTATAATTTTATAATTAATTATTTTTAATACAAAACTAACTAACTCAAATATTGTAATTTAAACATCTAATAAAGTAAATCCCATTATAGTATTCTAATCAATATGCCAGTTTTTTTTTCCTCTAATCCTACAAGTGACCAAAGAACATGAAAGGATTTCACTTGGCTTGACAAAATCTTAAACTGACCTAATAATGCTCCCGCCTATACAACATTGGTTTCGGTCTATACAGGTCTAAAAAAAACACAGCAGTAATATAGTAATTAAACTATTTTCAATCTGATTAATAGTTGTACTAATCTAGATTAAAATACATTCAAAACCGTTTCTTTTGAAAATCAATTGTATTAGACAATTGTATAAAGAAACAGCATCCGCAACACTGGCACATTATTTTTCAGATATCTTCATTGGGTTTTTTTTTGTGGCTTAAATATACCATGCATCTAATAACTTTCAAATTGTGTAAAAGATGCATTTCATATATTATAACCAAAGAAAACTCCACCAATGCAAAACCAAATTAATCAGTTCGAACTTATGATCATGCAGATGAAAAATGCTTCTATGTTGAATGCACAAATGAATTTAGGCATCCTTAATAGCCGAAAACCGAGCGTCTAAAAATCTATTAAAATATTCTGCTCACAAAGAAAACCCAGAGCATTACATTCTCCTTTTTAAGTTTTTCTGTGGTTAATTAATATATGAAAGTTATTTTATACTCCCTTCATTTCAAAAGAAGAGTCTACTTTTAATTTGATATAATTTTTTTTAATTTACAACGTACAATACATTTATGGATTGGGATAAAAGTTTTTGTAGATATTTTCTATGAAACTAACAGAATTTCATATTAAGAGGGTAGTATATTTCTAATTTTCTCTTATTTTAATTATCTATTTATTGGGTATCCTAGTCAGCATCTTTTTTCTTTCTTTAATTTTAGAAATAAAAAACTAACAAACTATACTTTTTTGGAATACTAAAACTTTTTCCCATCATAGAGCAATCTTTTTAATAACTTTCAATTGTAATCTTCTATGCATTTAGATTAAGTAACAAAGTTGGATAAAAGGAAATGTCTATTTTTTTGACCATAGAATTTTTTTACTATAATTTTGTGTGGATTTAAATCAATTAACAAAGTTAAAAAGAAAAAGAAAAAAATTATTTCTATTAATTTGGATAGAAAATATCTATAAACACTTTTATCCAAAATATAGTACTCTCTCTTAGTTGTATTATTTGAATAACCTTACAAGGTAATAGACGGAGAGCCACCTCACATAATATATAGCATCATCATTTTGTTCTCTCGGCAAATTGTTATTTCAATATCAAACAATAAATACAAACAGTAAAGCACCATACAAATAAAACTGACAGCACAAACAATAAAATAAATAACCAGATAGAAATTCAAATTCATCTATTAGATTTTAATACTACAAAGAAACTATAAGTAGATTAGGGGTGCATATGAATTGTATTTCAAAATATATATTTTTTATTTTTTTAGATAACGATTG
The DNA here is from genome assembly GCA_020080225.1 of Gynochthodes officinalis. Taxonomy (NCBI): domain Eukaryota; kingdom Viridiplantae; phylum Streptophyta; class Magnoliopsida; order Gentianales; family Rubiaceae; genus Gynochthodes; species Gynochthodes officinalis. The sequence goes on from CM034620.1 coordinate 13,018,083, forward strand.
TAAGATAAAAAATATATTAAAAGAGTAATAATATGTTGTGAAATTACAATCCTTAAGCACCCAAATTAATATACCACAAGGGGTTCAGAATAACTTGCGCATTCATTTATGACTTAATTACTTATACTAATTTACCTAATTTCTAAAAATATGATTATACTATATGAACTTTTGTCCAATAATAATAATATAAAACATGAATTTTTCAGTTAAAGAATGTTTTTTAAAAAAATGTACAAAACGATAATTTTTACTGGAGAAAGGGTGTACTGGTTTCCATCCAGGTGCCATGTGAGCAGGGTTGATAATAGAGGACATAGAAACGCCCATAACTTTGGGTAAGGTCACTGTAGGCTTAGAAAAATTTTCATGTGTTAATGATTGTTGCTCTGAATTCTATGCACTCAACTAATTACATTTGAAAAAAATGGAATCTTCGGTAGATGGAACATGGTTTTCAATAACTTATGGCAAAAAAAATTCTAAAAGCATGACATTGACGTTGTGGATTTATTAATATTATAATAATTTGTCTCTATTTTTGTAGTACTATTATTTAGGAGTACAACCACAAAGACAAATCTTACTTGTACATCAGACATGCCAGTTTTCTCTTCAAATAAGGATACCTTGCTTGCACATTAGACAGATTGATTTTTCATTCCTTTTGTCTCGTCTGTGCCAATATTAATTTTTCATTTTTAGCCAATCAAATCATTTGAAGTGAAATAGAAGAAGCATGATAATACTTTTTTAAAGTAAATATGAAGGATTTGATTAATTAATCAGAATTAAATTTATTAAATATTATAAATGTTTTTAATATTAAATGTAGCATGTTTATTCATTAAATGGTACCTATATTTTAATTAGCAAACTAGTTGAAAAACAATATCTTATTTTACATGGAAAATTATTACAAAACATAAAGATGCCATGTCATGATGATTAGAATTCGAATTTTTTTTAGAAAAAATTATTAACAAATAAAGATTTTTCATCTTACATCATTCTTACATGAACCTTAGGTCATACATTCAATAATGCATCACTGGGTCTCCGGCTGTCTCCTCTATCGGCTCATGCCAACTCAATTTGGAACCGAAAAGATAAAAAGTAAACAATAAAGAATTCCACTACTTGCGCTTAAGATATATCTTTCTTTCTTTCTTTTTTCCTGAAAGAATACGACGTTAAATTTGTATGCATGGCCATTATAGATGACATTCATACATACATATATCCCAAACAATACCTAATTGTTCCTATTTAAATTCTTACTTTTGTTAAATTTGTTGGCGTAAATAAATTCAGTTGTGATCATACTCGTCAAGAATATACAACATACTCAAACATGAATTCAATTGGCCTATATGACGATCAAATTAACATGAAAAAAAGTAGTTGAAAAGTTAGAGTAACATGAAATTCATTTCATCTCAACATGAAATAAGTAGTATTTCACTCCCCAGCCCCCTTTCCCCCAACCGCCAAAAAAGAAAAGTATTCATTAACTTGTGATTAAAACTTGGTATATGATTTGTATATTTTGTCTCAACAAAGATAAACAAGATCAGGGAAAAAGTAATTTAAAAAAAAACAAAAACAAAAAGAGAGAGATAAAGAGAAAGCCAGTCAGATTCACCATTGACTTTTCTTAACTGTGCGATGAGAATTTTGGAGCATGAGCATCTTCTTCAAGACCTTCATGAAAACCACTATTCTTGGCCTTTTATTAGGTTTAGACAGCTTCAAAGAATGTACACATCCAAAATTTAACATCTGCCCATGAGACATATGATGAGGATTGCGATGAAAATTATCAGAAACATCCCTTGACGGGGATGACGACGACGACGACTTTGAATTTCTTGAGAACTCTTCATTGAGATCTTCCCATAACATGTCCATTTTTTCTTCCATATAATCTCCATGATCACTCTCATACTTACCATAATCTTCATCACCATCGCCTGTACTCCTCTTCTTGGTCCCAACACATTCTACGAGTGAGAAACTCTTCCTCTGATGCATATAATTGAGCTTATCACTCGAAGCTTGGTACAAAAGATTGAAGTCTTCTTCTTCATTTTCCCCTTTCGGGGTACTCTCATGGATTGATGACGATACAAGAGAAGTTGTGCGCCATAGCCGGGGTGACTCGATGAATCGTGGAGGAGTGTCGGTGGTGGTGGGGAAACTGAAGTCTTCCTGTGTGGCCATGGCTTGGCCAATTTGTGGTTTATGTAAATAAGTTGTGGTGGCAATTGCGGTGGGGCGGTTGTTATTGATGGTGTGTTGGGTTTGGTTGGTTTGGTGGTTTTGTTTGTGGGGGAAATTTTAGTTCAACTGCAACAACCCTACAACCATTCACAAACTGGTTACCAATTTCTTGATTAATTGACGAATTATTAAAGGTGGGGTCTCACTCAAATAGTTTCCAGCTATCCACTCCAAAATAGAAGTTTACCAAAGTTTTGGTCGCTTCGCAAATAATTTAATTAAAACCAAAAATATGTATGTGTGCCCAATATGTGTATGCTGCATCAAAATATCTTTCAAACAAAAGAAATTAATTATATGTCCATTATTTTTGGAAAATTTATCTGGAAAAAAATAATTTCCTTAAACTATAATCCAATATGGCAATTCATTGAATTTCCACAACTAATGTAGGTAATACATGTATATATTATCAAGTTACCAGATATATCCTATCTATTTTGTTTGTACAAATATGCATAGATGTCATCTCCCGCCTGAATTGCTTTAAATCGGTTATATAACACTTTTAAATAGTATATATGTCGTCCAGTTAATGATCCAAAGTACGTGCTTAATAAATAAATCTCTCATCTGTTTATATTAGAAACTTCAAATATGTAATATTATAGCAATGATATAAATTCAATCTCTTTTGGTTTTGATATTCTTTCCAAAATTCTATGACTTAACCTTATTAAGAGTAACATGCAAGTTTTTTTCTAGAATTGTTTTAAAAATTCCTTTCCATTTGTATCCAATCAAAATTTTAATTACAAAATTCCAATTTCAATTTAAGTTGAAAATTCTTTTTGTTTCTATGTTCATGCATATTTTTTATATTTTATTCGAGTTATATATGAAGTTGGATAAAATTTTATGTGATTCACTAATATTCAATAACTTGATTTTGAATAATGAAATTAATTACTTGTTTATTCTTTTGGTTGCTATTCTATTATGTGTTGGTGTCATTGCTAAATTTGCATAACTTTCCCTTTGTGTAAGAATCTATATTTTTTATGACTAATTAATTATATGGCTTATGATTTTGTTAACTAGCTTGTATGATATTCACTTGTTATTTTTAATTTTAACATAATTGTAAGAATTTTAGACAATAAATGTCAATAATGTAAGTGAACAAAACATCAATACTCACTAAGCATATCTATCTAATAAAAGATACTATAAAAATTGTTACTCTTTTTAATTAGATAGCAATGCTATATCCCACATGAACTTTTGTATATCTACCCATATTCTCTTTCAACTTCATATATTGTGTATTAGATTTGTGGACATTAGTATTTTGTAGTTGGTCAATAACCCTAAACTAAGCCAAATAAAGACAATTAGTAAGGATGGCAGGAGTTGCAATTTATGGGGTTCTTGAACTTTAACAGGGTTAGGAAAGATAGAATTGGTCTGTTGAGGACGAGAGAGATAGAGTTTATACATTGATAATTGGAGTTGTCCCCGAGATAAATACTGTATTAGTAGATGAAACCAAGTGAATATATGACACAATTTAGAGAGAAACCCTATACCTATAACGTAACAACTGCAAATGGAATGAAGAAAAATTACAACATCAATCACATAAAAAATTAAGAAACAAAAAGTTTAGTTGGCCAAGAAATATTCATTCCATCTTAAAGAAATATATTTATTCTCAAAAAACAATTTTATAACCAAAAAGAGAATCTGCTTTTCAATAAAAATTTTATACTATTTTTATTAATAATGATAATATATAACTTAAAATTAAAAAACAAAAATTTATACATTTAATAATACATTAATTATATTATGCTTTATGATTAAAAAAACTACACTGTACTCAGAATCTTTCTTTTTAGATAAAAGGAATATTTTACAACTTACATGCGAATTCTATCATAATGGACCGAAAGTCCAGCACAAATGATCTATCAATCTATGGTTGCATCATATGCGTTGCACATCAACTCGGGTGTTTCTTTCCATTGCGCTTGACATTTAACTAAAATTAAATTGACAGATTGAGAGAATTATGCGTCTGGATTGCGTTTAAAAATAAGTTGTGAAATTTTGAAATATTCTGTGAAATTGACAGATTGAGAGAATTATGCGTATGGATTGCGTTTAAAAATAAGTTGTGAAATTTTGAAATATTCTGTGAAATGTTATTTAAATTGATATTTTAAAATGTGTTTTGATATTAAATGTTGTATAAATTGTAAATTTGAAAACATACTTTAATTTAAAATGTTATATAAATTGCAAATTTGAATACGTGTTAAACTCAAGTGTTGAATGAATTACAAAAATTAAAAAATTCTTTTCAACTAATTAAAATGCCATGTAGGCAATAATTAAAACATTAAAATGTGAAAATAAAATAGTAGAGGATGCGTTTATTTTAAGGCCATTTTCTATTGGATAAAACATGATTTGAAATTCATTTCAAAACACATTTTTAGAAAATACCGGACATACATCACTTACACATCAAAAAAGTGTGTATGAGATAAAAATGGAAACCAAAATGGCTATCCATACACAGCTAATCTTTTAAAGTAGAGAGGCTAATTCAAAACGTGCATTAACAAAAATTCAAGGACCGTTGGCATAATTTAACCATTAAATAGTTTGAGAGACTCTTTGGTTCTAATTACAATTGAAATTAGTATGGAATTAAATATATTTTAATTTTAATATTATAAAAAAAATTCAACAATTTAAAAATATTACGTCTAAAATAGAGATTATGAATTAATTGGAATAAGAAAAATAAATCATAAAATTCAATCAAATATAATAAAAAAAAAAATCTAATTTTAAAACAATTCCAATTTAATTAAAAAACCAAACACACCCGAATAAAATCATAAATGTCGAGTTAAACTTGATGTTCAAACAATTTTCCAATTCCAATTCTTTTTTAGTTGGCAACTAACTCTAGACTATCAAAACCCCAAGTCCCTACAAGATTAATTTAAGATTGTTTGTTTTGGTTCTTCAACAATCCATGTGGAACAATATTTAAAAAAAAAAAAAAAACAGAAGAACATCACACGGTAATGCATACGAGTGATCGATAGAGACAAGCAGACGGATGTCTCGTGCCTCGCCGGATTGATCGGGCAATAGATGTTGTAAAATTGCCTGCTGTTTAGGGCGTCGTGACTCGACTATTACGTGGGACATTCGACTTTCTGCCTTGGAAGTCATGTCAAGTCGTTGGATGCACGGAATCTTCCTAGTCCTTCTACGTATACATTGCATTTTATTTGCATTTCTATATTTCTTTCGTTAAAAAAAAAAAAAGAAGCTTATTTTGGTGGAATGTAATTTTTTCAATTTTAAGATATAATACATTTAATATACAATTACAGATATAATTTTTGTTCTTACGTTTTAAGTATAAGGTATATATAATTATTGTTAAGAAGTATAATATATATATATTTTAAAAAAAACGGACTATTTTTTTGAGTTGAAAAAGTTTTGAAAATGAACTTTTTCTTTTTAGTATGAAAAGAGCTACGAAATTAAAATTGTGAAACCAAAATGGTCTCGATGGTAGAAAAATTATTCTAATAATGCAAAAAATATAAAATGAGATGGTTGACTATACAAACAAGTGTTTTTCTATTTCTCTCTCCCCCCTTTAGGTCATTGGTGGTATTTCCATGTTGGGAATTTTTTTTTTATTATTATTATCATGCAATTGCCTCTACTTTAGTCTTTTTTTTTTTTTTTTGCTAACGCTAAAGAGTAATTAAGAAAGATTTTAAGAGAGTAAAGGAATTTAAATTTCATAAAGAAAGGGTACAAGTTTGAAATTTCCTATTAAATAAAGGTTATGACAATAATTCTTTTTGTATATAAGATATTAGATTCTACACTATCTTGCTTGCAAGAACGTATACATTAATGCTATTAGAAGGAATTGTAACAAAAGAAAGTGATTTCTTTTTTCATCAATTTAATCTGATTCTAAAATAACAGGGTAAGAAACAAAAAAGTAATAAACTAATTTACTGGCGAGGCCACCTTGAGATGGCAAATTTTGAGTTTTTATAATTTCTTTTATTAAGATTCCCCTTCCTAAATTTTTAAAATTTTCTCTCTTCTATCGTTTTCTCCCCTGATGTTTTCTAAAATTCCTTTTTTTCTTTCATTTTGCCCAATAGAGTAATAATAGAGATACTGACAAATCATAGTGAGTTTGTATAGTTATTGTCACTATCTCTTCATTACTTTTGCCCAAATAAAAGTTAAAAAAAAATGCTTAAATGCCCAGTTTATTATTGAAAGTGTTAAAATCATAATCTATAAAGGCAAAGCACTGATTCTCGTACAATACTTTTAATTTTCAATGTCAAAATTTATATTATTGATCATATATATATTATAAATTGTATTGTTTTGAATATTTATAGTTATTCTTATCATTTGTATGTTTTTCCGCTAAAAATCCCCCCTCTTAAGATCGTGATTCCGTCACTGCGTTAAATAAGAAATATTCGTGTAATATAACCGTTAATTTTATTTTCCAAAGTTTACCTCTCACCATTTAAACATATTCTCTCTCAATTCACAAAAACAACAATCTTAGCACAAAAATCTAGCACAAAGTCTTAGCATTGCCCACACGTTTCCATGAAATCTAGCTCAATTAAATAGCAATAAAATTATGCGTTTTCGTCATGGAAACGTAGGCATGACCTTTGAGAGCATGGTAGATAAAATATTTATGAACCAGACCGGCTTCAAAATACTCTATCCGTCTAAAAAAAATGTTCAATTTTAAAAAATTTCTTCATTTTAAGAAAATAGTCTACTTTTGGGGTGAAATTATTGTATTACCCTTATTAATAATAATATTTAATCTAAATTAAAAGTAAAGATAAAAATATAAAAATTTATATTTAATAATGTATTAAGTATATTATATTTTGTAATTTAAAAAAGTTGTACCAAATGAAAAATGAACTCTTTTCGTTGTGACGCAAGGAGTATAAAAGTGCACATTGATCAATTATCAGAAGTAAAGATGAAAAAACATTATGCGAAGGATCTCACGGAACCTTGGACCAGAAGTGCATACCTTTGCTTGAAATTTTTTGAGTCTACGGTGAATGTACTCGGGTCAAAGGCAACCCCCAAAAATAAAGGCAATTCGGGCATTATTCAATCATTACAACATCCATTTATTTTTTAATACGTTCATTTACATATTTATAATGGAAACATAGCATTTTTGGTCCTTTAAATTTGGTCCGTTTACATGTTTGGTCTTAAATGTTTATCTCATAATATTTTCAATCCCTTAAATTTGTTAAAGTGACAATAGTAGAACTTTTCACATATAATGGCAAGTTTTTGTGGACCAAATAAGTAGTCCAAAGTTGTACTAATTTTTTATTTGCAAAATAATGGGCCAAACACAAGGGACTCAAATTGATAATAAATTTTTTAATTTGCATTGCTCTTCTATTTTAATTATTTTTTTACTTTTTATTTACTAAAAGTTTTCTCTTAATCTATATTTTATTTATTTAAAAAAAATTCCCTTTAATCCTTTTTTTTTTTACTTTTATCATTCCACTTTTACTTTTAATATATTTTTTACTACTCATAAGTAAACTAACTCTATCAACTAAATAAATTTAATACAAAAGTAAAAAATAAAATTTAAATTAAAAAATCCAAATTTGATACAAATTATTCAAAAAAAAAAAACATACAAAAACATGATGTTTATTAGTTTTATATAAAATATAGCTACTTTTAACATTTTTTCAAAAGTTTAACTTCTTACCTTTTTGTATATGATGGAACCGTAATAAAATGAAACCACATTAGAAAAATATACATACATACATATATATATATATATATATATATATATATCTATATATATGTAGATATGTACATATCTATATATATATATACATATATATATGTACATATGTGTATATATATATATATACATATATATATCTATATATATATATAGATATAGTGAAAGAATAAATATTCAAATTATTACATAAATTATAATGAAAAATAATGGAAAAATAAATTGACATTAAGGTTAAGTTTCTTAGAAGTTTGTGACAAAGGTGATCAGTAGTTATCTAATTGGAGATAGATAGATGAATAGAAAAGATGAAAATTTTTAATTAAAGATAATTTATATCAATTTATTAGAATTAATATTAACTTTCCAATAATTAATTGAATAATATATTTGAAAATTTAGCAAGTTATTAAGAGTTCATCAATTAAGGAATACTTATATGTATAAAAAATGAAAATGACAAGAAATTGACTTTTATATACACATCCATATACAAATATGAATCTTTTCATCCAAAGACATAAAGTTGATGTCAATTATTTATATTTCTCTATTTGTTTTTAACTAACATTTATTTCCTATTTTTTTTAACAATCTTATTTCCTAATTTATATTACAATTCATCTATATTTAACTTCTAAATAATAATACTTGATATTGTTCTTTTCATATTTCAATAAATCAATATCTCTTTTCAAATAAATTTGTAAGTTTTTAATGTAATTTTGATATATTTTAAATTCCTAAAGTATTGGCAAAATTAATTATTTTTTTATAGATAGAGGGTAATATTTCATCCTACTTTATTTTATGGCCAGTTTTACGTATTACACCCTCTACCTTAAAGGTTAAAACATGTAACTTACCCTATTAGTTATTGGTTCTAAATTTTTGTACCTATATTTTATCCTGTCGAAAAAGTTAAATCCTTCCCTTACTCTACCATATTGCATAGGTTTAGGGTAGGTTACAGGTTCACTCTAGCTGTTGCTTACCCTTAATTTTGGAGGTATTTGTCTCCCATTTGGTGGGAAGTTAATTTTTTTTGTTTTTTAAAAAGTTGTGTGTAAACTTTTTGTTCTTAGTGCTTGTTCTAGATCTGGATGAGTGCTGCATACCAAGCTATTTTTTGTGTTGTGCTACTGTGCCATTTCTTCCCTAGTGCTGCGCATATTATTGTTCTATTGTACCGTTATTGATGTGTTTGGCGTTGTGGCGAAAGTGCAAAAATCAGTAATTCATTCGTCCTAAAAAAAGAGTTTATTCTTAAAAAAAAATTCTTATTCCAGAAAAAGGATCCACTTTTAACAAAAATTTTTAAAATATCTTTATTAATAATAATTATGTATACTTAAAATTAAAAAGTAATGATAGAAATGTAAAATTATACATTTATTGGTGTATTAAATGAGTTGTACCTAATAACTAATAAAAAGTTATTTTAACCAAAGTGGACCTTTTTTTTTTGGGTCAGAGGGAGTAATCCCTAGCATAAATTGTACGATTCAATTCAACATGCTGTTTGTTCATATTTGTGATGTATTTCTGTGACAAGAAAAAGCACAAAAATATTAAAGTTTTTATTGGTAAGTTCTTTCTAAACTAGATATTAAGAAGAATTCTTCAGCTTTAATTACATAGTTATTGGAAAGAGTTTCGTTCAATTTTAGTTGGTACGTGACTTATCCATGGAAACTATCAATGGGAGTTAGCACGAGGCCTTAACTTTAGTTATGTTCTTTCCAGTCTGCACCTGACAATTTTCAATATGACTGGTTTTGTTCAAGTAACATGTAATTTACTTAAGAATTTTAATGAATTTTTTTTTATCACTTTTGGAAAGAAATATAAAAAGGAAAATTGCTCTTTATTGCATGATTTTACGATTTAGAGAACAATGCAGCAGATTGTCAAACTTGAATAAAACAATTCACAATACATTAATCCATACATATAAGTCAATGATTAGTTGAGATATTTGTTTCTAATCAAGTCACGACAAAGGATAACATGTTTTTTTAATTTGTGAATATAAGATCCACAACTGGAGTTTGTATATTTACATAACTTTTTCGCACAACCTTGCAAATTCGTTTTTTCCTTAGACAACCTTGCAAACATTGTCTCCCCAACTTTTAGGCTCAGAACTAGACGCAGGTGGACCTTAGTGCTTGCAAAATTTCAATAAGGGTGAATATATTTTTTGGTCACTATACTTTTGTATAGTCACAATTTTAGTTATTTTATATTTTTTTCTAAAAAAAGATTACTAAACTCTTAAAAGTGCTCAAAAGTTAGTCATTCCATCAAATATGGCCATTAAGTGTTGACTGATGCCCATTTTCGTTGGACCAAAAAGTCATTTCATATTAAAAAAAAATATTTATTTTCTTTTCTTCCCTTTTCTCTTCTTCTCTTCCTTTTCTTTCTGTTTCTCTTCTTCCTCTTATTTCCTTTTCTCTTCTTCTCTCTCCATTTTCTTTCTTTCTTCTCTCTCCCTTTTCTCTCTCCATTTTCTTATTTCCTTTTCCACTTTTCTTATGTCTCATTCGACCGGCATCACCACCACTGCTACCAACTCTAAGAAGCTATCATTTCCATTTATGTCCACCTCCTCTTCCATCACCCACGGTGGCAGAGCGTACCACTTCAAACAATGAAAAATGTCAAGTCTCAGGCTGTTGCTTACTCTCTAGATAACAAGAACAGCCAGCCTCCTCATGTTTGATAGGCTTGTCAAAGCCCACAAAATTAATCAATAATCTTAAAGTGATTTGTAAAATAAATTTGCAGCAAAAGTGGATCAAGTCGAATCCCAAGAGAACCGAAGTATAGTTTCAAGTTTTGAACAATAAAATAAAAATAAATAAAGCAATGGGGGGATTTTTGAATGATTAACTAAATTACTGAAATTCTAAAAATTAATAAAAATAAATATTAATGCAAAAAAAATATAAAATAGTGAAAGTTACCAAATTTACCGAGTTTTCAACCCAAGGATTGATATCATTCAATTGCATCACTGATCATAGGTCACAAAAAATAATCTTGCAAATTCAAATATTTAACTTGAAACTTATTAGGATAGCTGTAATAAATTTCTATTTACCTAATATAATTGACCGAGCCCATCACTTAAATAAAAATTACCATCAATTGATGGGCATGATAGTGTTCCATATCAATCTAATGATAGTATTAAAATCTTATGAAAACAATTAAACTAAGATTAAAACACCAAGATAGCTGTAGTAAATTAATCTTATCCTGTTAATTCCCCTAGGCTAAGAGTGCATATTTCAAGTCATAGACACAACTAACTTAGTTTCTACTTGGTCTACTTATTCATGACAATTACAGATCATTGAATTCATGGATATCAATAGAATAAATAATGAAGAATTAATTTGTCAGATTAATCAATCATCAATTATTCATAGGAATTAAATCAAGAATTAACAAGTACTTAAATTAAAGGCAATATATAAAATTAAGAACAAAACCTCACAGTAATTGCAATTGAAATCAATCCTTCCCTTGAATTAGAAAAGAGAGTTTAGCCACTTATGGTGGCATACATGATTGCTGAAATTTTCTAAGAGAAAAACTAAACTAAAAGAAAGACAAAAAGAAAAGAAGAAAAGGAAGGCAAGGATGTGAAGTCCAAAGAACAAAACAAACAGCCTAAGCTAAACTAATGAAAAGAAAAACAAGAAGCACGTAGAAGGAAGATGGTTGTTGTTGTTTTTATAGACTTCTGAATGTCCTTTTCTTGTCTAAACTAAGAAAAAGGAAAAACAAAAGAAACTTGTGTTCCAAGAAGAAAGGTGGTGGCTGACTTCCAAAACATTCTGCACACTTTTTGTTTCCTTTTTTCGAATAAATTTTTGACTTGTGCAGCTGCTTGGTTCTTTTCTTTTGTTTCCTATTCCTTTCTTTTGTGTCCGGCAGCTTTTTGACTTGCCTAAATCCCTTCTTTTTCTGTTTGTTTGTTTCTTTTTCCTGAATGAATTCTTTCTAAAATGGCTGCACTTTCTTTGTGTTTCCTATTTCCAAATGAATTGATATCTTTTTTGCCGAATGAATTCTTGTTTTGTTCCCTTTTTGCGTTTCAAGGCCGGCTGCCCCTTTGTTTCCTATTGCCGAATGAATTTCCTATTCTTTGATACAAATTTGTCCAAGTCCAATGCCAATGCACAGAATAGGAATTTTTCTGGATTTTTCTTTTTCTGCTTCAATTGTTGCCTTTTATCAACTTTTTTTCCAATTCACCATTTTTCCTACCTAAAACAAAAAGTATATTAAAACCAAATAATTTCTCTTAAAATTCAAATTAATATTAAGAAAATATTAATAAGAAATATATATATTTTAAGACCTATCAATGTCCATTTCTCACTTGATATTGACGTTAATACTAGCAATTTTAATTCCACCTCAATGATCGATGTAGAAAAGGATCCCAATAATCTTTCCGGTAATGTGATTTTAGACCCTAATAATATTAGCAATTTTAGTAGTAATGCTTTGTCACGCACCTTTGGTGCTAGCTAGCCCTCCTCAGCCATAAAAGAAGCTTGTCATTAAGCTCCTGAATAATTGGATACCTTCTAGGGTTTTGGTTCATCAAGTTTTGAACAATTTCAAATAAAACCCAGTTAATGATGTTATAAAGACTTAATCAGTGATTTGCCTATTTCTATGCAATTTGGGGTTTCTATCTATCAATTGTTGTTTTGGGGTGGGCCAGGCATAATGAGTCCTCTTTCACAGGAATTGAGGGTAGAACTAGACTAATCTCATATTTGAGGTTTTGGGTTCTGTGAAAATTGTAGGGATCTTTGGAAATGGTGTAGTTGTTAATGAAATCCTAGCATTGCCATTATTATTAGGTCTATGAATTCGCTAAGATTGAAGATTGGAATTATTCTTGGAGAGAAATATTGTAGTTTACCTTGTCTCTCTCCATGAAGAAAGAAGAGAGAGATTGACTAAAAAAGAAGAAGAGAAAAGGAAGGAAAAAAAAAAATTCCTTTTTGAATATGAAATGACCTTTTTGTCCAACAAAAATGGGCCTCTGTCAACACTTAACGACCATATTTGACAGAGTGACTAACTTTGGAATACTTTTAAGAGTTCATTAACCTTTTTTGAGAAAAAGAAAGTAGAGTGACTAAAGTTGGGACTAAACAAAAGTACAGTGACCAAAAAATATATTTACCCATTTAAATAGTACCCCTTAATTTTTATTTTTTTTTACTTTGATATAATTAAATTACAAGGTATACACTTAATGCTCTATTAAATATATAATTGTTTATTTTTACCCTTATTTTTTCATTTGAGTTATATATTGTCATTATTAGTTATGAAAATACAAAAAATTCAAACAAAAAATAGACTCTTTCTTTGGAACAAATTTTTTTTTTTTTGAAAATAAACTCTTTTTGTGGATGGAAGGAGTAATCCTTTAACTTTTTGTCTTAAAATGTTTGGTGTGAACTTCTTTTCAAAAATGTTCTTGATATTTTTCAATTATTTTTATTAAACTATCTAAACTAGATATTTTTTTTTCACTACAAGAATTTTGATTTCTTTTGACACATTAATTTTGCTGTAAAAGCTCAATATAATGCCGCAAAAAATTTTTACGACACTTATGCGGCACTATTTTATCATGCCGCAAAAGCACATGCCGTAAAAGAATACGACAATTTTCAAAATAATGACGCAAAAAACATGGCACTTTTGCATTAATATTTGCAGTGCCGCATTTTCATTTGCGTCACATTATGCGTCAATAAATAAAATGCTACATAGCTATTTGCGACATATTTTCGTGTCACTAGATATAATGCCACATAATCATTTGTGACATAGTGTACGTCAATAAATCTAAGGCTGCAAAAAGAATTTTTGTGGCACACATGTGATTCTATTTTGTCATATCGCAAAAGCTTATGTTGTAAAAGATTACAGCACCTCTTCAAAATAGTGATGCAAAATTTGCGACATACTTGCATAAGTATTTGTAATGCTATGTTGTCATTTGCAACTTATTCTGTGTTAGTAAATTTAGGGGGCAATTGGTTAAGAGGTATGGGAGAAGAAAGAAACGAAATGAAAGAATCTACTGTTTGGTTAAAAGGATTGAAATGTGTACAGTAAAAATCATTCCCCTTTTGGTCGATATCCTCATACCCCCCAATATTGGGGCGTATGAAAGCCATTAAGACAAAAAAAAAAAAATTCTTCCCTTTCCTATTCCATTAGACTCTGCCCAAGGATTTTCAAAGAAACCCTTTCATTTTCTTCCCCCATTTTCGTTCTCAAACAATTTGTTACAGTAAGCTTTTTCTTTTCATCCTCAATTTGCATCATCCCCTCCAGATCTGTTGCAGCAGTTCTCCCCTTTCCTTCTTTTTCTCCCTCTCTTTTCACCCTAATCTAGTCCTTCACATCTATCTCCATATATTCTCTATAATAATCTATTGTTTTGAATTTCCAATTCTGATTTCATAGCCAACTAGAGACTTTCGTCAGTAAGTAAAACTCGCATCCATTCCCCTCCATTTTATTTATCATTTTTCTTTTTTGGAGTTCCAAGTGTCAAGTTTGAATCTTTAGTTTGGAACAATCGCTGTGTGTCCTTCTGTTTGGAGCATTTTTTATTTGTTTTGGGTATTTTTTTTTGTTCTGGTTGCATATTCCAAATTTTGTCAGATTTTGGGGGTTTTTTGGGCGCTGATTTCAATTTAGGTTTTCTGACTTGAATTCCTTGAATTTGCTTGTGAAGGTTCCTTGAATTCAAATTTTGTGGTTCCTTGAATTCCTTGAATTTCTGGCTGACAATCCTTGAATTTGCTTAAAGAAACTATAATTGACATTCATTGTTTATACATATCCTTGATAAAGTCATTTACTATTATAGCTTTTTATCAATATTTCTTCAACTAGATAGTTCAAAAAAATATGATAAGCATTTGACAGCTTGATATCTAAGTCTGTCAGCCATTTGGTATTGCAATAGTCCCACATTGCATTTAGATATATAAGGTTTAGTATATTGTATTGTCCCTATCCCATGTCATTTCCATGACTTCCAATATACAAGTGTAGATAAGACTGTTATTTGCTGCAATATGTCTAGTAATTGCCAACCTTTTTATTACTATGTTCATCAGTAAACTACCGATATTGAAAATCTTTTGAAACAAAGAAAGATATCTAGTCATAGTTATAGGTTAGCAAATTTCCTAAATGCATCATGTTCAAATAGTTTGAGGAAATTAGATATCTGTTCATTTTTTTTCCCTTGTTGAAACTGGCTTTCCAAAGTTTAGTCAGGGAATGGTATTAGGAACTTAGTGGGAATGAGCTTTATTTGGATATGGACTTTCATTAGATCTTGTTTAATACCTAGCACATTAGGAATGATAGATGTTAAAATGGCTCCTAGCAGCCTAGCAAATAAAAGAGGCTATTTAAGTAAAAAAAAATGGTTTGCATATGGCTTTTGAGGTCCAGAAAATGATGTACAAGTGTTGTATCTTCACTCTAGCTTGAGCTCAAACTTAGGAAGCCAATCCGCCAACGCACATTGTGGGAGTAGACTTTTACCCATAATCAACTAATTAAGCTGAGGGGCAATCTTGAAAGAGTGTGACTACATTAGCATAAATCAATATGCCTTCACGAGCATTTTAGCATCTAGTATTTCTTTTTATGATAAATGTTAGCTAAAAGAAAACTTAGTGGGTAGCATAGAAGTACTAGTGGAAGAATAGATGGACTGTATAAGAGAAATCATTTTGAAGCAGGCCCTGATATTCCACAGTCATTTGTCGTAAAAAAGTGCTATGTATGGGGGCTTTGTAATCTGTACAGTTCACAAAATTGTATTCGCAACTGACATTCTATGGTTTTATTTTGTATTTTTTTTTTTAAAATTTTGTGGTGAGTTTCGATATGGATTTTCCCCTTTGCTTTTTATCTAGCATTGCATTTTTGTGTTTTGTTTTGTTTTGTTTTACTTTCCTTCTTTCTTAAATTATAATTCTTGTGGGACCTTACTTGGGATATGGGAATTAGGTGTGTAGTTCATGTGGTAGCTTGGTGCTATTAAGATGGATATAGTGCACCTCTAAGTTCTAGGCTTTGAAATATTAGGTGCTAGTATATGACAAGAATATTAATTTATATTTGATAAAAATGTAAACAACTGTGAGAATGTTTAGGCATCTTTATTTGATGCAAACAGTTGAAAATGGCGTGCTCTTAGCATTTCACTTCTTTCCCTTTCCTTGTATAATGTAATGCAGGGTAAGGGTGCCCTTTCAGTAGAGGGAAGCAATAGCTTAGCTGCTGATGCTATTGTTGATTCAGGGTAAGGGTCCCCTTTAACCATATAGATGTTCTTGCAGTAATAAACTTTAGATATTTAATTGATTGAACATGTAAAGGCAAGAAAAGTATAGATCATACTATCTGAGGTGTAAATCCTTTATGACTTTTAAGTTTCTAATGAAGTTGTTTGTGTCTCTTAGTGCTTTTCCATCTTGCTATGGTAATGACATCTGGTTGTACTATTATATTTTAATTGGAAATTTGTCCCCTTTGAATCAATTTTGGTGCTAGTGTCGGTGCATCAACTCTTTGCTTTTTTAATTTATGTTTTGTCTCTTTCTCAACTCTATACTTTTTTTTTCCAGTTGTTTTCGGTAATACTTGTGGCAAAGTGCAAATGAGACCTGTTTGAGCAATTTCCTTTTATGGTAAAGTGCATATGAGATTTTGTATGTGCCCTCAATATATTGGCCATAGATTGGTTTTCGGAATTTAGTTTGGGCTGTTTTGGAGTATCAGAGGAATTTCTCTTATTTGAAGCATAAAATGAAGAAATCATAAATTATGTGTTAGTATTTTCTTGCCATTTTGTAACTCATCATGTCACTTGATCAATGGTCGTCTTATTGGTTCCTATTCCATTGGTACAAGATAGATTCAACATAGGTTAAGACATCCTTTTATTGTCATTGGCTCCTAGCCCTCAAAATAGTGGTGATACCTTTTTTTAGTAGAGGAATATGGTGTATAGGTCTTAACTACTAATGACATGGTATTGCATTTGTGATTTGGATACTGTTATATCTATATATACTTATAAGTTACATCCTGCACTTCTCAAAAGAAAGAGGTTTTGTTGGTTTGAGTTAACATATTGAGGAAGTTGTCATTGAAAAAGTACTTTCCCATGTTGTTTATTTTCTTAAGTATTCTCATGATGGAAGCTTTTTTTTTTCCCCTGCTAATTTCTACTTCAAAGTAGTGATGAAGCCAATGAAAATGAATAAAAAAAACCATAATTAAACATAATTAATAAAAAAAATTATACGACATTAGACATGAAAATGCAAAATAATCAAATTAACATATTTCATTATTAATACCATAATTTATTATTAATTATAGTACATTTAGAATTTAAAATAAAATAAAAAATTAACTAAAATTTCATTCCTAAAGATTTTGCAAACCAACCACCATCATCAGTAATTATAATCATTTCCCAGTACAAATCAACCAACACAATTATAATGAAAGAACCCATTATCATTCCCCACTACTATCATTTCCATTACCACATTACCTTTCCCATCTTTTAAACAAACCAACCACCCCACCCTCTTAATGCCTCATAATTATTTGAGACACCTTTTTGTGTCAATACATATAATACCACAAGAAAGCTTTGAAGCACTATTTTGCATCAATATTTTTAATTTTTTATACGTATTTACATATTTTTGCTTTATATATATATTAATCTTGTTTGTGCTTAAATGGTCATGCCACTAAATATAAATTCAATAGTAAACAAAAATTATATAAATACATAAAACAACTTGGTGCATAGCACCTTTTTTTTTTTTTTTTTGCAATTTGGCCGCTTGTGGGATTAAAACTTAGGACTACTATGTGAAAAATCTTAAAATCATGCTACAATGATGATTAAGATAAAGCATTCTATTATTAAATATGGAGATATACTCATCTTAAAAAAGGGTCAAGCCTGCAAAATTACATTAATATCACACTATAACTATGATTTACTGAAATGAGCATTGAAGGATAAAGAAAATATGAAAAGTCTAAAAGACCCTAATTGCAACGTCGAATTTGATTGAAATTGACAGCAAAAGAAAATTTTATATTTTCCCTTTTATAATGTTAAATAACATGCACCAAAGCATGTAGAAATTAAAGACATGCATGATAAGTTTTAAAGAATTTGCAACAGATATTTTTCAAAAAAAATTCTTAATAATTAATTCACTAAGTTAAGAATCTATACTGATTTTTGTGGCATTAGATATGTAGTTTCTGTTTCTCACTTCTTTATCCTTTAGGGTTTTAAACAGCTCCAACTTGCTATGTTTAATTGGTTTGCTTAGTCGCTAGCCTTACCCTAACAGTTACCAAACCAATATTGGAGCCAAGGAGAAGAGGAGTTCGAAACCCCTCTCCAACATTCACCCTTCCCGTTGTCCTCTCTCCCTCCTAGTTAATGTGAGAGCCAACACCTCTCCTACATTCCCCCTCTCCATTGTCCTCCCTCCCTCCTAGTTAAAGTGAGATTTTTACCTCACATTTTGTAAGGTACATACACACAGTTGTAATAAAATAGGATTATAAAAAAAATTAGTTTGCTTTATCGTGAGGCAACCATTGAGAGTAGTCCAATAGCTTTAGTTGCTTTATAGTTATTTAGGTCAAATCAATCCATTCTCAACACTTCCTTATAAATTTCTCCTCCTCTCCTCTCTATATGTACATGGTTTGTACTCGAGGAAATCTCATCCCGCATGAGATAAAAATTACTCTCCTTGTCTCAAAAAAAAAAATTTATTATTATTATTTGTGGATATTTTAAATTTTAATTCAAAAATGATTTTTTTTAAACAAGAAAACTTTTTGAAATTAAATTCTGTTTTAAAACAAAGTGAGTATTTAATTTGTTGAACTAAAGTTTTGTTATAAAAAAAAAAGGAAAAAAGGGGGAGAGGCGACTGGGTTACAATTACTCATCCCATACAAATTTGTCTCAAAATTTTCCAACCTGAACTTAAACAAAATTCCCTCAAATCCTCAAGTATGGCAAAAGAGCTTGGAAGGGATTCCACAAACCATCACAAGCGCAATGAATCAAAGGATGACCAAACCAGTGGAAGACTTAGAAATTAAGAATGGCCTTTTTAGTATGAACTGAAATAAAGCACCTGGCCCGGATGGTATGACTCCACTTTGCTTCCAATATTATTGACATATTATTTAGAAAGACATTTGTTATGCTATTAAAGACTTCTTTTTACATAGAAAAATACTCAAGAACATGAACCACACACTCATTACATGCATCCCAAAAATAACAAATCCCACCCAAATCTTACATTATAGACCTATAAGTTTATGTAATGTTGTGTATAAAATTGTGTCAAAGATTTTGGCTGAAAGAATGAAAAATTGGCTCCAAAAATACATTTCTGAAAGCCAGTCAGTTTTTATCCTAGGGAGACAAATATTAGATAATGTGGTAGTTGCTCATGAGTACATACACTACGTAAATAGTATTAGAGGAGGAAAAAAAGGGGTATATGGCTCTGAAACTAGATATAGCAAAAACCTATAATAGAGTTGAGTGGTCATTTTTAGTTCAAGTTTTGAAAAGAATGGGCTTTGCAAATAAATTTACTGAATGGGTGTTGAAATGTATTTGTTTTTCCTCATTCTCTTTTAATATAAATAGAGAGTATAGTGGCTATGTCTTGCCATCAAGGGGAATCAGACAAGGGGATCCTATATCCCCTTATCTATTCTTAATCATCTTTGAGGCCTTCTCAAGCATGATTAGACAAGCTGTGTCAATGGGAACTTTTAGGTGTATTAGATTATATAAAGAAGGGACATTAATCACTCAACTTCTATTGCAAATAACTCTCTTTTATTTTGTGAAGCCACAGTGGAGTAGACAAAACAAATCCGGGAGCTGATTGATGATCATAGTAGAGCCTTAGGGCAATTAGTGAACTTGAAAAGGTCGTCAGTCCTCTTTAGCCACAACAGAACCTCAAACTGCAAAATGGCATCAGTCAAGCATTGGAAGGAGTTCAAGAGTAGAAAAGTGCAAAATACTTGGGACATCCTTTGGCAATTAGGAAATCAAAAAAGGAAGTCTTCATGTATGTGTTGAAAATAGTCAAAAAACATGTACGGAATTGGAAAGCAAGATTCTTGAATTTGGCTGGTAGAGAAGTTCTAATCAAAGCAGTGATAAATGCTCTTCTAGTGTACGTCATGTCATGCTTCAAGCTACTAGTGGGAATTTGTAAAGCATTGATAAGAGAAACAGCTAGATTCTGATGAGGATTAAATGAAAAGAATGGGAGAAAGATTCATTGGAAAGCATCGACTAAGCTGACTGAATCAAAGGTCAATGGAGGACTTGGTTTTCAAGATATTCAAATTTTTAATGAAGTCCTACTAGCTAAACAACTTTGGAAATTGATCACTAATCCCAACCTCCTTCTGAGCTGAGTCATGAAAGCAAAGTATTTCCCAAATAGAGGGTTGATGAAGGGGGAATTAACTGGAAATGCTTCTTGGTTGTGGAAATACTGAATGGAATCCAGACATATACTAGAGCTGGGGATGAGATATCAAGTGGGAGATGGCAAATCCATTAGAGTTTGGGAATCACCTTGGCTACAGCACAGAATAGACTTTAAGCCTATCCCAAAAGAAAGACCTGGCAAGACAATCACTCGGTGCAATAAACTCATGACTACAGATGGAAAAGAGTGGAATAAGAGTTTGTTTACTAGTCTTTTTGAGCCTAGGATGCAAAAGAGATCATAAAAATACCAATCTATCAAATAGGAAAAAGAGATAAGATAGTTTGGCATCTTCACAACCAAGGCTGCTTCACAGTACAGTTAGCATACAAGGGTGTCCTGGAAAAACAAAAAGAAGAAAGCAGACCTGTTGAAAGTAGTAAGGTGCAAACTGAGCAAAAACAAATGTGGCAGAAAACTTGGAAACTGCATATCAAGGGAAAGCTCAAGCACTTTTTCTGGAGATGTTGCCATGGCATTCTTCCTATGAAAGCAGAACTACAAAAGAAAGGGATTATGATTGACCCAATATGTAACATGGATGGTGAATAGGAAAAAAACAGTAAATCATCTCTTCTTCAAGTGTGAGAGAACAAAAATTGTATATAGAATATCACTAGTGAGTTGGGAAGGGATTCAAAATGAAGCCATGGGCAGACCCATTAAGGGCCCGGGGTGGGGGGGGGGGGGAGGGCAAGTGACCCCTCCCATATGTCAAATTTCTCGTTTATATTAGTATTAAAAATTAAATTTAGAGGGTCCCACTTTATATTCTAAGAACCTTTGCCCCTGCGCTTATTTAGAAAAAAGAAAAATACTATTTATTGAATCTATTAGTGGATACAATTTTCAATAAAACCTATTTGAATTCTCGTCAATCACAATTTTCTCAGCATATGATAATTTTAAATTATGTGAATTTGCAAGATTTTATCCTTCGGAGTTGGATGCCAACAAACTTGTTTCTCTTGAAGAACAACTTGAGAATTATATTTATGATGTGAGGTCTTGTCCTAATTTTCTAGACTTGAAAAGTATTAGCAAGCTTGCTCAGAAAATGGTTGAAAAGGGAAAAGATGTAACATACCCTTTAGTTTATTTGCTGATAAAGTTAGCATCGGTTTTGCCGGTAGCAACCGCAACAGTTGAAAGAGTTTTTTCGGTAATGAAAATTCTAAAGACTACACTTCGTAACCAGATAGGAGATGATTGGATTAAGGATTGCATGGTGACTTTTATAAAAAATGATGTGTTTGATACAATTGATAATGATGCCATTATGAAACAATTTCAAGAGATGAAGCCTCGAAAAATGATTTTGTAATGTATAATTTTACTTTTTTTTTTGGTTAAAATATATGTGTAGGAAATCAAATACGACACGCAACGAAATTTTAGAATTTTTTATTTTCTCCAAGGATCATTACGAAGTGATTTCAAACCGGTCATGAAGAAATTTACCTTTATCGATAACGATTGTTCTTTCTTGTAAAGACTTTGCTCGTCGAATCACATCAAAACCCAGTGAAGCTTTGCCTTTATGGTATTCACACAATTGTCTCCATGTCCCAAATTAATTGTCACACAATTAATCAAGGAAGAAGCAGCAAAAGAACCGTTGGTGCTAACCTAGAACTTTGCTTTCAGTTTTCAGGTTTTTGAAATTTCTCAAGCTTTGGACTTACTTGTTTCTTTAATAGAAGTGGCGGTTGTTTTCTTTACAATAAAGAGCCACAGTATTGTTCTTCAACAAGAAAGAGGAGCCACGGTTTTCTTCATCAAGAAAAATTTAGCCACGGTTTTCTTCACAAGAAAAAGGCTGACACGGTTTTGTGGCTGGAAAATTTTCTGCAAAAATTTTCTTTCTCAAAGAAAATAGCTTGGGCTTGTTTAATGCAAAAAAACATGAATTCTTAATTCTCACCTTTTTTTTTTGTTGGAGGCTGCTAAAACTTTATCTCCAAATTTTATAGAAAATAGATTAGGCAAAACTTTATCTCCAAACTTTATCTCCAAAACTTCTTCTCAAAAGTTTTACTTGAACTGCAAGTTCTAATTTATTTTGGAACTTTCTAATATTTCATCTTTCCAAATTTCATTAATTGCCAAAACAAGAATCCCATCCCTATTTTGCCTTCTAATTTTCAGCTAACTCATGAATTAATAAATCCAAAAATGTTTCGGATTTATTAACACAAAACAAAACCATTTAGAAACCAAAGCCAAATACTGATTTAAACTAGAAACCTTATAGAGTCCTATTTGTAATAGGATTCTTAAATTAACCAAAATTCATCACATGAATTTTATACTTCTTTTGGATACGATCTAAGTGTGTGACCCAATAGGTCCTTATAACGTTGGCAATGACATAAAATCTATTTTATGCCATAAACATTGAGCGGTGTCTAGCAACATATCAATGCTACCCAAGTTATAAGAATATTAGTAATTCGACATTACTTTTCTTGTAATAGATGTTACCATGTAATTTAATCCCTTTTCCCTAGATATTTTGATTGAACACGAGCCATGGAGTGTGTCACACACGTATAATTCAATCTTTATATTTCTTAATTCCCAAATAGACACATCTAAGCAAATGAGCTCGATATCACATATCGACTCATTTGAGCACGGCCATTCATTTTATGGTCTCACTTGATTAAGGGGCCCAAAGATATCACTCCTATTATATAGGAGGGGAAAATGCTATCTTGATCACTTAACATCTCACTACATGATTCATTACATATCCAATTGCCACTTTTATAGTTCACCCTATTATGAGTAACGTTTAGTAGTATTAAAACATACAACTACTCATGTTGGGATCTCTGGTGATCTCAAGTCTAAAGATTACTTACACCATCATTACTATAAGAAATGCTTATGACACTTCATATAATAACGCATGTAACATTTCTCATGGCGGGTCAATCTAGTATATAGTTCTCTAGCATGTACCTATGTGTTGACTTGATATCTCATATCATGACACATTTCATCAGTCACTACACATGTTAGTCTTAATGTATTATCATTGTCCCTTTAATAATAATACATGACTAAGAATTGTTTTAGAATAATTAAATTCTAGGGATATTGTTATATTTATTCAAAATACGCATATATGAAATTAAACATAATAATAAATTGCCATAGATTATAAACATTATGATACATATATATGCCCAAACAATCATTACATGATTGATTTTTATGGCATAATCCAACAGTATGACATTACTTTTATACTTTTTTATATTTATCAAACTTATTACTTAATCTTCTTATAAGTGTGACCCCGCCTTATATTATTTTTGCATCCGCCACTGAATGAAGCTAATTGTTTTCAAAGCTAGTGGAAGAGAGTGTGCAAAGCGAGGAATGATCAAGTAGCAGAATGCAGTTGATGGTGTACATCTTTTGGATGTTGTGAAAGACAAAAAATCTATAGACCTTCAAGGAGGAAAAAAGATTAGAAAAAGAAGTAGTCGACATGGCTGTAACAAAGTGGAAGGAATTTCAAATGATCAACATGGCCAAAAACCAGAATCTAGGGACACATCGGGCCAACCAACAAGGTATAGAAGGTGCAAAAGAGGAAAAAACTAAGAAAGGTTGGAATGACATCTAGATTAGTACTTGTTGCATGAAGAGAAACATTCCAGCTTTGTTGGAATTGCCTTTGATATGCATGGATATGTCACCAAAGCCTGGGCAATAGTTAGGAACCAATCTTTAAATTCAATGGCTACTACTTTACAAGTGACCGATATGCTCAACTGGAAGCAAGAAAGCAAGGATGGAGACAACTCCAAATTCAAGCCGATATACATGATATGATGCGAAAACTCAATCAAAAGAAGAAGTTTGAAGTGAGTATTTTCTCTATAGTCAAAAACATCAATCTTTTGTGTAATTTTTTTTACAATGTCAGTTTTGTATATGTTCCAAAGGAAGACAATGTAGCTTGTAATGGATTAGCTATTGAATCTTCTAATAGCTCTATCACCCATGAATGGTCATCAAACTTTCCCCCATAGTTATTGCAATAAACCATGGAGAGCAATTAGCCAATAGGCTGAATTTGTACATTGTTTTGGATAGTAATATAAGAACTAACGTTATAATTTAAAAAAAAAAGTAAATAAAATTCGTCCATAACTTCTTTTTCCTCCTTTCCTCTGTGTCAATTGATATACCTAGACAGTTAATTTTCTCCTGTTGTGTTTCTTATGAAAAAATTCAGTTGATGTTTGAACCATATGAGTTGCCACCTCACTATTTTGTAAGATAAGTTTGTTAATACTATGACGTGGTTTAGAGGTCTCTAATTTTCCATCCACTATAGAGACATTCCTAGAAAGATAGAGTATTCTGTATTTTTTAAATTTTTTTGAACAGTACACTTACAAAATAAATTTAATTGCAATGAACGGTTCACGCAATTTAGAATAAAACTTCAACAAATACGATGTGTACATAAGAGAACCAGAAGAGAATATGTGAAATTGAGGCCTCCCCTTTTTGCTCGCACTTCTTTTAATTATATAGACCGAAATTATTTTATCGTTAATTTGGGTTAGAGTCAAGAAAGGAAGGATAGTATGAAGAAAGTGATTTTTTCGGTAGGAGCTAATTTTCAAATAAGAATTTTATGTTAGAGGCCAAACAGCAAAACGCAAATTGGGAATTGTACATAAATTGCACCTATATAAAAAAAAAAAAGAAGATAAATTATAAGGGAAAGAGGGAATTTGAAAAAAAAATAAAAGAAAAGAAAAGAAGAAAGAAGCTTTTATATTTGTAAATAATAAAGAATGTTATGTTGGCTCCGTTGATTTCATAGCCAAAAATTGGAGTAGAATCTTAAGCTTGCGGAATTCAAACAAGGATAACAAATCCAAAATCTGTATCTTTACGCTAATTCCTCACGCTCAACTGATTGTCTTCTCAGTTCTCACTTTGAAGACGTTACGTTTTGTGCAATATAAACTAAATTATTATATTATTACTCCACTGGTACAGTTAAAATTGTGTTCTCCCTGAGAATACAAGTCAATTTTTGTTTTAACGTGGAAAATGATTGCGTAACTCATCCAACCTTTTCACCAACTTTTACTAAAAATTTATTAATCAACTTATCTTCTCCTACAAACATTCTTTATCCCAAATAAGAAGAGATCAAAGCCTTGTACAGCAAGGTGGAAATCTTTTCAACAACAATGGCTTCCAAAATCTGATACTGACCATATATACCCACCTATAACTCCAAGCTATTTGTTTTAGATGCTGCTAGTACTTCTGAAAATGTTTGATTCACACTAAATTTATCATCCTCGGATAAAGGGTCGTTCAGCTAGTTGAAGTAGATAAATGGTTAAGGCATATTTCATCACCTGTCTTGTTCCTTTTCAAATTGAAGAAAGCTCATACGCCATCGCACAGAAAGATGCTGCTGCAGTGTTTGCTTCATTGGCATATGACATTCAGAAGCTGCACGAGACACTTTGTGCGAATAGGATTACACTTCAATGGTGCACAGAAGCCATGATTCTGCTGAAGAAAATGCACGCCGAATTTCTCATGTTATTTCAGAGATTAAAGGTACCAATTATCTCATGGAACGGTACAAGCAAATTGTTAGATGAATACATGAATGAGAGTTTAAATATCTTAGAGTTTTGCAATTTGTTGAAATCAGCAATTTCTGATGTGAATAGGCATATACTCAAGATTGATATTGCCGTCAGGTGCATGTGTGACGGTGGGATTTTGGCAGAAATTCAGGAAATGGATAGGCAAGAGATGAAGCTTTATAGCACTCTGAAATGGAAAATTGACGATCATTTCGAAGTCCCAATGCATAAAAAGAAAAATAAATACAGTACAACAAATATCATCTTCGCAATTAGAGGTGCCATAACCATACTATGTTCAATTCTTTTCTGTGTAATTTGCCATCCAATTCCAGTAGAAGTTGGGAAGGAAATATACTGTGAACTTCCTCAAATGAAATTATTTATGGATTCAATTGAAGATCTTGCCAAATGCTTCACTAAGAAATCCAACATAGCTGGAGAAAATCTATCTGTGTCATTTCTTGAAAATGCGATGATTGAGAAGACAATAAAGGATACAAGATCTCAGCTTAAAACGCAGAGTCCAGCAGATAGAGAAAAGTTGGAGAGAATCAAAGCCACAATCCGACAAGAATTGGCTTCTGTGAGAACTGGCTTGGAGGTGTTTGAATCAGAAGTAGCAAAAGTATTCAGAGAGGTTCTGGAAGGAAGAAGTAACTTGATGCAACAGATTACATCAAGCGGCAAAACTTAGATTAAGTATAGTACTGTTTGTATGTTTATTGTCTTAGGTGGTTGTTGCACCATAACCTTGTATACATGATGCTAATATCTTGAACAGAAAGTGCCCCTAAATTGTTAAACCTGTTTTGATTTGTAAAAATGCATAATGATACCCTGTAGAAATATCAATTGTAAATTGCCATGTCAGCTTAAGAACATATAAGCATTTGTTATCATTTTATCTTCCTCTATTCTGCTTCATTTTCTACTCTGCTTTTGTGACGTATATCCTTTTCTCAGCTCAATTAGGATAGCACAGAAATGAAGTTCCTAGTTGAGAATTCTCAGGTAAGTACAATTCTTGCGTTAAATATCTTTACCACAACCAAGTAGTTGATTATTTATGATTCTCAAAAATATAACTACTACTGATAGTGAAATCTTCCCGAACATTATCTACAATAATTAGGCCAAAAGGTTCTCTATCAACAGAATTGAAAGAGGGGTAAAATTCATCAAGAACACATGCAGAAGAACATCAACATTTTGACCAAAAAAATTGGAAAAATAAAATAAAAAAGGAACATCAACACGCCTTAGACAAAAGTATCCCAAACCTAGAGTTATGCCATTGGTAGTCAATATGGCGGAGTCTTATATTAGCTATGAAATTGGAGCTAAGGAATCCATCGAAGGGGCTGTACCTATGCTGATTCTCTTAGTGCTATGGACCAAGTGCAAGAACACACCTCACCGAGCAATCTACCCACAGCAAGGCAAGTTAATCTGGAGATACTTTGGAAACATTCAAGGAGCATCAGGGGGAAAAAGGTTTAGCCATCATAAATAATCATGTTCACTGAAACGTTTAAAATGAAAACCAAAAATCATATTCACCAAAGAATCAAATACGACCTGTGGATTTTTTTCTTTTTTCTTTTCTTTTCTTCTTCTTCTTCTTTTTTTTTTTTTTTTTTGGTCTAAGAAAAAAGAAGTCAATTCTCAATAACCACCAAACGTTCCCCCTTTTCAAAATTTGAAACAAAGAATTATACTGGTCCTCATTCAGTTACCTAGGCGAATGACTGCAGTTCAATAAAATCCAAAAAAAGAAAAAAAAATAGTGAAATAAACCAAAAAGCATGTGTGTGAACACAAAATTCAAGAGTGCCGATATTAGCCACACCACAATGAAAATCAGAAGTCAAATTGGATCCAACTATAGACAGAAACACGTGAAGAAGCAGGCCTGACCAATGTTATATACAATATATTGGTAGTTCACAGACAATTAACACAGACAGTTATGTGAGTAGGTGTCCAACACTTCTTTGGTAATATGCTTCTAATCTCTTACTAACTATATATGACCCAGGCACAAATCCTTTTGTAGCTTAAATCTATTTTTCCCCGTTTTATTAACTTCAACAGAGAAGATTGGATGACCAACACCAAATACCCACAAAACAGACAAGCAAGTCACGTGATAGATATCATGACCAATAGATCTGAGAGAGTACAATTCTCTCATTTTTCAAGAGCGACTAAAATTGGCGTAACGGCGTTTTTATCTCATGATGATGAAATGTACAAAGCATCTTCCACGCAATGTAATTCATAAAAAGGAACAAAGAAAGAAACATGACATTTTACTGAGAGGAAAAAAACGGAAACTATACAGTGTCCGAACAAAAAATACTTGAAAAGTTGGATGGACTTCTTTGTACATCATACAGATGTGAATGACCTAAGAAACCTCATAATCCTCCACCAAAAAGAAAATTTGCACCAGCTCAGCAAGGAACAAAACATTTCACTAAAACTTATAATGGCAGTAATATTGTTACAAATGGTATGGGGTGCTTCATGTAGCTATGGTACAAAGAAATGAATCAAATGGGAAAAAAAATAGAGGCTCTTGGCTCCTTATTTCTATTTCCAGGTGAAAGACAATTTCAAAAACTAACCTGCCTTCTCTTGAGTGCTGTCTATGATGTTGAACTCCCCATCCGAACACATCAATCAGCAGAAATACAGTGAAAATTGAGTGAACTGAATAACCATTCCTTTACAACATATATGCTGGAAGAATTGAAGCAATAAATTGGACTCTGATGATGTAGACATACAAAACAATGCATCAATCCCAGGACAGATAGCTTTCCAGAAAGTTGCACCCAACACTATTCTATCTCATGTTGCTGTGTAGTTCTTCTCTCTTCTGACCTGTGGTGAAACAACTTTGCCATCTTTCGCCTCTCACAATCCTGCAAGACAGACAACAATAGGTTTCAAGGTTTATGTATCACAAGAGATGTTTGGGGGGGGGGGGGGGGGGGTGTGGGGTTGGGGGGAGGGAGGGCTGAGAGAGGGAGAGAGAGAGAGAAGGAAAAGAAAAGAAATGAAGAGGACCTCCAGAACCCCCCGCCTCAGATTTTGGATGCAAACCAGAACAATGCTCACCTTGAACATATTGAGATAAAAAGGTTTCTCCGGGTTTGTTTTCCTCAATTTGTAATATGTGTATGCAAAGCTCAGCTGATCACGAGGAGTGAATCGATCAACTTCATTAAACCAAAGACAAGAAAACAAATTTGACAT
Source organism: Gynochthodes officinalis (assembly GCA_020080225.1). Classification (NCBI taxonomy): domain Eukaryota; kingdom Viridiplantae; phylum Streptophyta; class Magnoliopsida; order Gentianales; family Rubiaceae; genus Gynochthodes; species Gynochthodes officinalis. Next base: position 13,047,782 of record CM034620.1, read on the forward strand.
GGGTGTGTGCGCTCTAACGATAAAAGACCCTTCAGGTACATCTGCCAATAAGCCAGAAAACATTTCATTGAGATAACATTAGAAGGAGCAGAAGTTAAAAGGTTTCAGGTAAATACAAGAGACAGAATCATACTGCTTGGCAGAAGTTTATTTGGATCTGATGCATCAAACCGTTTTAGCCCATCATCTTGGTAGAATTCAAATTGTTCATCTATAACAGTATGGTTATACTTGTTAAGCTTCTTATTTTGGGCAACTTCTTCCCATACACAGTGCCGGTCATAGTGATTCGAGATAGCATATTCATGACCTTTCCTCCAGAGGAAATATTCCAAGATAAGCAGTGGGTCAAGCTGTAGGCGTAACTTGCTATCTAACCAGATAGAATACCTGAAAGGAGTCTCAAAAGATGATGTTATCAATCCAAGAGGATCACTTCAAATGCATAATGCAGTTTGACAAAATAACACGGAAGTCAAGATTAACAGACTATGTTGCTCTGTAGAACAAAAATGAAATGATTCTGCCAGCTCACAGTATTTTAAGGATAAAATCATTTCAATTGATCCTTCCATATTTCTGATATATGAATAGCACATTGCAGCATCAGTGGGCCAAAATTAATCTTGTGTACAAGATAAAAAGGATGATGGAAGAGGAAAGGATTTTTTCTTTTTTTCACAAATGAAAGAAGGGAAGATTTATATAATCACATAGAGAATCATAGAATCTAGGTCACAACCTCATAAGTCAGTAATTTGGTTTAGCTTATAGATAACCATCAAATTGGATGCCAATTTCTAAGATCTATACCATGGTCCCAGGTTGCCTAATAATAACTATAATTGTATAACTTAAAACCACCACATGGAAAAGAAACATAAATTTAAGTTCAATGACACTGGTAGTCGGATTTGATGTTCACACTAGTTTCTCAAATGATGGTTATAATACTAAAGACAAAAAGTCACTAGCCTATAAATGCATCAAAGAGCAATGGTTTTGTCTAAGACTCCTGAAGCATGATCTCAAGGGTCAACCTAAACAGCAAGATGCAATCCTTCCCCCAGAGTTTCAACACAAATATGATCTTCTAAACCTCAAAATTTTCATGACAGTTTAACACACTTCAATCACAAAAATATATGTTTTAATAGAAAGTGATAGAGAGATATGATCCATATAGTCGACCCCACACAATGGTAGGACAAAACTGCAAAATTATCATGGAGCTTCAAAAGTTTTGAGTATGGGTTGACAATATAACATCACAATCTACACTAACTTCCTCCAGATTTATATTTAGCCCACAAAGAAGACACATTAGTAAATAAATACACTTTCAAATGTCTGTCATAAACTTTAGTTTTGACACTTGATTGGTGTGATCATAATCTGTTGTGGTTGACTTGGATGACCACGTGTTCTATGCAAAGCATTCAAGCTACAAATTGGAACAGCGATGGCAAGATAAGCAATCCTACTATAAAAATTTAAATAAAAAGATCCTATGGTTTTGATGTAGTTTCCATATTTCTTGTCTTTGTTATTCTGTAATTGTGTAAAGGCAAATGTAGTACGGTGTTGTAGTAGGCACCTCTAGGCCCATTCCCAGTTACTGAAGCTTAGCACACAAATGGCCTTACTAAAAATGCAAATATTATTGAGTTTCCAATTGCTCTTTTTCTATTTATTATATTCAAGAAATAATTTACACTCCCTAAATGAATTAATAGAACTTCTCTATATTGCACAAAACAATGTTTCACATTGCTACAAGTGTGGAAAAAGGGGTAAACAATAACCTAAATGACTGTAAATTCATACGTAGATAGAGAAAAAGTAAAAACTTACAATAGCAAATGGAAACTAAAACACCAATACCAGTCATCAAACATGAGTAGAAAACTTTTAAATTAAAGTATAAAAAAAAGAAAGTTAAATGAATAACGTATGGAGTACTTTGAGAATGATGAATAATCAATATTACCTGGCTGAAGGAAACAGTCGATGGGACAGAAATTTTGGAATCTTTCCAACTCTCCTCATGTCAGTATAAGGCAGATTCTTTACCAAAACAACTTTCCACAATCCAACGAAGCCCATCCTATCTAACATTTGGCCCTCTGATGAAAGAGTTCGTAAAGTAGTTTCATCAACAAACATGACAAAACAGACATTTTTCCTTGATAAACGAGAGACCTGAGTGTAAAAATAAGAAGACAAATGATAGACCAGAAAATCATTAGACACTAAAAAGCATTTTCCAAAATACAAAAAACAATAGTTGAGAAGCAAAATGTCAACCCAAAGATAGTGAATCAAATTTGCATACAACTTTAACTAAAGAGACCGCAAGTGCCTATGTGGAACTACAAAATGTTCTCCAGTCTTTTATTTTCTTTTTGCAAATTAATTTTGCACTATTGGGTCACAGGCAAGAGGCACAGAGAAGAGTGAAATAGAAGACCGGCTCCAAGCTCTGTGTCGCACACTTCTTTGGCAAAGCAATTGCTCATATAAGAAGGAAGAACCATAACACAAATAGAAATGAATATTTCTTTGGAGAAGCAAATGCTTGTATAGGAAGGAAGAACTATAACACAAATAGAAATGAAAAGGAAAGATCATGAAGAAGTGATAAAACATTCATACAAGGACAGAGCTTCAAGAATGACCAAAGGCAAAGCTTAACCAATGTTATTGAGGCTTATCCAATGTCAATTTCATGTTCTTTGTATTCTTCCAATACCACCCACTTCATAACCTAATCAGTCAAGTATCAAATGAAAGGCCAACAATTATACCTCATTCGCATTACTTGCAAATAATTCATCTATTGAGAGGTAAAAAGAGTTGATCAAAAAGACAACAATGCACTGAAATATTCAAAAGTGACGTGAGCTAGATTTTATCTATCTCTAAGTACTATCATATTATCATATATATGCTATATGAAAATCCACACATACTCATGAAAATTATTGAATTCATGTAGCAGAAGACAGATTTCTTATTCCTTAGCTGGAAAGATATGTGAATATAGAGATCAAATGGAATCCATATTCTCAAAATGTTTATATTTCTAACAGTCAACAAACGTGGTTGGACAACAACGTTTTCATTTGACATGACTTGATAAACACATGATTGGACACTAATTGAAAACTGCACAGTCCATGTATGTTAAAAAATTGCACATGAGGGTATTGAAGGGAGAAGAATTAGAACAACTAAATCCCACCCTGTCAGATTAATATTTGACGCAACACTCAGTGACAGAACAGAATCCACACTCGATAATGCCATAATGGATAAAAGGACAATAAGCAGAGCATAGTAAAATAGGACTTCAATCCGCCATATACCACCCTCCAATCAATTTCCATCAATCATCCTGACTTCATCAGTAAATTTGACATGTCCCCTTCCCATCACCAATACTACCCCATCCCCCTCTCCAAATCTAATACTTTCTATTAAAAGGCATAAATTCCAGAAAAATTGTGAATACTGATTTAGACAAGAAATTTTTAGTTGGATCAAGCTCCAAGGCAATTTCAAGGTCAAATGTGCAAGATAAAACCACTAGTCTGACAACACTATAGAAAAACATTACTCCTACTCAGAGAAGCATATGATTTAGGGAAGGGCATGAAATCTCCAATTCCCAAATTCCAGCAGAGCATAATAAACAACTATGCCATCAGTGGGGTCAGTTAAATTAATCATATTTTGCCATCATGCTTTAAAAAACACATATTTTTATTATTTTAAATTTAGATAATTCATGTCTTTTTTAATAGTTTCTTTCTAAGAATTTCTGGGTCTTCTCATTCACCTTTTAATTTGAGTTAATAATCCTCTATTTTCTATATGCCATAATCTCTTACATACATGTCTAAACCACTTTAAATATATTTCACTCATTTCCTCATCTAATGGGCTATCTTTATTTTCTTTCTAATGCATTCATTATTAATACTATCTAGTTAGGTGTGTCCACCTATCCATTCGAAAATTTTATTTTTGCTACCCTCATTTTTTTGTGTTCATAATCATAATTAGTTCCCTAATATCTTATCCATAAAGCATCACAGGTCCTACAGCTATTTTATAAAATTTTCCATTCAAATTCATGCCTTTTAATATAGAGGATGCACTTCTCTATTTGTTCCAATATGTGTGAATTCTGTGTAACATCTGTATCAATTCTCCCATTTTCTTGGAGAATAAATCTTAGATATTTAAAACTTATAGATACATCTAATTTATGCCCACCCATTTTCACACTTTACTTTATTGCTTCTCTTATTGTTACTAAAGTAACACTTTACATATTCAATTTTACCCCTTTCATTTTAAAACCTTAAGCCTCCCACCAAACTTCTAACTTGGCATTCACGCCTTGCATATCATCAATCAAAACTATACTATTTGCAAATAACATATGTTTAGAAATTGCTTTCTGCATATACTTAATAAGCTCGTCTATTACTAAGGTAAAAAGATATAAACTCCAAGAAAATCCCTGATGCAAATCTATAGTGTTTGGGAATTCACTTAGATATCTCTACTAGTGCTCTTACACATGTTGTTACATTTTTGTACATATTTTCTATAAGCTCTATGTAACCTACTATCATCCCTCTTAATTCTTATACCCACCACATTTTACTCTGTTTAACTCTATCATATGCCTTTTAAGATTAATAAATACCATATGTAAATCTTGTTTTTTCTCTCTCCATAATGCTCATATAATCTTCTTATTAGATGTATTAAATGAAACCAAATTGATTTTGAAATATGCTAGTCACTTTTCTCAACCTTCTTTTTATTCCTCTTTCGCACAATTATATAGGATGACTTATTAACTTAATACTCCTATAATTCACATAATTTTGCATATCTTCTTTATTCTTATATAAAGAAACCAATACACTTTTTCTCCATTAATTAGGCATATTATTAACTTTCATAGTTAAATTAAATAGATTTATAAACCATGTAATACCAACTTTTCCAAGACACTTCCATGCCTCAATTGGAATAGCAGACCATAATAAATAATGACCAAAAAGGAAATTGGAAAGGTGAAACATATTTCATACTGTTTTCATCGCAGGAGGTCTCAAACGATCTGAATTTCCAAAAATGCAAGACACCACCGCAATATGGCAACTGCTAATAAATTTGGCATCATCTTCTGCCAGGTCAAAACCTGTACTAGGATATCCAATAGGACCCTTTACAAAGCCACAATTTATTTTCTGATCATGTGCAATAAAAGACTTTTCCCGTTCTTTAAGACTCTGATGCCCAGCAAATCTCGGTTCCCACTTTTCATCAGCATCAGGCTTCTCTTCTGCTTCAGTATACTGCAAGGAAAACCTTGAGAATTTTCGACTTTCTAAAGGTTCTACCAGAAGTGCTGTAGAATTCAGAAGCTTCATCTCACAGGAACCTGAAGTCATGTAGGAGGATGTTGTGATTAGAAGCAAATTTCAAACTTCAGGGGAAAAACTAACTAAAGATTGAACTATATAAAGATCTGCCAAAATAAAACCACAATCTCCTTTCATTTTGTAGCCATCACGAGTAGTCAGCATCCAAAACATCCATTTTATATACTTAGGCTGATAGTAAGAACATGAATCTTGTCGAATATCGACACACATGCAGCAACAGTATGATAAGATGTTTCAAGATTTAAGATATAAATGCAAATTACACAAAATTTCAGGAGAAAGAGGACTCCTCCAAGATTAAACAGGTATACAATAGAAACAAACCCCATAGTGTTTCTCAAATGAGAAGACTGCATGTTCAGGTTTCAAGATTCATGAATACAAAACTCCAAAATAATTTTATTAAATCATTAAATAAAGTACTAAATATGGCAATCCTTTGTTAGATTTGCCATGCAAATGTATAAAATGTATAAGCATATATATAAACCTTCATATATGCATCTTATACCAAAATGTGTCGAATTTCCAGTTAAAACTTCATATAAGAGCTTTTCCAGCCTTTTACTATATACTTCTTCTAAGTGGTTACCGAAATAAAAATAGAGGTTGCAATATAAACAGTAAAAACTCTAGCTGAAGGACCACATACTGACCAGAAAACTTGTGTCGCCTGGGTTTCTTTCTGGAACTCCGTTTTTCAGAAGTAGACGTTCTAGAAGACTGACCTTCAATAGAACTTGAATGTTTTAAAGTACCAGCTACTTTGCCAGAATGTTTAAAGCGTGAGAGTGATTCCTTGTCAGACATATCACTGGAAGTTTCATCAATCTGTTGAACAATATTATGGTGTTTGATTTGAGCAATATGTGAATCAGAAGACTCTCCACCATCTAGATCATTAGATGAGGAGGCACCAGAATGATCCCCTTTATTCTGACCCACTTCATCATCATCTTCGGTTCGAACATCCTGTAAGTCGATGCCATCATCATACTCATCATTAGGATCCACCATCGTGTCCTCATTCCCCCTAGTAACATCATCAGGTACCTCATTCACACCACCATGTCCTTTTACATGATTAATGTGGTCTAGAGATGCCTCATATTCAGCCTCATACATTTTTAATTCATTACGTCCAGCCTCATTATATAATCCATGGCCTCTATGGTTCAGACCATTATTAGATTCACCAGCAGAAGACTTCTTATCACCATTCTTTTCCTTCTCCCTCACACGATTATCTACAGAATCTTCCCGAGCCCCATCTAGGTTCTCTTCATGATAATCTTCATCCCTTCTCCTATCATCCCCATCCCAATACCGTGAATCTCGACCATGTGTAACTGATCCATGTCCAAACTTAACATCTTTGTATTTCTTTGTCCTTGTCACATTTGTAAGAAAATCGGTATAATTTCCTAAGTTGTCATCTTCTACGTAACTACTATGTATATCTGCATTAATGAATAAATAGAAACAAAGCAAAGAATCAAAGCAAGTTCAGAAAGTATGAAATAAGATTTAACAACTAAAACAAACAATCTGTAATCAACATCATCTACCTAGCCTAGCGACAAAATCTCTTCAGCCTCAAGATGAAAAACCTTATTTTCTCTCAAAAAGTCATATGTTAATCATCCCAACAACCCGCACCACGGCCATTGATTTGTCATGTGTGCAACTCAGATTTTAATCCTTATTTCAAGATCCGTCTACAGATTTTATTTGTGCAAGTCAGCTACTTTAATCCCACTACGAACACTAAGGTAATTTCTTCCAAGTTACCACCAAGCCAAACGTTATCTAAACTTTCTTATTTTCTCCCACTTCCATTAATTAAAATAGTTCCATGAACATTTATATTGTCCCTTTTATTTGTTTTTGTCTTTTCTTTTTTTTTTTTTTTTTGGTCATTTAAGCTAAATGCCCAAAAGAAAAGCAGATATAATTTAAAATCTTCACAACAGCTAATATTATCAATTCTACAGTGAAGTAGATCACTTTACTTAACCGAACTAATCTCCCCACATTATTCCACGAATTAAAAAAAAAAGTAAAAATAAAAATCAATAAAACTGGGGAGAAGATCATTTGAAGGTTAAATGTACCTTTATCTTTCGAAGATAGGTAGATAAAAGCAGAGACGGAGGCAAAGAAGGCAACAGCTAGGAATACGACAAGGGCGCCGATGATGGAGATCTTGCGGACTCTAAATAACCGACGGTGGTGATGTTGTTGAGCATAGCGCGATTGCTGCTTATGCAAAGCACTTGAGCGAATCCCAATCGAGACATGGTGCTGGTAATTATGATCCGACGAGACGCCGCCGTTTCTTACTACTCCACCGCCATTTACACCACCACCGCCATTGAAACCGATGAATTTCCGCATTCTACCTAAGTCATCTATTTCACGTAAACTGAAGTGACGAAGGAAGAGCAAGGGTTCTGAGTTAGTGTGTGAGTGTGTGTAAAATTGAAGACAGCAGAGGTGGAAGACACAGGTTTGATCGTGTGTGCGTAGAGAGTGTGTTTGAAGTCGCCGGGAAACGCCACAAGAGGAGGATTTGGATTTGGAGTTGGAGTTGGAGTTGGAGTTGGAGGGGATGCACTTTTCGTTCTTGATCTAAAATGCTTGTGAAGTTACTAAATTACCCTAAGTTCCTAACTCTGCTCTGTTTTTGTTTTTTTAAATTTGAGGAAATCGGTCACCCGCCTGCCCGCTCACCCCAACAAGTTTTTTTTTTTTTTTTTTTTAAAAAGAATAGTATATTCACATTGCAAAATACAAAATTATAAAGTCACCAAAGAACTAATTACACTCCGTAAGGTTGGATTTAACTAAATCTATCAAGATAAACCTCCGAAGAGGACAAAACTTCCGAATAGGAAAAACTACGACTACAAAGACTCCAAGGGTCTACAAAAAGCGACCGCAAGGGTCGACAAATACACCCGATTAAATCGAGACAATCTATGACTAGCTATAAAAACTAGGTTACTGAACAAGTTTGTTAGGAAACTTATACTTGAATTTGGTGAGGTTTGTTTAGAGTCTCGACAAAATTGGGATTTAGCTGATATCAAAATTATTTTATCCAAGATTGATTTAATTTCTGATTCCAAGTATAGGTTGGTTCTAAAAAAGGGTTCACTTTAAATTTAATATTACTTTTTTTAACTTCATACTTATAATGTACCCTACTTTTACAATTTGTATTGTTATTTTTAATTTATATTATGTACTGTCATTATTAATAAGAATAACAATACAAAATTTCACATTAAAAGTGAACCTTTTTTTCAGAAGAGAGAAATTTTTTAAAATTGAATTTTTTTTGAGGCTAGATAGTATTTTATAGAAATGAAACTGAAAAAGATGTACTTCCCTGAATTAACATAGCAAAATTTGTATATTTTAAAATTATATATATATAACAATTCAAAGATCAAATAAAATATTTTTGTTTCATTACTTTCAACAACTTTGTCAAAATTTATAAACATTTACCCGAAGCTAATATTTAATCTCGGATTTTAAACAACCAAAAGTGGTTGAAAGTAAACCGTGTCATAGATAATTAAGTAATGGAGAGCAAGGACCTCTTATTCTATAAATACAATATATAATAAATATAATTGATATGTTGTATAGAGTTGTATACAATATTTTTTCAAAATTATAGTGTATTCTACATTGTACTAATCGAATTAATATATTGTACCCCCTCCGTCCTAAAAAAAATAGTTCATTTTGAAAACTTTTTCTTGTTGCAAAAAAAAGTCCACTTTTAAATCGAATTCTTAAAATATTCTTACTAATAATAATTATGTACACTCAAAATTAAAAAGTAATGATAAAAATGTAAAATTATACATTTAGTGATGCATTAAATGAGTTGTATCTAATAACTAATAAAAAATTATAACTTAACCAAAGTATACTCTTTTTTTGAGACGGGGGAGTAAAAATTGGTTCGTTGTATTCTATTATTATAATTTATATATTAACACTATAGAGCTTATTAATACAATTCTGTATTGGTTAATTATATTGGTTAATTTTACTTAAAACCTTCAATTCTTTTAGGAGGTCTTTTAAAATAAAATATTTTTTTGAAAGATAATGACTAATTCATTCTAAATTAAGTTTTAAGAAACTTACAGAATTATGTAATAGATAAATGGAAAGGATGATTAAAAAAAACATTAACAATATGCATATTCCAATTGAAAGGTCTAAATTAATATCAGCAGAATGACAAAATCCAAAATGACAAAATGGAGTTTATCATATTCCGTGGTTTACCCTTCTCTTGTTTTCTAGAAACTTTTTGGTTTAATATTTTGTTAGTTTACAGTCATTAATAAATGTGATGTTAGTAAGCTTTTGGGCTTTTTATCTTTTAAATTACCATCTTTTGCTTTTAATCCATATTTGAAATTATTTACATATAAATTATTTATATACTCCCTTTGTCCCTAAAAAAGAGTTTATTTTTGATTTACAACAACTTTTTAAAGTTACGAGGTACAACATATTTAATGCACAATCAAATATATAATTTTATATTTATATTTATATTTTTATTTTGGAGTATATATTGTATCATTAGTAAAGATAATACAAAAATTTCACCTCCAAAGTGGACTCTTTTTTTGGAACAATTTTTTTTTTTTCAAATTAGACTTTTGTTTTGGGAAAGAGGGAGTATTATTTTATGTTGTCGATAACCGAAAAAAAGAATGCTATTGCTTTAAAAATGAAAGAAGAAAGGTTAAGGCATTTTAAAGACTAAAAGAATATAGCAATAATCTAAGAATGATGCACATGATCTTCCCAAAAGGAGAAAAAAGACTTGTTATAATGTCGGTGAACAAATTCCTCATATGTACAAGCAGAGAAACTGATACAATCTTGCCTTTTCCAAGCAAAAGAATCTGCTAGGGATCTTTAATTTGTGAGTATAAAAAGTCGTGATGAAAAAATGTCTTCGGACTCCTACCATTGATGGACAATATTTTCAAATTAGTTCATTTGTAATGGCAAGTGCTATATTAAGATCAAAGATCAAATGAGAAAAGGAAATGATGCACATAACAAATTGAATGAGAATATTGGGCCAATTTTGGAGATTTATATGATATATTATTTTAGAGTAATGATAGAGATAGTGACAAATTATAGTGATTTTGTATAGTAATGGACGTGGCATCCATGAAAAGACATTATCTTTCATTATTTTGTGTGTTTGTAATGAAGATGGAAGGATAATAGTGTCTTTTTATGATTGCTACATCGGTCACTATACAAAGTAACTATTATGAGAATATGATTTATCAGGATGATCCTAATTATTCACTTATCAGGCATCCAATCATATACTGACACATAAGAGATTTTTTAGCTATCAACTTAGTACTCCTAACTGCAGAGGAATTTTCGGTCAAAAAACTTTTACCAAAGCCGAACAAGCAGCAGTTGTGCAAAGCCGTTCTTCACAAAAACAAAATCCCTTCTTCACAAAAGCCACCCAATATCAAAAGGATCAAAATTGCAACAGAACAAGCAAATCTATTTGTCAAGCAAAGCCGTGCTTCACAAGAGCAAAGCCGAACACAACCCAAAGAAATCAATCGGGGTTTCTGTGAGGAGAGTTCAATGCGAGAGTTGCAAGAGTTTGGTACATCTTTGTTTCTTTGAGCAATTTGAAGGAAGGCATGTTACAAAGAAGCAGGAAAGGTCAAAGGATGATCTTATCACCTTTTAAATTAGTTTGGGTTTGAGGGAGGACTTGGTGTTCCCTAGATGCTTTTCAAGTGTTTAACGATGTTGATACATCTTGGAAATAGATTCGATGGTATTGATGTTAAAAGCAAGGTGGTTGTTTAGACTATATAAAAACGAAGAGAAGCGGATTAAAAACTTCTAGTGTTTTAATTGTTCTAGGATTTTTTTTCTGTATACATTGTTCATGGGCACATTGGTGTACTCTGATGACAATTGAAACTCTGGTTAAGGATTTGCTTGAAAATAACTAAAAGGAGTTGATTGTTGTTGATAATATCGCTTGTGTGTGATTGTTGGACACTGGAATATAGGAGCAGTGATTGTTGGGTGCATTCATCCATATCCAAGACATATGCATCTATCGCTCTATGGTTAAATTATCTATTTCAACTTATTTCAACTTTATCTTGTTAAGCAACCAGAAGGATACAGAGTTGAGGAACTTTGGATTGGTTATTATTATTATAAGAGATTAATATGGTGGATACAAAGCAAATATCAATACAAGGCAAATATCCAGTGGGTGACAACATAGCAGTAGAAAATGAGCTAGTTTCACCGAGTAGAGTATCTATGAATGAATGGTAACATGGGCGGAAGACAGTACCACCCCAAGTTTCCTGAAATTGCTTAGAGAAACAGGGATGTACCAAGCTCTTGCAACTCCCGTGGTGAACTCTCCTCGCAGAAGCCCCGATTGATTTCTTTGGGTTGCATTCGGCTTTGCTCTTGTGAAGCACGGCTTTGCTTGACAAATTAATTTGCTTGTTTTGCTGCTATTTTGATCCTTTTGATATTTGGTGGCTTTTGTGAAGAAGGGGTTTTGTTTTTGTGAAGAACGGCTTTGCATGGTTGTGGCTTGTTCACATTTGGTAAAAGTTTGTTGACCAAGAATTCCTATGCGGTTAGGAGTACTGAATATAAGCTGATAGCTAAAAATTTTCTTATGTGTTATTATATGATTGGATGCCAGATAAGTGAATTATCAGGATCATCCTAGTAAATCATATTCTTTACTATAATTTATCACTATCTCTATTATTACTCATTGTTTTATCCTCTATTTTTAATTTTTATTGTTATTTTTCTCCTCATTTTTTTACAAGGGAGATATTATGAATGAAAAATGGCTGATTTTGATGGAAAGAGGGTAGACAAATAAGTCCTAACCTGTTTAAGCAGAAAAAGAACAAGAAAAGTCAAAGTGGCATAGAAAGAAGTCCATGCCATAATGTGGGGCAAGCTAGGCCACACCGTGGTCATCTTAAGATCAAGAGATGGAGGTTTATAGGCCTTGTGGATAGTATGTTTGAAGACAGCGGGAAAAGGCTAAGGAAGGATTTGGAGTAGGATTAATACCCTTGATTTGTGTTTGCTTGTGAAGTTACTAATGGCTTGTATAGTTGGCATTTTAAAATGTATTTTTGCACTTTTCAATACACTTTTTCAATTTCAAATACATCTCTTATCTTATAACTATTACTTTAAAAATGCAAAAACACATTTTGAAATGTTATCCATACAAACCCTAAGTGTCTATATGGATAGTGTTTCAAAACACGTTTGTACATTTTTTGAAATAATAGTTGTGAGATAAAAAATATATTAAAAACTGAAAAAGTATATTGAAAAGTACAAAAATATGTTTTGATAAACTAACTATACAAACCCTAAACTACCTTTAGAGTGCATTTGTGGTCTAGTAATGGTAATGTAGTGCTAAACATTTCAATGTGCTCTGCTCAGAACATGTCACAATATGTTGATTGGAATAGAGACTATACTTTATTCTTATGCTTATTTGGGCAACAATATGGCAGTGAAATAATGTAATTATCTAATGTTCAATCTCTTTCTTAGAAATAATTATGCCCAAACATTTTTTTCTTATATTTGAAACAAAATTTTACTTAGATTTGTTAACTGGACACCTTCAAAATCATTTTTAAAAAAATCATACTGACATGATTGGGGAAAACAGGAGACGAAAAAAAGGAAAGGAAATGAATTTTAATTGTTTATTGGAAAAATAAGGTAATGAATAAAATTGAAATTTGTTTGTTAGTTTCCATTATTTATAGAAAAAGATTAAGGAATAAAAGATTGCCACACTTTGTAAATGTTTCAAATCACCTCAATTATTGGGTTCTTCATTACTTAAGTTGACATATGCCTTAGTTCAATTTCTCCTATTGTTTTATCCCAAACAATAGAATAGCGAGAAAGGTAACAATTTAAATATTTCTTTGCTAAATTCCCTGGACAACAAACACAATTTAAGTTCAAAAATTA